>CM019695.1:9163143-9180643 GCA_009760885.1 Achatina immaculata | reverse complement strand
CCAGGAGAGGAAGAAGAAGAAGAAGGAGGGGACGAGGAGAGGAGAGAAGAAGAAGGTGGGGACGAGGAGGAGGGGAGGAAGAAGAAGAAGGAGGAGGGGAACGAGGAGGGGACGAGGAAGAGGAGAGGAAGAAGAAGAAGGACTAGGGGGACGAGGAGGGGGACAAGGAGGAGAAGAGGAAGAAAAAAGGATGGGGACGAAGAGGGGACGAGGAGGAGGACAGGAAGAAGAAGAAGAAAGAGGGGACGACGAAGAGGAGAGGAAGAAGAAGGTGGGGACGAGGAGGAGGGGAGGAAGAAGAAGAAGGAGGAGGAAAGAAGAAGAGGCGAGGAGGGGACGAGGAGGAGAAGAGGAAGAAGGAAGGGACGAGGAAGAAGAAGAAAAAGAAGAAGGATGGGCGAGGAGGGGACGAGGAGGAGAAGAAGAAGAGAAGAAGAAGGAGGAGGTGGACTAGGAGGGGGAGAGGAGGAAGAAGAAGAAGAAGAAGAAGGAGGGGGATGAAGAGAGGGACGAAAAGGAGGAGAGGAAGAAGAAGGAGGGGGACGAGGAGGAGAAGAGGAAGAAGAAAAAGGAGGAGGGGACGAGGAGGGGGACGGAGGAGGAAAGGAGAAGAAGGAGAGGACGAGGAGGAGGAAGAAGAAGATGGGGACGAGGAGGAGGGGAGGAAAAGAAGAAGAAGAAGAAAAAGGAGGGGATGAGGAGAAGAAGAGGAAGAAGAAGGAGGAGGTGGGGACGAGGAGGAGGAGAGGAAAAAGAAGAAGAAAGAGGGGACGAGGGGAGGAGAGAAAGAAGAAAATGAGGCCGAAGAGGAGGGGAGGAAGAAGAAGAAGAAGGAGGGGCGAGGAGAGGAAGAAGAAGGTGGAGGGGGACTAGGACGGGGAGAGGAAGAAGAACAAGAAAGTGGGGACGAGGAGAGGGAGGTAGAAGAAGAAGGAGGAGGAAGGGACGAGGAGGAGAAGAGGAAGAAGAAGAGGAGAGGGGGACTAGGAGGGGGAGAGGAAGAAAAAAGAAAAAGGAGGGGAACGAGGAGAGGACGAGGAGGAGGAGAGGAAGAAGAAGAAGGTGGGGACGAGGAGGGGGACGAAAAAGAGGAGAGGAAGAGGAAGGAGGGGACGAGGAGAAGAGGAAAAGAAAAAGAAGGAGAGGACGAGGATGGTGACGAGGAGGAGGAGAGGAAGAAGAAGAAGATAGAAAGGGACGAGGAGGAGGAGAGGAAGAAGAAGGAAAGGGAAAGGAAGAAGAAGGTTTGTACGAGGAGGAGGGGAGGAAGAAAAAGAAGAGGAGGAGGGGTAGGGGGAGTAGGAGGAGAGAGAAGAAGAAGAAGGAGGGGGACTAGGAAGGAGAGAAGAAGAAGAAGAAGAGGGGAAGGGAGGGACGAGAGGAGGAGAGGAAGAAGAAGAAGGAGGGGGACAAGGAGGGGGGCGAGGAGGAAGAGATGAAGAAGAAGAAGGAGGGGGACTAGGAGGCGGACGAGGAGGAGAAGAAGAAGAAGAAGCAGCAGGAGGGGACGAGGAGGAGAAGAGAAGAAGAAGAAGAAGAAGAAAAAGGGGACGAGGAGGAGGAGAGGAAGAATAAGGTGGGGATGAGGAGGAAGAAGAAGAAGGAGGAGCGGATGAGGAGGAGAAAAGAAAGGAGGAGGAGGAGGAGGGGGACTAGGAGGAGGATAGGAAGAAGAAGAAGAAGAAGGAGGGGGACTAGGAGGAGGAGAGAGAGAAGAAGAAGGAGGAGGGGGACGAGCAAGGGGACGAGAAGGAGAAGAGGAAAAAGAAGAAGAACGAGGGGGACGAGGAGGGGGAGAGGAAGGAAGAAGAAGAAGAGGGACGAGGACGAGGAGGGGGAGGAGGAGGAGGAGAGGAGAGGAAGAAGGGGTACGAGGAGGAGGAGAGGAAGAAGAAGAATAAAGTGGGGACTAGGAGAAGGAGAGGAAGAAGAAGAAGGAGGGGGGACTAGGAGGAGGAAAGGAAGAAGAAGAAAAATAAGAAGAAGAAGGAGGAGGAGGGGAACGAGGAGGAGGATGAGAGGGAAAAAAATTTTGCCGAAATATCGGATTGTTGTACGTTCTGCATATGTATATGTTGATCCTGCTATATTCTTGTTTCTGCCCTATCTCCTTTACTCTTTTTATCTTTTTATTTTTTTTAAACTGAACCATACACCTCATTCTACTGTCTCTCAACATCCTCACCGCATCTGCTGCAAAGAATACCAGCTCGCAGTTCCAGTGAAACTGAATAAGAAGAAGAAGAAGAAGAAGAAGAAGGAGGAGGAGGAGAGAAGGAGGAGAAGTGGAAGGAGTAAGAGAAAGAGGAGAAGGAGAGAAAGTAGAAGGAAAAGGAGGAGGAAAAGGGGGAGAAAGAAAAGAAGAAAGATAGAGAAGAAGAAGAAGAAGAAGGGAAGAGGAAGAGAAAGAAAGAGGAGGGAGAAGAAGGAGGAGAAGTGGAAGATGAGAAGGAGAAAGAGGAGAAGGAGAAGAAGTAAAAGAGGGAGGAGAAGGAAAAAGAAGGGAGAAGGAAAAGGAGAATGAATGAATGAATGAATGAACAAATAATCTTTATTTTTAAACGGTAAAGAATTGGGCACGCAGGCCTGTCTTACATTCTGCCCTTCATCACTCCATCTTTCATTCTTCCCACACACTTGATTTAGTACAAATATACAAATTAAAATAGGAAAAAAACATATCAAAAGAGTGTAAGATTTAACTATTACATTCAAAGTAAAAGAGAAGAAGTAATTAACCTAATAAAATGGCTCTCACACACACATACACGCACACACACAGACATATACATAAACAAAAATACATTGTAAATACAAATCTTCTAACATATGTTTTTTAACAACCGTTAAAATAATTTCTAACAAGTTACTTTTCTAACTATGTCATTTTAGTACTTGATGGTTGACGAACCACGTGTTGAGAGATTGCTGGTTATTTTATGGAGGCATATAATTACAAGGGGCCGGCTAGCGTAGTGGTTAGAGCACTCGTCTAGCAACCAAATGGTCGAGGGTTCGAATCCCCAGCTGAGCGGGAATTTTTTTCCGACCAATACGGCCCCGAGGTCGACCCAGCCTCGTAAAATGGGTACCAGAGAAAATCTGGGAAGTAAGGCAGCGAGGAAAGGAACTGGTCACCCTACCTCATACGCTGATGACCCAGCATAATGAGGTCTCTAACGCTTCACCCCCTACGGCATTTGAAATGCTATGGGACTATCTTTACTTTACTTATATAATTACAAGCAAGTAAATAATGAAACAGGTTTGAGTTAAAGGATGAAGTATTACCAATGGATTTTAAATGGTAGGGGAAGGTGTTCCAGAGCTGTACTGCAGAGTATGCAAGGCTTTTCTTGTACAGATCAATCCTGGGTTTAGGAAGAAGACAGTTTTTTAAACGCTGGCTATGTTTAGTGTTATATGTAAACAGTGACCACAAGTAAGGCGGAGCATTGTGCAACAGAACTATCTGAACAAGCTTAATTTTTGTTAAAAATAACTCTAAATTTGAGGGGTAGAATTTTGAGTTGTTTGTGTTGATCTACAGTCTGTACTGGGTGTTTGTCACAACTCAGAGAAAGAGGGAGAAGAAGAAGAAGAAGAAGAAGAAGAAGAAGAAAGGAAGGAAGGAAGAAAGGAAGGAAGGAAGGAAGGAAGAGGACGAGGAGAGAGAGAAGAAGAAGAAGAAGAAGAAGAAAGGAAGGAAGGAAGGAAGGAAGGAAGAGGACGAGGAGAGAGAGAAGAAGAAGAAGAAGAAGAAAGGAAGGAAGGAAGGAAGGAAGAGGACGAGGAGAGAGAGAAGAAGAAGAAGAAGAAGAAAGGAAGGAAGGAAGGAAGAGGACGAGGAGAGAGAGAAGAAGAAGAAGGAGAAGAGAGCATACATACACCCTTCAACATCAGTTTTCCAGCTTTGTTTCAGTTTTATTTACCTTCAATGTCATCACTGGCTTCCTTTAATCTGACACCTGGGGAAGAAATTGACCACATCTCCCCCCGGATCTGACAAGAAATGATACGTAACCCAGGGCATCTTGACCCATCCGTTCCAAGTTTTTTTTCTCTCTCTTTTCTTTTCACAACCCAAAGATCGAAACACAGCCTGACATCCAGAAAACCCTCTTCGTTCCAGAAACTCCCCCAGCTGACAGCTTTGATATACAGATTACGTCGCGGTTATGACTCCGACATAAAAAAAAACCCCCAGAAAAATAAGAACTACTTTTTTTTTTTTTAAAGAAGGCTTCTCCGAAGTGATAGTCCCCGAGAGACTTGATGACTGATGGGCTCACGAATGTTGGTGATCAAATTTCTGAAGAAACAAGAAGATCCGGATAATTG
Organism: Achatina immaculata; assembly: GCA_009760885.1. Classification (NCBI taxonomy): domain Eukaryota; kingdom Metazoa; phylum Mollusca; class Gastropoda; order Stylommatophora; family Achatinidae; genus Lissachatina; species Lissachatina immaculata. The sequence goes on along the minus strand of CM019695.1, from coordinate 9,176,302 downwards.
GTAAGAGAAGATGAGCTTGGATGACGGTGGAGAATGGAATATAAAAGAGCTGTCTCGACCGATTAACCGAAAGGAAATGGACCAGTCAGTCGTCAACATGGCGGAAAAAAATGGACCAATCAGTTTTCGAGTTTAAGCGGAAGTAGTCTGGGGTAGATAATATTTAATTTCTTTTTTTTCCCCCTCTTTGCTTTTTTTTATTTTCCAAAATAACTAGAAATGAAAAAGTTTATCTCAGAACTGAAGTCGGTTAGCAGGAATGGAGTGAAGAGTCTAGGGAAATAATTAAAATCCGGAATGTCAGTTTGAGCGTAGGGTAAGGCGTAAATCAAGAATTGGAAGATACAACGAATGAAAGGGAAGACAAAGGGAAAGAAAATAAAAGAAAAAAGCTTGGGTGAGCCCTGATAATCAGTGGAGACTTGTTGTTGTCTTTGTCGTTTAGTATGTCATTATTTTATCACTGGCTAGTAAAATAAGAGAGGCCAAATTAACAGGCAATTAACAGGTTGAAAGACTCGCCGAAGACAGGAAAAATTGACGAACTACTTTGCGAACCCTATATGACGTTTAACGGCACGGGAAGGATATAAGATATAAGATAAGATAAGATAGTAAAATAAGACTTGAAATTAACAGGCAAAAAAAAAAATGAAACTTCCAATTAATCGAGAAGGAAAAATATACGTAGAAGGAACAGCTGTTGAAGAAATCAACCAATTTCGGCAGCTACATAGACCAGAATGGTGACACCAGAAAGGAAGTTAGAATTAGAATTGCAAAAGCAGCATTGACCTTCAAGAATCTTGAGAACATATGGAACTCAAAAGTTATAACCATAAAAACCAAGCTGAGATTATTCAATTCAAATGTGATATTCACTCTCATTTATGTATGCGAAAGTTAGAAAACAACTAAAGAAACAGACAACAAATTAGACTCTTTTGAAAACAGATGCCTCAGGAAAATACCCGGTATAAAAATGGAACGAATTCGAGAACAACGCAGGGATAAGGCAGATGAGCGAACAACAACCTGTCTCATGAGTGATCAGGAAAAGGAGATGGACATTTCGATCACGTGATGAGAAGAAACAGTCAGGGAATCCCAAAACAAGCTGTCAAGTGGAACACCACAGGCCGAATAAAAAGAGATCGACCACGTGAAAATCTAAAGAGAACATTGTTAAGAGAGGCCAAATTAGTAGGCATAAAATCCCTTGATGAGGTTGAAAAGCTCGCTGTAAACAGGAAAACTTGGCGAACTACCATGCGAGCCCTATGTGACGTTTAGCAGCACGGGAAAAATGTAAGATATAAGATAAGATATCACCGTCATAATTTGAATATATGCCCATCGTGCCAGCAAATGTTTACCGCATGCCAAGAGAACATCATCTCTGTCGTGTGAGAGTGTGCATGCTTAGTGTCAGAGGTGAAAGGGCAGCCATTGGCATCACTCTGGGGGCCGGGAGATTTTTTTCTTGTTTCAAAGTTGGGTCTGGACATCTTGGTGGTGGTTGGGCGGGTGGCGGGGGGCGGGCGGGCTGGTGGGCGTGTCTGTAGCGAATGAAAACAAATGGTTATTCAATGGTAGGGCGTGTCCGTTGTGGATGAAAACAAGTGGTTATTCAACGGTAAGACGTGTCCGTTGTGGATGAAAACAAGTGGTTACTCAATGGTAGGGCGTGTCCGTTGTGGATGAAAACAAGTGGTTACTCAATGGTAGGGCGTGTCCGTTGTGGATGAAAACAATCTTGAATCTGGGAATTATCATCATCGCACTCGGGGCACGCCCATATATGCTCTGCTCTCTGTTCCAGCAACCACCGAAGAGTATGAACACTAACTGTGCCAGTCACCTGTTGGTTCTGGCAGCCTCGAACTCTACCAGCCAGCCACCTGGCTTTTCCTTCCCCTAGTCTTTAAAAATGGGTACCAGTAAAAATCTGGGAAGGTACATGTGGGCCAGGGCGTGATACTGACCTCATCTCACTTTGATACCCCCGAAAGTGCTGGAAATAAGAGCCTAACACCGAACCCATCCCCTCCCCCCCCTCCCCAAGGGTGCCCTAACAGTGGTGGAAACGGGTTTTTTATTTTTTATTTTTTTGCTTTTCTGTTTAATTTATATGGATGTGGAGAAGAAAAACAACGTGTAATCCAACCAAAAACTGGACAGTTTAAACAACAAAAATTGCGGCAGATATCTAAAAAGGGCGGAGCGATAAGAACTTATAAAATGAAAAGTTTAATCAATTTAAAAGAAATGATGGAGGAAAAAGTGTCCTCTATTGCTCATCATTCTTTCTGTTGTTCTTCTCTATGTCTCTTTTGGTCTACCTTATTTATGTTCCCCTGTGGTGTCCATCTTAGTGCTATTTTTGGTAGTGAGTTGTCACTCATTCGGAGCACATGTCCCAACCATCGCCAGCGTCTTTCTTCAATAATTGTTGTCAGTGGCTTCATCTGCATTTCTGCCAACAAGATGTTATTTCTTATGGTGTTTGGCCAAAATATGTATCTAATTCTTCGTAAACATTTAGTCTGGAAAGAATTCAACTTGTTTTCTATGGTTTTGGTGATTTTCCAGCATTCACTTCCATAGAGTAGTACACTTAGAACATTACTCTTAAATATCCTGATTTTCGTATTCATGTTTAGTTTTTTAGATTTCCATGTAGTCTGCAGCGTTGCAAAAGCCTGGTTTGCTCTAGTAAGTCTGCTGTTGATGTCCTCTGTGCTGTCTCCCTTTTCTACTACTCTTCTGCCAAGGTATACAAAATCATTGACCTCCTTCTTGCTATCTACTCTGAGTACATTTCTGTTGTTCACATTTTGCTTCATTAACTTTTTCTTTCCTATGTTGATCTTTAATCCTACTCACAGTATTATCTGTCAGTCAACAAATGTCGCGTGGCCTTGGGGTATGAACGCCGGCTTCTCTTCCAGGTAAGACGGGGTTGAAATCACGATAAGATGGGGGGGGGGGGGTTTGGGGTTGCCCCTTGTTGCTTTTACCTGCCGGAAGCAGAACTACAAAAAAAAAAACAAACCCACGTCCTCCTTGGTGACCTCCAGGCAACGGTGGTTAATCCTTCAACCTTAGAGTACTTCCCCATGCCTACCGCCACCCGCAGCGGGAAAAGAGGGTTAAAGGTAGATAATGCTGTAGGTAACACTGGGAAGGCTGACCGTAGGGAAAACAAAAAGCTGTCAAGAGATGTGTATAAAGTAATCAACTTTTAAAACAGATTTACGTACAGTAGTAAATTTGTCTATTCAGTAGATTTACGTACAGTAATCAACTTATCTATCAACAGATTTAAGTACAGTAATCAACTTATCTATCAACAGATTTAAGTACAGTAATCAACTTATCTATCAACAGATTTAAGTACAGTAATCAACTTATCTATCAACAGATTTAAGTACAGTAATCAACTTATCTATCACTAGATTTGCATACAGTATTTAACTTATCTATCAACAGATTTACGTACAGTAATCAACTTATCTATCAACAGATTTAAGTACAGTAATCAACTTATCTATCACTAGATTTGCATACAGTATTTAACTTATCTATCAACAGATTTACGTACAGTAATCAGCTTATCTATCAGGCTATTTTAATCAACAAACCCTCACCACACACGTGGTAAAATTATCTAGCAAGCCCATGCGGGCACAAAAAAAAACAAACAAACTTATCTATCAGTAAATTCACACAATGATCAGCCTATCTATCAATACATCTATACAGAATAATCAACTCATCTATCAACATATTTACAAAAAATGATCAACTTATCTACCAACAGATACACAGCATTCATAGTATCTGTAAATACATTTACATACAGTAATCCAGTTACCTGCTAACAGATTTACAATAAGTAATCCAGTTACCTGTAGTTATTTCCATAAAACATTGTATCTATCAAAAGATTTACAACAGTTCATTAATTTATCGAAGATCTACATGGAGCAGTCCAGTTATGTATTAAAATATTAACATACAGCAATCCATTTATTTACAAAAAGATTAACATACAGCAACCCAGTTATTTATTAAAAGATTAACGTACAGCAATCCAGTTATTTATTAAAAGATTAACATACAGCAATCTAGTTATTTACAAAAAGATTAACATACAGCAATCCAGTTATTTATTAAAAGATTAACATACAGCAATCTAGTTATTTACAAAAAGATTAACATACAGCAACCCAGTTATTTATTAAAAGATTAACATACAGCAATCCAGTTATTTATTAAAAGATTAACATACAGCAATCCAGTTATTTATTAAAAGATTAACATACAGCAATCCAATTATTTATAAAAAGATTAACATACAGCAATCCAGTTATTTATCAAACGATTTCCATACAATAGTACAGTTATTTTTCAAAGATTTGCATACCACAATCCAGTTATTTACAAACGACTTGCAACAACAATCCAATTATTTTTTTTTTAAAATTTGAATCCACTAACACATGTGTCCACCAAAAGATTTTCGTGAAAATAAATATGCGGAAAGAGACGACGAAGAGGTGTAGCAGGTATACAACAACATTAGGAGCAGAATATAAAGCCATACATACAGATATGCAAAGTGTAATAGATAGAAAAATGGGACGGACATTTGTGGAATAATTTATGGAAGACGTAAACACAGGAATAAGAGCGATGGAAACAGCCAGTAAGCGTGTTACGTCAATGTAGATGTTCGTATTGTAGCCCGGCTCAGTGTTGTTGTTGCTGTTGTTGTTGTTGTTGTTGTTGCTGTTGTTGTTGTTGTTGAGTCTTCCTACCAGCAGGATGCTATTCCCCCACCCCCTTCTCTTATTAAATACGTGGATCTTAAATCTAGCCAAAGCTAACATGTTTGAGACCTGTAAGCAATCTCGGAGCGTGAAGCAGAGGACCTGCTGAGAAAATGTTTGGAAATAAAATATCAGTGGCCCCTATCTCGACAGCAGAAAACCTTCCAGGTGCTGGAAATACGAGCCTAAATCTGAATTCCCTCAAGTGTGCCTAACAGTTGTGAAAACGGGGATTTGCCATATTTCCTATAAACACATACATGACACTCTTTCATGCCATAATTATCTAAAAAAAATATGTGGAAGCCATGTTCCTGCTTGAAAGAGTTAAGATCATAATTTCAGAAAATTATGAACGTGAAAGGAAAGCCGGCAAAGAAAACACAACATTGTCCAAGACACAATGGCCTCCCTGGGGTTTACAAGTTCCCCCCGCGGAATCTCTCAAAAATTTCCGGCCACGATCTAATAAAATTCCGGAGCCTTTCTCTCCGCACTCACCCCACCCCCGAACAGAGCCCCGGAGCAAGGGTCCAGACAGCGAGCACTATCTATCACTGCTCACCTTCACATCTACAGCATCACTCATCTCCAGGTCTTATCGCGCCCGAGCAGCTTGAAGGTTTTCTGCCGTGGAGATCGCGGCCATTGATATTTTATTTCCAAACATTTTCTCAGCACGTCCTCTGCTTCACGCTCCGAGATTGCTTACAGGTCTCAAACATGTTAGCCCTGGCTGATGGGGGAATTTTAGAATCCACGTATTTAATAAGAGAGGGGGAAAAGTGTAACAGATAGAAAAATGGGACAGACATTTGCGGAATAATTTATGGAAGATGTAAACACAGGAATAAGAACGATCGAAACAGCCAGTAAGCTCGTTACGTCAATGTAGACGTTTGTATTGTAACCCGGCTCAGCGTTGTTGTTGTTGTTCTTGTTGTTCTTGCTGTTGTTGTTGTTATTGTTGTTGTTCTTGTTGTTCTTGCTGTTGTTGTTCTTGTTGCTCTTGCTGTTGTTGTTCTTGCTGTTGTTGTTGTTGTTCAGTCTTCGTACCAGCAGGATGTGGGGCTTTTTTTTTCTTCAGCCGTTGCAGTGAAGATGTTGAGTCACATTCGTGGTATCGGATGGGGAGCGGATTAAAGAAAAGAAAAGGTGGAATGAGGGCGCTAATTTTTTGCATATGCTCTGCTAGAAAGCAGCGAGGGACAGAGAGAGAGAGAGAGAGAGAAACAGAGAAAGAGACAAAGAGAGCGAGAGAAAGAAAGCTGCGGTGCTTCTTTAACAAAAACCATCGTCGGGGAGGGAGGGGTGTATCCTGACCCTTTGGTCAGGGTGAGTACTGGGGGGGGGGCACCAAAGGAGAGCTGGGACAGGGTCTTGATCGGTCACTGACCGCAAGCAGTCAGCTACTGGTCGGTGACTGCTACATCGTACTGGGTCTTGACCCCAGCTCCACTCAGTATAGTACCAAATGACCTTGTTATACGAGGACAGGGCCCTCGAGAGAGGAGGGGGGGGGGGGGTTGTTAGTTGTGGCTAAACTATTTTCGGTCTCCCTATCCTGCTGATCTTGTTGGCAGAAACGCAGATGACGCCACTGACAGCAATTATTGAGGAAAGACGCTGGCGATGGTTGGTACATGTGCTTCGAATGAACTGACAACTCACTACCAAAAATAGCACTAAGATGGACACCACAGGGGAACAGAAGTAAGGGTAGACCAAAAGAGACATGAAAAGAACAACAGAGAGGATACTGAGCAGTAGAGGGCTCACATGGGCAAGAGCAGAAAAAAAAGACAAAAGACAGGCATTTGTGGAAAACCCTTGCGGAAGCCCCATGTGCTCTGGGCACTTAAGGTTCAGGGAGAGAGAGAGAGAGAGAGAGAGAGAGAGAGAGAGAGAGAGATCCTGCTGATTAAGCACTCTGTTTCCCTAAACATGAGCCTCCCCCCCCTCTCCCGGCCACCGAAACGTGGGAAGTCCTTTTAGCACCTCCTCCTGTGAATAGATTGCACTGTGGGCACGCTGCTCTCACGCTTCTGGGTAATGTAGCTGCAAAACTGGATCACAGACCACGTTAGGATCAGAAAACTGTCCATAAATACGGGCGATATCTATATGCAAGACGAGATCTATAAATATGGGCAATATCTATGGGCAAGACGAGGTATTCAAATATGCGCGATATCTGTGTGCAAGACGAGGTCTACAAATGCGGCCTATATCTGTGAGCAAGGCGAGGTCTATAAATGCGGGCGATGTCTATGTGCAAGACGAGGTCTATAAATACTAAAGATATCTATGTGCAAGACGAGGTCTATAAATACTGGATATATATATATATGTGTGTGTGTGTGTGTGTGTGCTCGCGCGCGCGCAAGAACAGGCCTATAAATACCGGAGATATCTATGTGCAAGACGAGGTCTATAAATGCTGCCTGTTTATGAGCAAGGTGATGATGTCCTTCGGAATGCATTTTACAGGCAGCGTTACATGTATATAATTGAAAAACAGAATACTCGGATTACAATCAGTCGTGTGAATACAGAACTGCTTCAGAATCCACGCTTTGTGAGTGTGCAAATGTAACGTAGAAAGTATCTTCAGATTTCTGGAACTTCGATTTGAATGTAGTGTTAGGAATAATGTCTTAGACAGCCGGAAGCCTTTGTTGTTGTTCGTCTCATCTCTCGCCCTCTTTCAGAACTTCCTCGTTTGCTTTCTTTGCTGTCCATGGTCTTCGTAGCGTTCGTCGAAGGAACCGCGTTTCAGTGCTTTCCAGTTGGCCTTTTTTTTTATTAGTGACTGATCAATGCCTCGCATCAGTAAACCTGGCTCGATGTAGCAGTGGACGACTCATTTCTTCATTCCCACTGACAGTGATTTATAAACACAGAACGCTCTTCATTTTCTGAAACATCATTTTGGCTTGCATTATTCTGCTCTTTATCTCAGTTAGGGCATCTTCCATCTGAAGTCAGTGGTGCCACATTTTGTTTCTCTAAAACTTAACTCTTTATGCTCCAAGCTAGCACAAGCGATGTTAGTACGGCTTTGATGCGGATCAACACTCAGAACCATATTTAGGTATGTCTAAATAAAATGACAGGCAGTAGCACATTTCCAACCCAGTCTATGTTTTTTAGCATTATGGAGTAACTTTCCTCCAATTTCTATTTTTTTTTTTTTTGCCATAATTTTCTTTAAAATTTATTCTAACAGAGAATTAATTTAGGAGTGACAGACAGACAGACAGACAGTACAGACAGACAGACAGACAGACAGGTAGGTAGGTAGGCAGGCAGGCAGGCGGGTGGGCGGGCGGGGGGGTGTGTAGGTAGGTAGGTAGGTAGGTAGGTAGGTAGGTAGGTAGGTAGGTAGATAGATAGATAGATAGATAGATAGATAGATAGATAGATAGATAGATAGATAGATAGATAGATAGATAGATAGATAGATAGATAGATAGATAGATAGATAGATAGATAGAGAAGTGTTTTGTCCACGATTTTTGAAGGCTAATATTACACATTTCAGAGAATAATTACTATAACAATGTGAATGTAGCACATGGTTTGAAAGCCTTTCTTCACACCGTAGATCCTGGCCGTTCAGATAGGAACCAGATTTGCCAGACGCAGACTGTTTAGTCAACTTTCCTATGGTATCGGTGCCTGGACATTGTACAGTAATCTAGGGCGGATGAGCTACCGGCGCTCTTCTGCTGTATTTTGGGAAACAGGAAACTAGCTTAGTTGAGAGGTCACCATCGTCTTCCCTGATGAAAAGCTAGACTGATGATAATCCAGAGTTTCTCATCTTGCTCAGAAATATTCATCGTAGATAGATATAAAGACAGACAGACAGTCAGATAGACAGACGGACGGAAAGACGGACGGACAAACAGACATACAGATAGACATATATACATACATACATACATACATACATACATATATACAGACAGACAGACAGAGACAGACAGACAGATAGATAGATAAATAGACAGACAGACAGACAGATAGATAGATAGATAGATAGATAGATAGATAGATAGATAGATAGATAGATAGATAGATAGATAGATAGATAGATAGGTAGATAGATAGATAGATAGATAGATAGATAGATAGATAGATAGATAGATAGACAGATAGATAGATAGATAGATAGATAGATAGATAGATAGATAGATAGATAGATAGATAGATAGATAGATAGATAGATAGACTTGAGAGTGAAGCAACAAAAAAAGTGACAAAATAACGAGAAACTCCAGATCCGACTCCCTGTTCATCTTCTTGATCTTCACACGAAGTCGTCTATGAAGAGTTTAAGATTATAACAACCGGAAAAAAAAAATCTCAAAGAAAAACAATAACGACAACGAAATGAGCGATTTTCATTTATGGAAGTAGAAAAACAAAACAAAACAAAAACAGAGAAAACTTTAATAGAAATGTCTGAGACGCAATGGCATTTCTTAACAACCGAAAACAGTATATCCAGATAAGAGCTTAGCCTGAAATGGGGCGCTGAACAGCATGAAGCATCTCCATGAAGTCGTAATTGTCTGCATTTATGCCAACAGCAGTTCTGCTGGTAACATTTGCGAGGCCCAGGATAACCAAAAGTCAGCCTGTGGATAAGACACAAAACACACACAGTCGCTTTTCATCATGGAGGGGATTTTCCACAAATTGTCTCTAATTGGCCGATTAACCTTTGAGAATGCGTGAGTTGTGTCCCTCTTACTTGAGGTTACGAAAGATGCACTTGAAAAGGAATGCTGTTTCATGGAAGGCATACACAGAGATGAATGGCTATGTAATGATGATAATTAGATTCACGTATTAGTGAATAAATAGTCCGCCAGGCAGGCAGGCAGATATTTAGGTAGGTAAGTAGGTAGGTAGGTAGGTTGGTGGGTAGGTAGGTAGGTAGGTAGGTAGGTAGGTAGGTTGGTTGGTTGGTGGGTGGTTGGATGGACGGACGCACAGACAAACAGGCAGGCAGGCAAGCAGGTAAGTAGGTAGGTAGATAGTTAGGCAGGTAAGTAGTTAGGTAGGTAGGTTTTTAGGTAGATGGGCAGGTAGGTATTTAGGTAAGCAGGTAGGTATTTAGGTAGGTAGGTAGGTAAGTAGATAGGTAGGTAGGTATTTAGGTAAGTAGGTGGGTGGGTGGTTGGATGGACGGACAGGCAGGCGGGCGGGCGGATAGATAGATAGATAGATAGATAGATAGATAGATAGATAGATAGATAGATAGATAGATAGATAGATAGATAGATAGATAGATAGATAGATAGATAGATAGATAGGAAGGAAGGACTTGAGAGTGAAGAAAAAGTGACAGAAATAATGAGCAGCAAATACGAAACAACACATTGACAACGAATGCAATGGCAACAGCCAAAACTTGGGCATGGAATAAATAAAAGATTAAACAACACATTGACAACGAATGCAATGGCAAAAGCCAAAACTTGGGCATAAAATAAATAAAAGATTAAAAGCATAGTAAGATATTCTGCATGCTAGGAAAGTATAGAGAATGGCAAGACAAAAAGGTCGGCAGTGTGTGTAGAAACGATGCTATAATTAGACCAAACAAGCAACCTGCCCAGGGGATTGGGTGTGGGGGGGGGGGGCGGGCAGGCGGGCGCAGACCTTAGAAAGGCCCCAGTGATGACCTTTAAGTGGGAGTCCTTCTGTACGAAATAGTTAACCTTGCCTAGAACGCAAAAAAAAAAAAAAACTCAGCTTGACAGCGGCCGTGCGTGTTCCAGAACGAGGCTAGATTTTGGGAGTACACGAAAACTAGGATAGTGTTACAAAAGCCGTGAAGGGCAACAAATATTATTGTAACGGCGATTTTCTGTTAGGGTAAAGTGATAGAACACAGATCACTTTACCGTGGTACTATTTGCTATCATTTGGGAGCAAGGAAAGAGAACCGGCGAGGTTTTCTAAATACTGAAAATAATGGAACTCAGCCCGAAGATACGAGGTTCACAGTCGAGAACACGACTTTTTTTTAAAAAATACACACATGACACCTGTTCATCGCTATAAACCTGGGCTGTAAAAAAAAAAAAAGAAGTCAGATATAAGGGTAGATGCAGCAGAAATGTGAATGTACCTAAAATTAGGTCACATATCATAGAGAATGAAAAGAACAAATGCGCAAGTATTAGAACAATTCCACACGCAACGCGAACTTCTCAGAATAAATAAATAAGAATCTCTCTCTCTCTCTCTGAACCTTAAGTGCCCAGGGCACATGGGGCTTCCGCAAGGGTTTTCCACAAATGCCTGTCCTTCGCCTTTTTTTCTGCTCTTGCCCAGGTGAGCCCTCTATTGCACAACATCCTTTCTGTTGCTCTTCTCCATGTCTCTTTTGGTCTACCCTTACTTCTGCTCCCCTGTGGTGTCCATCTTAGTGCTATTTTTGGTAGTGAGTTGTCATTCATTCGGAGCACATGCCCCAACCATCGCCAGCGTATTTCCTCAATAATTGTTGTCAGTGGTTTCATCTGGAGATGAATCAGGAAAACAAAAATACTTTGGCCACATCAGAAAACATAACACTATACCGAGGATAATACTAGAAGAAAAAAGTCATGTATCGGTCGACTGTTTAGTTCGCTGATCTGGCACAAGGCTGATTTCAAGAGTCTTCCAACAGGCAAGTCTATATAACCTTATTGAACGTTACCACAGACTTCTATATTGAGACTTCAACCTTCCCCCGCGTCTGATAGTGATATAACATCTAGATACCATCCAGTATTATAAACTAAATATACTGGTCACTTGATGAGAAGAAATGATCAGAGAATCCCAAAACAAGCTATCAAGTGGAACACAACAGGCCAAAGAGAGGCAGACCACGTGAAACTCTAAAGAGGACATTGTTAAGAGAGGCCAAATTAACAGGCATAAAATCCCTTGATGAGGTTGAAAGACTCGCCGAAGACAGGAAAAATTGGCGAACTTCTTTGCGAGCCCTATGTGAACGTTTAACGGCACGGGAAGGATATAAGATTAAAAACTAAGGCGAGAAGTAACAAATACACTGCGCTATAAATTTATAATGCAAATTACTTGATAGTGTTAACGAAGTGACACAGATTTACATATTAAACATGAAATGTTTTATCAGCCCATTCTTAATCATGCGAATTCCTATTATACAACCCACTTTATCTACATATTCATTGCCTATATCGCGGCACTTAAAGACTTCCCTTGGAGTGCGCTTCCTGTATTTCGACTTAAAATGTGAATTTATACTACATAACTAATTCAAAATAAACGTAGGGCAGCGGTTCTAAACTTATGGTCCCAATACAATACAGTACTTCATGTGCATTGAGTAGCAAATGTATACTAAGTAGAATAATAGAAACGTATACGTTAAGAGACTAGGCGTGTGTGTATGTGGGGTGGAGTGGGGGAGGAGGGGTGGGCAGCGAATCATCATCTGCTTCAGTGGGGTCCACGACTTCAGAAGGACTGATCTACAGAGTATGAGTAGATTAGTCCGGTAGTACCCAAACTCTGGTCCGTGGACAGCAAATGGCTCTCGGAGCATTATCAGATGGCCCGCAGCTCCGTTGTTACTTTTGGTGTCACGTAGCAATTAAGGGTCCATGGTACTGAGATATTACATAGTGTAATAGTCCCAGCAGTGAAAAAAAATTTTTTTTATGGTACCACCACGCCGAAAGGGCCCCGGGCCCGTCCAGCCTCTAAAAATGGATACCAAAGAAATCTGAGAAGGTAAATGCGGCCAGGCGTGATACTGACCACATCAGACTTTCTCATGAGACGACGGTCTTAAAAATATGAGCCTAATACTGTATTCCCCGGTACGCCTTAATTGGGCGGATACGGGAGATTTCATCGATCTCACCTGCCCGCAAGTAATGTCCAGCTGGTGGTGGTGGAATGTAGAAGATTTGGAAACTACTGGATTAATCAAGGGTGACTTGCCCCTTTCATCCAGGATGATGTGAGTTTCGGGTGATCGACTTTTTGGCGCCCTCTAGCGTGACCCGGTCAGATAACATAGTATTATAGGGATACAATGTCTCCGAAGACTTCACAAGGATCTGCCTGCACAGGATCGAACATCACACATACACTCATACACTGTTATCAGTCACTGAAGTGAACTTCACTCCAAAGATACCCCCCCCCCAAAAAAAAAAAAAGAATGAGCGACTTCTTTCACGTCTAGAGGAAGTGAATGAAGTGATGCTTTCACTTTCTCTCTCATTCTCTCTCTTTCTCTTTCTCCCTCTCTCTCTATT
>CM019695.1:9151037-9163043 GCA_009760885.1 Achatina immaculata | reverse complement strand
AAGTTGTTATAAAAATGTCATAACAGCTCTGAAAATACGTTGCATCTATTAAGGTAAAGGTAAAATTCCGTTTCCATGCCATTAAAGCATATTGAGGAATAGGGTGTTAAGCCCGTATTTTCCATGGCCTTCGGCACATAAAAGTGTGATGTGGTCAGTATCACGCCTGGCCGCTTTATCTTCCCAGATTTCTCTGGTACCAATTTTAGAGGCTGGGTCAACCCCGGGGCCTTTTTGGTGTGCGTGTGTGTGTACCAGAAAAAAAGTCCCACTGCTATCTAGACAAAAAGAACAAAAAGTTCCTTTTATCAAAACAATCTAACAGCAACTGACCATTCTGACCTTGGGTCAGCCCAGCACGGTTTTTTATAACCTCCCGTCAAAACATCCAAGCATGCAAACTCAAATAACTTAAGACAAAAATAAACTCGCAGCTTGGCCTTTACATCGAACCGAAACACCCACGAGCAAAACTCATACTAAAACCTATACCTTTCTCTTCCCTGTCTTAGCTTAACTCTTCTTTGTCCTTAAGACTCCCCAACCCCCAGTACTACAGAATAACATAACTTCTGCCTTCTGTATGTTCAGTGATTACCAAGCTCACCAACTTCTGTCTTTTCAGTTTAAAAAAATACAAAGAAGAAGGAATGGCTACAAAGGCAATGATATGATCACGTACAAGTGTAGGAGGAGGCGGAGAGAGAGAAAGAGAGCTCAACAATTCAGAGTTTCCAGTACAAATCAATGAACATTAAAGGTCAAGGCAAAGTAAAGTTTTCACGTGTAGTGTAGCTGACCCACAATGATAATAGTGTAGCTAACATCAACAATGATAATAATGCATCTAACAATCACAATAGTGTATCTAACAATCACAATAGTGTATCTAACAATCACAATAGTGTATCTAACAATCACAATAGTGTATCTAACAATCGTGTATCTAACAATCACAATGATACTAGTGTATCTAACATCCACAACGATAATAGTGTAGTTAACATCCACAATGATAATAGTGTAGCTAACATCCACAATGATAATAGTATATCTAACATTCACAATGATAATAGTATATCTAACATCCTCAATAGTAATAGTGTAGCTAACATGCACAATGATAATAGTGTATCTAACATCCACATTGATAATAATGTATCTACCATCTACAATGATAATAGTGTATTAACATCTGCAATGATAATAGTGTATCTAACATCCACAATGATCATAGTGTAGCTAACATCCACAATGATAATAGTATATGTAACATCCACAATGATAATAGTGTATCTAATATCCACAATGTAATAGTATATCTAACATCCTCAGTGATAATAGTGTATCTAACATTCACAATAATAGTAGTGTAACATCCACAATGATAATAATGTATCTAACATCCTCAATGATAATGGTGTAGCTAACATCCACAATGATAATAGTGTACCTATCATCAACAAATAATAATAGTTTAGCTAACATCCACAATGATAAAAGTATATCCAACATTCACAATGATAATAGGTAGCTATAATCCACAAATAATAATAGTGTAGCTAACATTTACAATGATAAAAGTATAACCAACATCTCTCTCTCTCTGAACCTTAAGTGCCCAGGGCACATGGGGCTTCCGCAAGGGTTTTCCACAAATGCCTGTCCTTCGCCTTTTTTTCTGCTCTTGCCCAGGTGAGCCCTCTATTGCTCAACATCCTTTCTGTTGTTCTTCTCCATGTCTTTTGGTCTACCCTTACTTCTGTTCCCCAGTGGTGTCCATCTTAGTGCTATTTTTGGTAGTGAGTTGTCAGTCATTCGGAGTACATGTCCCAACCAGCGTCTTTCCTCAATAATGTTGTCAGTGGTTTCATCTGCATTTCTGCTAATAAAATGTTATTTCTTATGGTGTTTGGCCAAAATATATTTTTTTAAATTCTTCGTAAACATTTAGTCTGGAAAGAATTCAACTTGTTTTCTATGGTTTTGGTGATTTTCCAGCATTCACTTCCATAGAGTAGTACACTTAGAACATTACTCTTAAATATCCTGATTTTCATATTTATGCTTAGTTTATTTGATTTCCATATATCTGCAGCATTGCAAAAGCCTGGTTTGCTCTAGTAAGTCTGCTGTTGATGTCCTCTGTGCTGTCTCCATTTTCTACTACTCTGCTGCCAAGGTATACAAATTCGTTGACCTCCTCCACTAACTTGTTATCTACTCTGAGTACATTTCTGTTGTTCACATTTGCTTCATTAACTTTGTCTTTCCTACGTTCATCTTTAGTCCTATGTTGTTTGCATTCTGAGTTAGCTTGTTTATTTTATCTTGCATATCTTTGTGACTGCTTGATAATAGACAAATGTCGTCCGCAAAGTCAAGGTCCTCCAGCACTGTGTCAAGGGTCCATTGTAATCCTCTGCGTTTGTCTGATGTTGCCTCCTTCATTAACCAGTCTACTGCCAAGATAAATAACGTTGGTGATAGTACACATCCCTGTTTCACTCCTGTTTGTACCCTAAAGCTGCTGGAGGTATGTTCTCCACAGATAACTTTGCACTGAAAACCCTCGTATAGGGCTTTGATTACATTAACTATTTTAACCAACATTCACAATGATAAAAGTGTGTCTAACATCCACAATGATAATAGTGTATCTAACATGCACAATGATAATAGTGTATGTGACATCCACAGTAATATTAGTGTGTCTAACAACCACAATGATAATAGTGTAGCTAACATCCACAATGATAATAATGTAGCTAACGTCCACAATGAGAATTGTTTTGCTAACGTCCACAATGATAATAGTGTAGCTAACATCCACAATGATAACAGTGTAGCTAACATCTACAATAATAATAGTTTAGCTAACATCCATAATGATAATACTTAACAACTGAAAATACTGATGGCAAAGAGATAGAAAAAACTACTAGGTTATCTTTACAGCCCTACATCTGGAGAGACAAGGTAAAACCGGTTACCTGAACAATATGATATCAAGTTGGCATGTGTCATTGCAAACAAATCACAAACAGTACATCTAGACACTAAAGACTTTTGTCGACGCTTTTCTTTCCAGATTGTCGCGAAAGTAATCCATGAACCCATCTGGACACACCTTTCATCCATGAACACTTTCTTATTGTCAACTTTTGACTGGACTGATTTATATTTGTATTTTCACTTTTTACAAGTCATCACAATAAGGAAACTAATGTTAGTAGGGACAAAGATGTGACTAGATGGGTTCACCGATCAACCTCGCCCATATTATCATAATCTAGGAAGGAAAGGACAAAAGACGTTGGTAGATGATAAAGGTACACAGAGGTTTATACGTTCTTACATTCATACTTTCTCCATTTGTATTTTTCCTCATTTTCCTCACCCCCTCTGTCGTTTTGTAAAACTGAACCAAGCGCTTCTATCAACCTTTATTACTAGAACCAGTTTTGCTTCAGTCGTTAACTCTTTTATCTCCTACAACAACAAAGAAGTTATTGTGTCTCAGTGTACTTTAATAAGTTGTTTAGTGCCTCGACAGCGCGATACGTGAAGACACCAGATAAAACTGGTTACATGGGCAATATGACGTCTACTTTTCGCCTGTGTCATTCACTGGTAAGTTGTAACTAGTTGTACAAGTCGGACTCCATACAACGAATGTGTAGACAAGAGATTATTTGAGAAATGACTCAATGCCCCAGATGGATTTACTGGTGCAAATCTTGTGGCAGTCTTTGTTTAAATCGCAGCAAACAGACTGAGTGTCAAAGAGTTAATAAAGTAGGTAGTGAAAATCCACTTCCTTCTGCTGATAGTGAAAACATATTGTTATAAATGTAAATAGATGTGTTATTACCTCATCCTTCCTGAAGGTCTTGCAAAATTATTCTTCCTTATTCTCCACCTCCCCATGCCATTCAAAATCCATTAGTAAAACTTCATCCTTTAACTCAATCCTTTATTTATTGCTTGTAACTATATGCCTCCATAGAATAACAAGTAGTCTCTCAACCCACTGCTCGCCATCCAACAAGTTGTAAAGGACATAGTTCAAAAAGTAACTTGTTAGACCTTGTTATAGTTATGTTAATGAATGTTAAAGAATATATACGTTAGAAGAACTGTACTGAAACTGTGTTTTTGTTTATGTATATGCCTGTGTGTGGGCGCACGTATGAGTGTTTGTGTGTGCGAGAGCTATTTTGTTAGTTAATTATTTCTTCTCTTATACCGTGAATGTAATAGTTTTATTTTGCAGTTTAATTTTGCACTCTTTCATGTTTTTCTCCTCATGTAATTTGTATATTTATATTAAATCGAGTGTGTGGGAAGAATGAAAGATGTAGTGATGGTGGGTAAAATGTAAGACGAGCCTTTAAACAAATTCTTCTTCTTCTTCTTCTTCTTCTTCTGTTTCTTCTTCAGCTTTCCGAGTCATTAAGGCTCATTGTCTGTTCTCTTCTATTCTTTCTACATGGCCCAGCCAGCCTAGTCTGTTCAGTTTCAAGAGATTTATAATTCGTTGTGATTTAAATAAACTGTTCATTTCAGTGTTCTTTCTAGCTCTCCATTCTCCTCTGTTGCTATCCTTTGTGGGACCATACATTCTTCTTAGGATCTCGTTCTCAAAGATCTGCAATTGTTGTTCATCTTCCCAGCTTAGCTGGACCTGCCAGAAGTAAAATCTACCGCTGGTATAGCTCTGGGGGTGGCCAGGGTACGCAAGCTGTCAAGCCACGACAAGGCACCTGCACCATGTGACAGAACAATTCTTTAACATTTAAAAATAAAGATAATTCATTCATTCGTTCATTCATTCATTCATTCATTCTGCCGCCATCGACGTCCTATGAGTTCAACTTTAAACATGAGAAACAATCTGGACTTGGAGCGACGGACCGCCTAGATCCGGAACGTAACAAAAGAAGAAGAAAACAATAACAAATTTTCTTGTAATATCTTTTGTTAGGATTAAGATGCAGAGATTAAATAGAGGATCTGAATTTGGAAAAGACAGATTATTTTTTCTTTTAATCTTAAAAGTTAAATAAAAAAATGAGTACATTTTACAAGAACAACACAACACAGAAGACAGTATTCTTTTTTCACTTAAGTATCTGAAATCGCTCACCAATGCAGAAGTGGTAGCAGAAAGTATGCCCTACACTACATCGTCTGAAATGGAGTGGGGTGGGGGTGAAGGTGGGACGGGCGGAAGGAGAGTGACTGGTTTTTCTGTTTCCCTCCGGGTGTGTCCTACAAAATCGTCAAGCGTGACGGACTGGACAAAGCAACAACTGGGGACAAAAATGAATCGCGGTCAAGGACTTGGTTACGTTACTACAAGAAAGAATTTCTAATCCACAGAACAAACAGAGGAGAACCTGAGTAAGCTACAGACGTGAATATATCTTTGTAGTATCTACAGCCTCTGGACGCGGTTATAAACCAACAACTCACAGATGTCTGGAAGTCATGAGCCAAAACCTTTCCCCCTTTTAGAGCGTCAGAAATTTAAAGAGGCCAAATGCTTGTCTGACTGAAATTGGGGTGTGGGGGCGATGGGTTACTTCTCTCTGACAAGTTGTGTTGTTAATTTGCTCTCTACGACAGTTTCACGCTGTATTTGAAGAATATAAACTGTTTTTCTAGAGTCTGATAAAAATGTATAAAGTTACCAACTTCCGAAACAAAATTCTCTCTCACTCTCTCACTCTCTCTCTCTCTCTCTGGTCCATACCAATCAGCCACTGACCGTCACTGATTTCTATACATAAATCTGAGAAAACAATGACAGCACTACTTTGTTGGGATTTCTTTTTATGTGTGGTTAGAGTATCCTGTGCTTTTGTGGGAACATTTCTACACTATACTGAAGACGACAAACACATCTAAGATGATCCATTAACAGCAGGGAACTTACAAAATGCATTAGATAAAAGGGATAGCGACTGCAGTAAAACTGGTGTAAATAATAAAGGTAGATAGATGTGTATGGTGTAATTTAAAAAGTGAGGGAGGGAGTAAAGTGAGAAAAAAGCGAATAGAAAATATCACAATGTTTTGTTTTTTTTTTTGGTCTCGTTGTGCATGTAATCATCCAAAACATCGGATATTGTATGTTTCTCATTTATACATTTTCTTACTTTCTATTCGTTTTTTCTCACTTTACTCACTCCCTCCCTCACTTTGTCTTCTTCTTCTTCTTCGTTCGCTTCTACCACGAAGACCGCACTGTGATCCTACTGAATTTACGCTTGTGGTCCTCGTTAGGTCCGGTGGTCCCCTGTGTGGTCCTCGAAAAGACCACACGAGATCCACGAGAGGATCACAAGGGGTTCAGAGTATCACAGGGCTTTAGCCTGTATTCTTGGTGGGTCTCGGAAGCGGGATTGCGTGACACCGTGGTGTTCATTGCACCAGTTTAGTCTAGGGTTGGACTTTCTCACCGGAAGACCTCGACGTGTTTAGGATATCAGTGCATCCCCGCTGGGTGAGAGGTGGTAGCCCAGGCCAGAGTTGGACCTTCTCACCGGAAAACCTCGACGTGTTTTGAGATACCCGTGTATCACCGCCGGGTGAGAGGTGGTTGCCCATCCAGTCCAGAGTTGGACTTTCTCACTGGAAAACCTCAGCGTGATTAGGATACGCAAACATCTCCGCCGGGTGAGAGGTGGTTGCCTTTCTAGACTTCCCTGGTCCAGTGTCTCCGACTTCAGCATTTTGCGATAGTGGGCGCTACCCTTCCTAGTTGTGACCAGGATGGAGCTTTTGTCCAGGAGGACGAGTCCTCGCCACTAGTGACTTCCACCCCTGGGTTGAGCCGGTTTAGGCACATTATCCCAGTATGGGCGTGTTTGGGACGAGACTGACCTCTAGAGCAGAGGTACTGTGACATGCATAGCCTTCAAGATTCACTCCTGGTGTGAGCCGGTTTAGGCAAAATTCGCCAGTATGGCTGTATATCAGGCGTAGCCGACCTCTAGAGCGGAGGTGGCATGACATGTCATCAAGTTCCACCCCTGGTGTGCGCCGGTTTAGGCATATTTCACCAGTGTAGGTGTATTTCGGACGTGGCTGGCCTCTAGAGCAGAGGTGCCGTGGTATAGCTCTCGTAGCTATACTACTAGACATACCGATTAAACTTCACTTTATCCTTTCCACCAACTTTTCCCATCTGCGCCGCACAGAAATCTTTATTTCTTTTCCACATTTCTTCCTTGACCGGGTGGAGCTTCACTCCACGCGCGGATTTTGAAGAGTCTCGCCAGCTGGGACAAGCCGGTTCATGCATTTCACTCGATATGACTGCACTCAGGACGTGGCCGACCTCCAGACCAGAGGTGCCGTGATTGGACTGTTTGCTTCGCTTTATCCTTTCTACCACCTTTTCCGCAGTGATGCTGCGGGGCAACCTCATTTGCACCTTTCTTCATTGGCCGGGAGGAGAACCGCTCCACGCACGGCAGCTGAGGAATCTCGCCAACAGCGGCAGATAAGCTACCAAACGTGCCACTCATCTACCCTAAGTATCTGTTTTCGGGTGCCAGATATTCGCCCTCGCCCCTTCTCCTGTCAGTTTAAACAGTTCTGCCACGGGAAGGCCAGGAACTGGACTTGACTGCCAGAGGCTGTATGTGGCGCATTTGCAGTCCTTAGAACCCCTCACTTTGTAAAACTACACCATAGACCTATATCTATCTTTATAAAATGCATTAAGACGACAAACAAATCTTAGATCAACAATTGACACTAGGGAACTTAGAAGATGCATTGAGCACCTTCTAAAAAAAAAAAACCATAAAGGAACGAGCTTAACACAGAGTTCTTTCAGAAACCCTTCTCACTATTGGGACCTTTACTAATTAAAGTTCTCAAGGAAGACTTTGATAAAAAAAAAAAAAACTTCCTTCCAGGTTCAGCCTTTCATAAAAAAAAAACAACCTCCTACCAAAAAGCGAATCCGACAAAACCCGGAAACAAACTACAGACCCGTCTCACTGCTAAATGTTGGCTGCAAAATCTTAACTAAAGCACTAACAATAAAACCTTTAATTCACACATTGATACACGAAGACCAACAGTGCAGCGTCAGCAACAGAAACATTAGCATGTACACACGCATAGTTTCTCAGAGATTTCACTGAGTACGTCCATGACAAGAACAGCCAAGCAGCAATCCTGTCCTTAGACCAGGAAAAAGCCTTTGACAAGAACAGCCAAACAGCAATCTTGTCCTTAGACCAGGAAAAAGCTTTGACAAGAACAGCCAAACAGCAATCTTGACCAGGAAAAAGCTTTGACAAGAACAGCCAAACAGCAATCTTGTCCTTAGACCAGGAAAAAGCTTTGACAAGAACAGCCAAACAGCACTCTTAAACTTAGACCAGGAAAAAGCCTTTGACAAGAACAACCAAACAGCAATCCTCTCCTTAGACCAGGAAAAAGCCTTTGACAAGAACAATCAAACAGCAATCCTGTCCTTAGACCAGGAAAAAGCCTTTGACAAGAACAGTCAAACAGCAATCCTGTCCTTAGACCAGGAAAAAGCCTTTGACAAGAACAGCCAAACAGCAATCCTGTCCTTAGACCAGGAAAAAGCCTTTGACAAGAACAGCCAAACAGCAATCCTGTCCTTAGACCAGGAAAAAGCCTTTGACAAGAACAACCAAACAGCAATCCTGTCCTTAGACCAGGAAAAAGCCTTTGACAAGAACAGCCAAACAGCAATCCTGTCCTTAGACCAGGAAAAAGCCTCTGACAAAGTGTCTCATTCCTTCCTACACAAAACCCTCCACAGTAACAATGTGGTAAGCTATTCCAAAGGCTGGAATAAAATGTTATAATCTTAACCACAAAGTCAGATCCTGGACAGTCACACTCTAACAGACACAATAAATCTAACTAGATCTGTCCGACAAGGGTGACCACTTTCCCCACTTCTGTACGTGTTAACTTTGGAGCCACTCTTGGAAAAGATCAGACATGACACCCTCATCAAGTGAACTTTCATCCCTGGGGCAGGAGAGAAGAAGTTGATCGTTTACGGGGCGATGCGATCTTTCCTACAAACATCTCCACAATACGGCGCATTTTAGACACTTTTAAAGAATTGGGAGAAGGAAATGGCGCTAAAGTAAACATTAACAGAGCCATGAGTCATCTGGGGAAATGACCAATAAGTCAGTTTTCTCTTTCTACTAAACACACGTTAATAGCATGAACATATATGGAATACTATACACAGCAGTACCATCACAAACAAGCAAAGCACGATGGAGAGACATAATAGAGAAAATTTTAAAAGACGGGGTTTATACAAATGCAAAATAACAACAATCTTTGGTAGGAGCGTAATAGTCAACCTTCGTCACACTCAAGCTGATCTACACAGCAACATCTTCCTCCCTGCCCGTAATAGTACTCAAAGAAATCAACAAACTAGTCAGAAAATTCATCTTTAGGAACACCATACACAGCATCCAACAGAAAAAAAAAAACAAAAAGACTGATGCAAGACAAGAAACGAGCTGGCATCGCACTACAGAACATTGCAACAAAAATATAAGCACTAAGAATTAAATACTCAGGAAGCATTATCAAAGAGTCAGAAAATAATGCACTAGCACACTATTATGTAGGAATTAGATTATCCAATAATTGTAGAATCACTAATACACTACCTCACCATTTTGGAACTCTACTCCTCTTCCACAAACAATGTATACAAAACTTAACAAAACATGAACACTTACTACACACACACACAAAACTTCAGGTATTTACAAACAACTACTCAGAGAACTAGAACCATCAATATAATTAAGAATTAAAAGAGGATATAAGTACTTCATCACATATCACACCCAAACATTCCTAAACCTACACATCACAGGGATTACGCCCAAGGCTAAAGAGATAACATACCGACTACTGTTGAACATGACACCTCTAACAACAACACACATTACAAACAAACCAAGCAGATGTAAGTTATGTAGGGGAAACAAACAAGAAACTGAGGACTACATTTATTTTAGATGCAGAACAGTGTCACAAGCACTAACGTTTCTTACAAGTAGAAATGACACAGACACAAAACAATATCAATTTAATTCAAGTGTCACGCCGGGTGGCGTAGGCGATCATATCTCTCCACAATTCCCTGTCTTTAGACTTGATTATGAGATCCGCCGGTGACTTTCTTCCTAGCCACACTGACAGCCCATCCAGTAACTTTTCTCTCTGTCTTCCTCTGTATCTTCTTCCTTTAATTTTTCCAGTTGCCACAATGTGTTTCAATTTTCCTCTTCTCGAGAAATGTTCCATAAATCTCGCTTGTCTGCCTCTGATCTTTGTTATGATTTGCCTTTTAACTCCGGCTTCTCTTAAGACTTCTTCATTGGCTTTCTTAGCTGTTCATGGTGCCTTCAACATCCCTCTTATAAACTACATCTCCATGTCCTAAATTTCTCGTTGTACTCTCTTATTCATAGACCATGCTTGACACCGATAAAACAAATTGGCTCGATGTAATATTTAAGTACTCGGAATCTTGTTTCAATTGATACGGATCTGCTGCACAAGATGTGTCTCATTGTCTGGAATGCTGACTTGGCCTGGTGTCTCATTGTCTGGAATGCTGACTTGGCCTGAGCACGTCTGCTTTTTATTTGGTTGTGACATTTACCATAAGTTGTTATAATTGTTCCTAAGTACTTGAATCTATCAACTCGTTTCATATTTGTGACGTCGATGGTACTGCTAAATTTTGGTGGTATTCTTTTCTTTGAGATGACCATCACTTCAGTCTTCTTTTGTGTCAGGCTGAGACCTTTATTTTTAATTTCACGAACCACGATGCCCGGAAGCGCCTGTAGCTCCCCTTCACTTTTAGCAATCAGGACTGTGTTGTCTGCATATCTTAAGTTGTTATGGTTGTATCCGCCAACTGATATTCCTGGCATGTTCTCTATATTTCTCATTATGTTTTCATTGTCGAAGTCTGGAGATAAAACACATCCTTGTCTCACTCCCAATTTTTATGGAACAATTTTTTATAAATAGGAAACTACGAGGTTTTGATACGGTAAAGTAAGATAACAAATATTGTAGGATTAAACCTCGAAAAAATCGTAGACAAAGCACTTTAGTGAGACGTGAGAGAAAGAAAAATCACAAGAGAAATACGTGGCTAGACGGCTGCTCGTCCTACCGGAGTCCGTGTTCGAATCCCAGGTAATTCTCTTGTGATTTTTCTTTCTCTCACGTCTCACTAAAGTGCTTTGTCTACGATTTTTTCGAGGTTTAATCCTACAATATTGTTATCTTACTTTCCCAATTTTTATGTCTTGGAATGCTCCTATTTGATTCTAAACCCTCATTGCTGCTGATTGCTGCCAGTATATGTTTTTGATAAGTTTCAAATCTTACACATCTATGTTGATGTCTTCCAGCATTCTTATAATTTCTGTGTGTCTCACTTTAACAAGTGCTTTACAGTAGTCTATGTAGCATAAGTATAGGTCCGTCTTTATTTCTATTGATCTCTCCATCAATGTTCTTATATATATATATATATATATATATATATATATATATATATATATTTGTACTTTTTCCTTCAACAAAGCCACACTTTTCTTCAGCAATTTCTTGTTTTATTTTGCTCCTGACTATTCTCATAATAATAGGAAGTAGGATTTTGGTAACAGGGCTCATAAGACTAATGGTTCGATGGTCTTCACATTCAACTGCACCTTGTTTCTTTGGTAGGGCACTGAATAAATATTGCAAAAGGTCTGATGGGACATAATTATTGTTATAGATGTCATTTAACAAACTGGTAATTATATCTATTCCAAGCTCTCATAAGGCTTCCAATTCTTCCTTGGTGATTTTATCTGATCCTGGTGCTTTGTTGTTTTTCATGTGTTTTATGGCTTCTTCCACTTCTGCTTTTAATATATGAGGCCCTTCACTATTATT
>CM019695.1:9123215-9150937 GCA_009760885.1 Achatina immaculata | reverse complement strand
AAAGAATGTGATTTCCAACACATGTGATTCAGTTAATATCACTGCTGTAACTAGACCAACAGGCAGCAGTAAGAATAAATGGTGAAACAACAACTTGGTTTGCCATAAAACAAGGTGTCCGTCACGGGTGCATATTGTCACCTTACTTATTTAACTTGTATACTGAAAATATAATGAGGAATGTTAGAGAAGATGTAGATACAGAACATTATGATGCCATAAAAATTAGAGGTTATGAAATACCAGAGATTAGATATGCTGATGACACAGTATTACTATACACAACACAGAAAGGAATGGAAAAACTAATTATGTCACTTCGTAAAAATAGTGAAGAGCAAAACCTCTATCTTAATGCCAAGAAAATAAAATTGATGAAAACTGACAAGACAAATGAGACAGCTGAAATATTTATCAATAAGGAAAAATTGAAAGAAGTGGAGAGTTTTGAATATCTTGGACCACTAGTAAGCAATAATGGAGAAACAATGAGGGAAATTAAAAGGAGGACATCTATCGCTCTTCAAAAAGTAAAACACCTAAAGAAACTGTGGAGAGGAACAGACAGAAGTACAGAAATAAGATTTTTAAAGGCATGCATCTTTTCCATCGCCACATATGCCTGTGAGACCTGGAGACTTAATAATGAAACAGCTGAGAAACATATAAATGCCTTAGAATGTAAATGCTACAGAAGAGTCCTTCAAATATCATTGACACATAAAAGAACAAATATATCCATACCACAAGTACTTAATATTGAAGAAGGTTGGCTAGTAATGATGATTAAACAGAAAATTTTAAAATTTTGGACATATTAAACGTCATGATAATTTAGAGAAGATCGTCTTGGAAGAGTACATAATGGGAAAAAGAAAGAGAGGAAGACTAAAGCGAATATGGCTGCAAGACATCGTTGATTATCTGTAAATGGATGCATCAGCAGCAGGGCATCTTTCTTACAAACGAGAGGCCTATAGGAGAGCTGTTAGGGAGGCAAAGTTCCGCAAGGGACATGCAAATGACTGAAATGACTGTCTGTTCCACTCCACACCTTTAGTTGTTTTAATTTTTGAAGAGCGACAGATGTCCTCCTATTAATTTCCCTCATTGTATCTCTATTACTAGTTAGTAATGATCCAAGATATTCAAAACTATCCAGCTCTCCCAATTTGTCCTAATATATATATATATATATACACACACACACATTTCATCTGTCTCATTTGTTTTGTCAGTTGTCCTCAATTTAGTTTTCTTCGCATTGAGGTGGAGGTTTTGCTCTTCACTGTTCTTACGGACTGACATAATTAGATTTTCCATTCCTTTTTGTGTTGTGGACAGTAATACTGTATATAATCTCTGATATTTCATAACTTCCAATTGTTATGGCATCGTAATAATCTTTGTCTACATCTTCTCTAATATTTGTCATTATATTTTCTGTATACAAGTTAAATAAGTAAGGCGACTATATGCACCCCTGACAGACCCCTTGTTTTATGTCAAATCAAGTTGTTATTTCACCATTTATTCTTACTTCTGCCTGTTGGTTCTAGATACAGCCGTAATGTTAATTGTATCAAATGTGTTGGAAATCCCATTTTTTCTATTATTTCCCAAAGTTTCTGGTGTTGTACACAATCAAATGTGTTGGAAATCCCATTTTTTCCATTTTTCCCAAAGTTTCTGGTGTTGTACACAATCAAATGTGTTGGAAATCCCATTTTTCCCTTATTTCCCAGAGTTTCTGGTGTTGTACACAATCAAATGTGTTGGAAATCCCATTTTTCCCATTATTTCCCAAAGTTTCTGGTGTTGTACACAATGAAATGTGTTGGAAATCCCATTTTCCCATTATTTCCCAAAGTTTCTGTTTTGTACACAATCAAATGTCTGTGAATAGGCGGAGTTTCCAAATGTCGAAGAATTTTAAAACAAAATAAGTAAAATAATTTAGGGACAAAGAACGTCACAGCTCCTTGCCAGGCGTCTAGAAGGACAGCAAAATGATAAACTAATAGTCACAGAGATACTCAATATAAGAAAGAAAAATAGAAAAAAAAAATGCTACAGAAAGATACAGACACGACATGAAAAGCAGCGGATCTGTTTAGAAGAAAAATATAGACCAGAGAAGAACGCAGAAGCATGATTATTTAAGCCTATACCGTATTCTAAACAATGAACATTTCTTTCTTTCTTAGAGGAGTCCAGTGTCAGAGAAACATTTAAAAAGCGATTTCTCTATTCCAGACCACATGGAACAACACGAAAAAGAAGAGAGTTCTCAGATGTACAACCTGTAATACAGAGCTTGAAAAAAAAAACAAATTAAAGCTTTTTTCTCTTTTTTTTTCATTTAGATAACCAATATACATGGCAATAATAGTCAAACACAGCATTCAAAATACCGTAAATGTGATATTTCGAATCACTCACTCAGAACCATAAACAGGCAAAATACAATGAAGGACAAAATTACTTTGAAAAGCCATTATCAATGCTTGATAAACGCATCTTGGTGTCTCAGCTATATATCATATACTCGTATATTTTAGACACACCAATATACCATATACTCGTATATGTGAGACAACTATATACCATATACTCGTATATGTGAGACAACTATATACCATATACTCGTATATGTGAGACAACTATATACCATATACTCCTATATGTGAGACAACTATATACCATATACTCGTATATGTGAGACAACTATATACCATATACTCGTATATGTGAGACAACTATATACCATATACTCGTATATGTGAGACAACTATATACCATATACTCGTATATGTGAGACAACTATATATCATATACTCGTATATGTGAGACAACTATATACCATATACTCCTATATGTGAGACAAAACAACAACATACCATATATTCGTATCTGTGAGACACAAAAACCCAGTCAGATGAGTTATACAGTATAAGAAAAAAATACCACCTAGTTAATTTTTTTTTTAAAGAAGAATTGTACAAAGGAAAGATTCAGTGCTACTGTATAACTAATGTGTTGCTTGTTTTCTGCCAACAGTGCCTGGGAAAAAAAGTAGTCTTAGTGGTCCCTAAACCAAATAATATTTATGAAAATTGTGTGCGTATTTAAGTAAGATTTGTAAGTAACAGAGGAAGAAACCGCCCACGCAGGAGATGGAGAGAGGAAATTACAGAAGCATTAAATATATCATTCTACCAAGCAAACCGTCGAGCCCTATCAAGACGTCTATTTGTCCCCTCAACACCGAAAGGTATATGAGGTAGGAGACAAGACAAGACAAGATGAGTATGTGTATATAAAAAATGCTACAAAGTAAATTAAGCAGCTTACCTCGAATGTATAATTCTTGGACAATACATCAGTCGCTAGCAAAATTCAATGGTGAAATCTTGTATCATTAAAGTATGCTAGAACTAAGTAGAAATTTATCCTAGATATTATCCACCTCTTGATATAAGCGATTTAAGTGAACAGAATGGACGATAGTGTAGTTTTTATATGCGCGAAACTGACAGCTCGTATGACCAATCAGAATCCTGTTGATTATAATAGAACTTCACTGACCAATCAAACTCTGTTTCACCCACGCCCCACCCCCACTCCCATCCCACCCCCGTAGATCTCACCAGATTTCTTCGACAAAACAAAACGCAAACAGTAAATCCACAGACACTTCTCGAGGCCTTTCATTTCCAGATTGTGATTACGTCTATGGAGGAGGGATTGACCCTTCGACCCATCTGGTCACACCTTTATTCCTCCTAACATTACGATACTCTTTTATGTATGATTTGGTTTCCTGTACAATAGCTCAAAGCTGTCTTGCTTGTTTGGGACATTTCTTGTTGTCTAATAATTTTAATTAAACCTATTTATATTTAACTTACAGATTTCAGACACTAGACGCTATTAACATTATTGGAACAGCGATATACTCTAATATATACAATAATCAAGCCACGCTGTAGATTAATTTAGTCTTTGAGAGTACATATACCTTTACTTTTCACAAAGCAAATACATACCGATGCATTTATTCATACATACCACATATATTCAAATAAATCCACACAATTATAAATATACACATGCATTCACATGTATGCAAACATACATGTGCATACACACATATGTATGAATGTACACATATAGACATGTGCATACACACATCTATGTACAAGCACACATGTAAGTACAAACACATACACACATACATATCAGTATACATACACTCGTGCAAATATCCATATATACGCACACATACCTACACTTATTCATGCTAGTATATACAGTATGCACAAACACAAATGTACATTAGGGAGGCATATAGTTCATTCATCAAAACAGATATTGACAAAGTTTCAAGTTATAAGAATGAATATTACTCGATCTTATAAGTTTTACATGAGTGGTAGGGTATTCAAGAGAGAGAGGGAGAGACAGAGGGGAGGGAAAGAGAACAGGGCGAGAGAGGGGAGGAGAAGGAGGCGGAGAGAGAGAAAGAGAGCTCAACAATTCAGAGTTTCCTGTACAAATCAATGAACATTAAAGGTCAGGGCAAAGTAAAGTTTTCACGTGTAGTGTAGCCAACATCCACAATGATAATAGTGTAGGTAACATCCACAATGATAATAGTATATCTAACATCAACAATGATAATAGTGTATCTAACATCAACAATGATAATAGTATATCTAACATCAACAATGATAACCGTGTATCTAACATCAACAATGATAATAGTATATCTAACATCCACAATGATAATAGTATATCTAACATCAACAATGATAATAGTGTAGTTAACATTCACAATGATAATACTGTAGCTATCATCCACAAATAATAATAGTGTAGCTACCATCCATAATAATAAAATTATAGCCAACATTCACAATGATAAAAGTGTATCTAACATGCACAATGATAATAGTGTTTGTGACATCCACAGAAATATTAGTGTGTCTAACAACCACAATGATAATAGTGTAGCTGACATCCACAATAATAATAGTTAACTAACATCCATAATGATAATACTTAATAACTGAAAATATTGGTGGCAAAGACAAAGAAATAACTACTAGGTTATCTTGACAGCCCTACATCTGGAGAGACAAGGTAAAATCGGTTACCTGAACAATATGGCATCTAAGTTTGGCCTGTGTCATTGCAAACAAATCACAAACAGAACATCTAGACACTAAAGACTTTTGTCGACGCTTTTATTTCCAGATTGTGGCGAAAATATTTTGTTAGTTAATTACTTCTTCTCTTATACCGTGAATGTAATAGTTTAATTTTTTAGTTTAATTTTGCACTCTTTTCATGTTTTTCTCCTCATGTAATTTGTACATTTATATTAAATCGAGTGTGTGGGAATAATGAAAGATGGAGTGATGGAGGGTAAAATGTAAGACGAGCCTTTGAACAAATTCTTCTTCTTCTTCTTCTTCTTCAGCTTTCCGAGTCATTAAGGCTCATTGTCTGTTCTCTTCTATTCTTTCTACATGGCCCAGCCAGCCTAGTCTGTTCAGTTTCAAGAGATTTATAATTCGTTGTGATTTAAATAAACTGTTCATTTCAGTGTTCTTTCTAGCTCTCCATTCTCCTCTGTTGCTATCCTTTGTGGGACCATACATTCTTCTTAGGATCTTGTTCTCAAAGATCTGCAATTGTTGTTCATCTTCCCAGCTTAGCTGGACCTGCCAGAAGTAAAATCTACCGCTGGTATAGCTCTGGGGGTGGCCAGGGTACGCAAGCTGTCAAGCCACGACAAGGCACCTGCACCATGTGACAGAACAATTCTTTAACACTTAAAAATAAAGACCATTCATTCATTCATTCATTCTGCCGCTATCGGCGTCATATGAGCTCAACTTTAAACCGGAGAAACAATCTGAACTTGGAGCAACGGACCGCCTAGATCAGGAACGTAACAAAAGAAGAAGAAAACAATAACAAATTTTCTTGTAATATCTTTCGTTACGATTAAGATGCAGAGATTATAAATAGAGGATCTGAATTTGGAAAAGACAGATGATATTTTCTTTTAATCTGAAAAGTTAAATAAAATAAATGAGTATCTAAGTCTGGCACTTAATAAGAAATCAAAGAAAACTTACAAGAACAACATAACACAGAAGACAGTATTCTTTTTTCACTTAAGTATCTGAAATCGCTCACCAATGCTGCAGCTAACTTCAGGAATATAATTGTACGGATTCATTTTAAACCACAGGTGGCAGAAAGTATTCCATACCCTACATCGTCTCTAATGGGGTAGGGGGTGGGACGGGGTGAAGGAGAGTGACTGGTGTTTCTGTTTCCCTCCGGGTATGTCCTACAAAATCGTCAAGCGTGACGGACTGGACAAAGCAACAACTGGGGACAAAAATGAATCGCGGTCAAGGGCTTGGTTACGTTACTACAAGAAAGAATTTCTAATCTACAGAACAAACAGAGGAGAACCTGAGTAAGCTCTCTCTCTCTCTGAACCTTAAGTGCCCAGGGCACATGGGGCTTCCGCAAGGGTTTTCCACAAATGCCTGTCTTTCGCCTTTTTTTCTGCTCTTGCCCAGGTGAGCCCTCTATTGCTCAACATCCTTTCTGTTGTTCTTCTCCATGTCTCTTTTGGTCTACCCTTACTTCTGCTCCCCTGTGGTGTCCATCTTAGTGCTATTTTTGGTAGTGAGTTGTCAGTCATTCGGAGCACATGTCCCAACCATCGCCAGCGTCTTTCCTCAATAATTGTTGTCAGTGGTTTCATCTGCATTTCTGCCAATAAGATGTTATTTCTTATGGTGTTTGGCCAAAATATCAAGAGAGAAAGAGAGAGAGGGACAGAGGGGAGGGAAAGAGAACAGGGGAGAGAGGGGAGGAGGAGGAGGAGGCAGAGGCGGAGAGAGAGAAAGAGAGATCAACAATTCAGAGTTTCCTGTACAAATCAATGAACATTAAAGGTCAGGGCAAAGTAAAGTTTTCACGTGTAGTGTAGCCAACATCCACAATGATAATAGTATATCTAACATCAACAATGATAATAGTGTATCTAACATCAACAATGATAATAGTATATCTAACATCAACAATGATAACAGTGTATCTAACATCAACAATGATAATAGTATATCTAACAACCACAATGATAATAGTATATCTAACATCAACAATGATAATAGTGTAGCTAACATTCACAATGATAATACTGTAGCTATCATCCACAAATAATAATAGAGTAGCTAACATCCATAATAATAAAAGTATAGCCAACATTCACAATGATAAAAGTGTATCTAACATGCACAATGATAATAGTGTTTGTGACATCCACAGTAATATTAGTGTGTCTAACAACCACAATGATAATAGTGTAGCTAACATCGACAATGAGAATTGTTTTGCTAACCTCCACAATGATAATAGTGTAGCTAACATCCACAATGATAATAGTGTAGCTAACATCCACAATGAGAATTGTTTTGCTAACCTCCACAATGATAATAGTGTAGCTAACATCCACACTGATAATAGTGTAGCTGACATCCACAATAATAATAGTTTAGCTAACATCCATAATGATAATACTTAACAACTAAAAATATTGGTGGCAAAGACAAAGAAATAACTACTAGGTTATCTTGACAGCCCTACATCTGGAGAGACAAGGTAAAATCGGTTACCTGAACAATATGGCATCTAAGTTTGGCCTGTGTCATTGCAAACAAATCACAAACAGAACATCTAGACACTAAAGACTTTTGTCGACGCTTTTATTTCCAGATTGTGGCGAAAATATTTTGTTAGTTAATTACTTCTTCTCTTATACCGTGAATGTAATAGTTTAATTTTTTAGTTTAATTTTGCACTCTTTTCATGTTTTTCTCCTCATGTAATTTGTACATTTATATTAAATCGAGTGTGTGGGAATAATGAAAGATGGAGTGATGGAGGGTAAAATGTAAGACGAGCCTTTGAACAAATTCTTCTTCTTCTTCTTCTTCTTCAGCTTTCCGAGTCATTAAGGCTCATTGTCTGTTCTCTTCTATTCTTTCTACATGGCCCAGCCAGCCTAGTCTGTTCAGTTTCAAGAGATTTATAATTCGTTGTGATTTAAATAAACTGTTCATTTCAGTGTTCTTTCTAGCTCTCCATTCTCCTCTGTTGCTATCCTTTGTGGGACTACACATTCTTCTTAGGATCTTGTTCTCAAAGATCTGCAATTGTTGTTCATCTTCCCAGCTTAGCTGGACCTGCCAGAAGTAAAATCTACCGCTGGTATAGCTCTGGGGGTGGCCAGGGTACGCAAGCTGTCAAGCCACGACAAGGCACCTGCACCATGTGACAGAACAATTCTTTAACACTTAAAAATAAAGACCATTCATTCATTCATTCTGCCGCTATCGGCGTCATATGAGCTCAACTTTAAACCGGAGAAACAATCTGAACTTGGAGCAACGGACCGCCTAGATCAGGAACGTAACAAAAGAAGAAGAAAAGAATAACAAATTTTCTTGTAATATCTTTCGTTAGGATTAAGATGCAGAGATTATAAATAGAGGATCTGAATTTGGAAAAGACAGATGATATTTTCTTTTAATCTGAAAAGTTAAATAAAATAAATGAGTATCTAAGTCTGGCACTTAATAAGAAATCAAAGAAAACTTACAAGAACAACACAACACAGAAGACAGTATTCTTTTTTCACTTAAGTATCTGAAATCGCTCACCAATGCTGTAGCTAACTTCAGGAATATAATTGTACGGATTCATTTTAAACCACAGGTGGCAGAAAGTATTCCATACCCTACATCGTCTCTAATGGGGTAGGGGGTGGGACGGGGTGAAGGAGAGTGACTGGTGTTTCTGTTTCCCTCCGGGTATGTCCTACAAAATCGTCAAGCGTGACGGACTGGACAAAGCAACAACTGGGGACAAAAATGAATCGCGGTCAAGGGCTTGGTTACGTTACTACAAGAAAGAATTTCTAATCAACAGAACAAACAGAGGAGAACCTGAGTAAGCTCTCTCTCTCTCTGAACCTTAAGTGCCCAGGGCACATGGGGCTTCCGCAAGGGTTTTCCACAAATGCCTGTCTTTCGCCTTTTTTTCTGCTCTTGCCCAGGTGAGCCCTCTATTGCTCAACATCCTTTCTGTTGTTCTTCTCCATGTCTCTTTTGGTCTACCCTTACTTCTGCTCCCCTGTGGTGTCCATCTTAGTGCTATTTTTGGTAGTGAGTTGTCAGTCATTCGGAGCACATGTCCCAACCATCGCCAGCGTCTTTCCTCAATAATTGTTGTCAGTGGTTTCATCTGCATTTCTGCCAATAAGATGTTATTTCTTATGGTGTTTGGCCAAAATATTTTTTTAATTCTACGTAAACATTTAGTCTGGAAAGAATTCAACTTGTTTTCTATGGTTTTGGTGATTTTCCAGCATTCACTTCCATAGAGTAGTACACTTAGAACATTACTCTTAAATATCCTGATTTTCATATTTATGCTTAGTTTATTTGATTTCCATATATTCTGTAGCATTGCAAAAGCCTGGTTTGCTTTAGTAAGTCTGCTGTTGATGTCCTCTGTGCTGTCTCCATTTTCTACTACTCTGCTGCCAAGGTATACAAATTCGTTGACCTCCTCCACTAACTTGTTATCTACTCTGAGTACATTTCTGTTGTTCACATTTTGCTTCATTAACTTTGTCTTTCCTACGTTGATCTTTAGTCCTATGTTGTTTGCATTCTGGGTTAACTTGTTTATTTTATCTTGCATATCTTTGTGACTGCTTGATAATAGACAAATGTCGTCCGCAAAGTCAAGGTCCTCCAGCACTGTGTTAAGGGTCCATTGTAATCCTCTGCGTTTGTCTGATGTTGCCTCCTTCATTAACCAGTCTACTGCCAAGATAAATAATGTTGGTGATAGTACACATCCCTGTTTCACTCCTGTTTGTACCCTAAAGCTGCTGGAGGTATGTTCTCCACAGATAACTTTGCACTGAAAACCCTCGTATAGGGCTTTGATTACATTAACTATTTTATGGGGGAGGCCATGCCATCTTAGGATTTTCCACAGTGCATCTCTGTTGACACTGTCAAAGGCTTTCTCAAAATCTATGAATAATGCATATGTTGTGCTATGCCATTCATTTGCCTGTTCTAATATTTGTCTAAGTACAAATATATGGTCTATGCATGATCTTCCTTTCCTAAATCCTGCCTGCTCTTTCCGAAGTTTTTCCTCAAGTGTTGGTACAATTCTGTTGATGATTATTCTGCAAAATACTTTACTAGTGAGTGGCAGTAGGGTAATGCCTCTCCAGTTCCCGCAATCTCTGAGGTCACCCTTCTTTGGTAGTTTTACTATAAGACCAGTTTTCCACTCCTCTGGGGCTTTTTCTAAATCCCAAATTTGTTGTAATATCCGGCAAAGTTGTTTTGGTGTTTCTGTTTCTTCTGCTTTCAACATCTCAGCAGTCACTTCATCTTCACCTGGTGCCCTGTCTGATTTTAGCATCTTTATCGCCTCTTTTACTTCATTTATTGTTATTGGTCCTGTATTGATGTTTAGTTCCGCTTTTGCTTCAGGTATATCTATTGCTTGTGCTGCTTGTGTTCTGTTTAGTAGGGTGTTAAAGTGTTCCCTCCATCTTTCAATTTTTTCTCTTTCTCCACTGACTAGTTGTCCATTTTGTGTTCTTACTGCACTTTCACATCTTGTATTGAAGTTACCTGTCATCTGCTTTGTGATTTTATATATGGTTTTCATGTCATTTGTATATGCTGCTTTCTCTGCTGTCTCTGCTAAGTTGTCATAATACTGACGTTTATCTTGACGGCATGATTCCTTCACTTCTTTGTCTTTTTGTGCATAATTACTTAAAACTCGTTCTTTAAGCCGTTGTGATTTGGTGTTCAGTAATTTTTTCTTGATTTCTTTTCTTTGCTCTATCTTTTCCCATGTGGTCTCACTTATCCATTCCTCTTTTCTCCTTTTCCGATATCCCAGCACCTCTTTTGCTGTTTCCTGTAGTGTTTTATTGAACTCTAAAATGGACATTTCTGCTTCGTCTTGTAGGACACTGAAGCGGTTCTTAAGTATTATTGAGAATTCATTTCTTGTTTGCTGGTCTATCAGTTTTCTTGTATCAAAATGTATCTTCTGTGTTCTCCGATTCTGGCTTTCCTTAATTTTAGTTTTATTTTTGCTACCAGAAGGTTGTGATCACTTCCTATATCTGCTCCTTTCCTTGCTCGCACATCTTGTAGTGACCGTTTCCACTTGTTGTTTATTAGTATGTGATCGATTTGGTTTTCTGTGGTTTTATCTGGTGACCTCCAAGTCACCTTATGGATGTTTTTGTGTTGGAAAATTGTCCCTCCGATGGTCATCATGTTTTCTTCACAGAAACTGCACAGTCTTTCTCCATTTTCATTTATTTCTCCGATTCCTTCTCTTCCCATGATTCTTCTTCTATCTTCATTTCCTTCACCTACTTTTGCATTGAAGTCGCCCAAGATGAGTAGCATATCATGCTTGGGTATTGTTTCTACTGTGGCTTGGAGGCTGTTGTAAAAATCTTTTAATTCCTCTTCAGCTGCTTCTGTTGGTGCATAACAAACTATAATAGACAGCTTCGTGAATCTTGAGTTGAACCGTGCATATAATAATCTCTCATTTATTGGGGTCCATTTCAGCAATGCTCTTGATGCTTCTTTTGTTATAATCAATGCTACTCCTCCTTCATGAAGATCTTCTTTACCTGACCATATTATTGTATCTTCTGTGTGCTGTGTTGTTAATTTCCTTCTGCCTTGTCCTGTCCATCTTGCTTCTTGTATTCCTAGTATGTCTAGTTTGTATCTGTGCATTTCCTTGATGGTTTGTGCTAGTTTTCCAGTCTGGTTTAGTGTTCTTACATTCCAGCTGCCTATTTGCATCTTTTGTTTAGGTTCCAGGAGGTCTGCAGTCGGGCTGGGGACTTCCAGTGGCTGGCTTTCATCCACAACCTTCATGGGCTCAGTTTCCTGATACGCATTTCTCCTTCCACCTGCATTTGCTTTTTCCCTTGCTTCCGTTTCTGTAGCAGTCTGATAGCTTTTTACCAGATAGGGTTGCTGGCCCTATGCTGAACCCTCCTTAGTCGCCTTTTACGATCATGCATGGTAGGGTACAGTGGTCCTATTCTTTGCAGATCCCGGGTCTTACAAGAACAACATAACACAGAAGACAGTATTCTTTTTTCACTTAAGTATCTGAAATCGCTCACCAATGCTGCAGCTAACTTCAGGAATATAATTGTACGGATTCATTTTAAACCACAGGTGGCAGAAAGTATTCCATACCCTACATCGTCTCTAATGGGGTAGGGGGTGGGACGGGGTGAAGGAGAGTGACTGGTGTTTCTGTTTCCCTCCGGGTGTGTCCTACAAAATCGTCAAGCGTGACGGACTGGACAAAGCAACAACTGGGGACAAAAATGAATCGCGGTCAAGGGCTTGGTTACGTTACTACAAGAAAGAATTTCTAATCTACAGAACAAACAGAGGAGAACCTGAGTAAGCTATAGAGGTGAATATATCCCAATAGTATCTACAGCCTCTAGACCCGGTTATAAACCAACAACCCACAGATGTCTGGAAGACATGAGCCAAAACTTTCCCGCCTTTTAAAGCGTCAGAAATTTAAAGAGGCCAAACGCTTGTCTGACTGAAATGGGGGTGTGGGGGTGATGGGTTACTTCTCTGATGATCTGACAAGTTGTGTTGTTAATTTGCTCTCTACGACAGTTTCACGCTGTATTTGAAGAATATAAGCTGTTTTTTTAAAGAGTCTGATAAAAATGTATAAAGTTACCAACTTCCGAAACAAAATTCTCTCTCTCTCTCTCTCGTTCTCTATCTCTCTCTATATATATATATATATATATATATATCTGGTCCATACCAATCAGGCACTGATTGTCATTGACTTCCAGATATCACACTGAGAAAACAGTGGCAGCACTAATGTGTTGGGATTTTTTTTATGTGTGGTTAGAGTATCCTGTGCTTTTCTGGGAACATTTCTACATTATACTGAAGACAACAAACACATCTAAGATCAACCATTAACAACAGGGAACTTACAAAATGCGTTAAGACGACAAACAAATCTTAGATCAACAATTGACACTAGGGAACTTGGAAGATCCATTGACCACCTTCAAAAAAAAAAAAAAACCATAAAGGAACGAGCTTAACACCGAGTTCTTTCAGAAACCCTTCCCACTATTGGGACCTTTACTACTGAAAGTTCTCAAGGAAGACTTTGATAGAAAAAAAAAACTTCCTTCCAGGCTCAGCCTTTCATAAAAAAAAAAAAACCTCCTACCAAAAAGCGAATCCGACAAAACCCGGAAACAAACTACAGACCCATCTCACTGCTAAATGTTGGCTACAAAATCTTAACTAAAGCACTAACAATATAACCCTTCATTCACGCATTGATACATGAAGAACAACAGTGCAACAACAGAAACATTAGCATGTACACACGCACTGTTTCTCAGAGATTTCACTGAGTACGTCCATGACAAGAACAGCCAAGCAGCAATCCTCTCCATAGACCAGGAAAAAGCCTTTGACAGAGTGTCTCATTCCTTCCTACACAAAACCCTCCACAGTAACAATGTGGTAAGCTATTCCAGAGACTGGAATAAAATGTTATAATCTTAACCACAAAGTCAGATCCTGGTCAAGCACACTCTAACAGACACAATAAATCTAACTAGATCTGTCCGACAAGAGTGCCCACTTTCTCCACTTCTGTACGTGCTAACCTTGGAAAAGATCAGACATGACACCCTCATCAAGTGAACTTTCATTCTTGGGGCAGGAGAGAAGAAGTTGATCGTTTAGGCGGACGACGCGGTCTTCTTTCCTACAAATATCTCCACAATACGGCGCATTTTAGACACTTTTAAAGAATTGGTTGAAGGCAGTGGCGCTAAAGTAAACATTAAAAAGGCAAGAATCATCTTGGGAAATGACTAATAAGTTAGTTTTCTCTTTCGACTAAACACACGTTAATAGCATGAACATATATGGAATACTATACACAGCAGTACCATCACAAACAAGCAAAACACGATAGAGAGACATAATAGAGAAAATTTTAAAAGACTGGGTTTATACAAATGCAAAACAACAACAATCTTTGGTAGGAGCGTAATAGTCAACACCTTCGTCACACTCAAACTGATCTACACAGCAAACATCTTCCTCCCTGCCCGCAATAGTACTCAAAGAAATCAACAAACAAGTCAGAAAATTCATCTTTAGGAACACCATACACAGCATCCAACAACAACAAAAAAAAACACTGATGCAAGACAAGAAACGAGCTGGCATCGCACTACAGAACATTGCAACAAAAATACAAGCACTAAGAATTAAATGCCTAGGAAGTATTATGAAAGAGTCACAAAAAACATGCACTAGCACACTATTATGTAGGAATTAGATTATCTAACAATTGTAGAATCACTAATAGACAACCTCACCATTTTGGAACTGTACCCCTCTTTCACAAACAATGTATACAAAACATGAACACTTACTACACACACACACACACACACGCACACACGCACACACGCACACACACAAAACTTCAGGTATTTACAAACAACTACTCAGAGAACTAGAACCATCAATACAATTAAGAATTAAAAGAGGATACAAGTACTTCATCACAAATCACACCCAAACATTCCTAAACCTACACATCACAGGGATTACGCCCAAGGCTAAAGAGATAACATACCGACTACTGTTGAACATGACACCTCTGACAACAACACACATTACAAACAAACCAAGCAGATGTAAGTTATGTAGGGGAAACAAACAAGAAACTGAGGACTACATTTATTTTAGATGCAGAACAGTGTCACAAGCACTAACGTTTCTTACAAGTAGAAATGACACAGACACAAAACAATATCAATTTAATTCAAGTGCCACGCCGCGTGGCGTAGGCGATCATATCTCTCCACAATTCCCTGTCTTTAGACTTGATTATGACATCCGCCGGTGACTTTCTTCCTAGCCACACTGACAGCCCATCTAGTAACTTCTCTCTCTGTCTTCCTATGTCTCTTCTTCCTTCAATTTTTCCAGTTGCCACAAGGTGTTCCAATTTTCTTCTTCTCGAGAAATGTCCTAGAAATCTCGTTTGTCTGCCTCTAATCTTTGTTATAATTTGCCTTTTAACTCCGGCCTCTCTTAAGACTTCTTCATTGTTTTTTTTTTAGCTATCCATGATGCCTTCAACATCCTTCTTATAAACCACATCTCCATGGCCTCATTTGTCGTTGTACTCTCTTATTCATAGACCGATAGAACAAAGTACTCGGAATCTTGTTTCCATTGATACGGATCTGTTGCACAAAATGTGTCTAATGAGACAATGGTCTGGAAT
Source organism: Achatina immaculata (assembly GCA_009760885.1). Classification (NCBI taxonomy): domain Eukaryota; kingdom Metazoa; phylum Mollusca; class Gastropoda; order Stylommatophora; family Achatinidae; genus Lissachatina; species Lissachatina immaculata. Next base: position 9,135,448 of record CM019695.1, on the reverse strand, counting down.
GCTGACTTGGCCTGAGCACATCTGCTTTTTATTTGGTTGTGACATTTCCCATCAGTTGTTATAATCGTTCCTAAGTACTTGAATCTATCAACTTGTTTCTTATTTGTGCCGTCGATGGTAATGCTACATTTTGGTGGTATTCTTTTCTTTGAGATGACCATCACTTCAGTCTACTTTTTGTTCAGGCTGAGACCTTTTTTTTAATTTCACGAACCACGATGTCCAGAAGAGCCTGTAGCTCCCCTTCACTTTTAGCAATCAGGACTGTGTCGTCTGCATATCTTAAGTCATTTAGGTTGTATCCGCCAAGTGATATTCCTGGCATGTTCTCTATATTTCTCATTATGTTTTCACTGTGCAAGGAGAAGAGGTCAGGAGATAAAACACATCGTTGTCTCACTCCCAATTTTATGTCTTGGAATGCTCCTATTTGATTCTAAACCCTCATTGCTGCTGATTGCTGCCAATATATGTTTTTGATAAGTTTCAAATCTTACACATCTATGTTGATGTCTTCCAGCATTCTTATAATTTCTGTGTGTCTCACTTTACCAAATGTTTTACAGTAGTTTATGGAGCATAAGTATAGGTCAGTCTTTACTTCTATTGTTCTCTCTTTCAAGAGAATATATATATATATATAAAAGTAAAGGTAATCTTGTCGTGCCTTACAGGCACATGGTGTTAGTGCCCATATTTTCCTTGACCTGTCAGCACACTAGAGGGTGATATAGTCAGTATCACGCCTGGCTGCCTTTCCTGTCCCAACTCCAGAAGAAGTCGGGTAAACATTTCTACAGCTGGGTGACTGGGGCGCCTCCGGCCGAATTCGAATATCCGACCTTCGCCATCAGAGACCAGTGCACTAACCACTTCCCCACTCAGATGCCCTATATATATATATGGCGTTACTTGTACCTTTTCCTTCAAAAAAGCCACACTGTTCTTCAGCGATTTCTTGTTTTATTTTGCTCCTGACTCTTCTCATAACAATACGAAGTAGGATTTTGGTAACATGGCTCATAAGACTAATGGTTCGATGGTCTTCACATTCAATTGAACCTTGTTTCTTTGGTAGGACAATGAATATTGATTGCAAAAGGTCTGATAGGACATACTTATTGTTATAGATGTCATTCAACATTCTGTTAATTATTTCTATGCCAAGCTCTTCTGATGCTTCCAATTCTTCCTTGGTCATTTTATCTGATCCTGGTGCTTTGTTATTTTGCATGTGTTTTATGGCTTCTTCCACTTCTGCTTTTTAATATATGAGGCCCTTCATTATTATTATTTCTTATATCTATTTCGCTTCTATTGTCCTCATAGAGTTATCTAATGTATTCTCTCCATCTTGCCATTTTTTCATCTCTATACATTACTGTGTGCTCCTCCTTTAACTTCGAGCAACCAGTCTTGTGGTATGTCTTTTTGTTTGTCAACGCCTTTATTTATTTGTACATGTCTTGTGCGTTTCCATGATGGTGTGTCTCTGTTTCACTACATTTCTTATTTAGGCACTCCTCCTTAGCTTTATTCCAATATCACAAACACTAAAACTTCTTACAAGTAGAACAGACACAGTAAACAAACAATATCACAAACACTAAAACTTCTTACAAGTAGAACAGACATAAAAACAAAACAATATCACAAACACTAAAACTTCTTACAAGTGGAACAGACACAAAAACAAAACAATATCGCAAACACTAAAACTTCTTACAAGTAGAACAGACACAAAAACAAAACAATATCACAAACATTAAAACTTCTTACAAGTAGAACAAACAGAGAAACGAAACAGAAAACAGACATATACAGAGCAATCATGCTAAACACAATGCCCAAAACAACAAAAGACACATATGAGAAGTTGATCATGTTGTTGTCTGAAATTGATGCATCCTATGGGCTTTTTTGAAACAGCGCAAAATACGACGGAGAAATAATTAATTGTTACATTGCTTTTTTTGTTGGTAAATTTTCAAAAAGAAGATGAAGACATTGTACCCCAGCACCTCTACCTAGATAAATGATAATAATATTACCCACATCTACAACAAAACTTTGACATCACACTCGTCTTTCTCACGCCACGTGTCTGTTTTCATCTTTCTGCCATTATCTTCTTTTTGTTCAGGCTGAGACCTTTTTTTTTAATTTCTCGAACCACGATGCCCAGAAAAGCCTGTAGCTCCCCTTCACTTTTAGCAATCAGGACTGTGTCGTCTGCATATCTTAAGTTGTTATGGTTGTATCCGCTAACTGATATTCCCGGCATGTTCTCTATATTCCTCTCTATGTTAACTCCTTTATTTATTTGTTATAGACAAATTCTTTCCCCAACTAACTGGACGTTTTTCTTTATTTTCTGTACACGATAAAAGAACATTATAGATATCATCTTCTTTATTTGTCTGTACAAGATAAAAGAACATTATAGATATCATCTTCTTTATTTGTCTGTACAAGATAAAAGAACATTACCGACATCGCCTTCTTTATTTGTCTGTACAAGATAAAAGAACATTACCTATATCGTCTTCTTTATTTGTCTGTACAAATTTGCTTGTTCATGATATTCTCATCATTCTTATTAGGAACAATACCCCACTGGTATAAATAGATTTTGAGAGCTCTTGTTTGCTTGTCCATGATATTCTCATCATTCTTATTAGGAACCACACACCGATGCTATAAGTAGATTGTGAGAGCTCTTGTTTGCTTGTCCATGCTTCGCTTTCATGAAAGATTACGGCTTAGATTTAACATTTAACTCTTCCTCTGGTATTCATTGATAGAGATTTGTTGCACAGCACGTTGTTCACTTTCATAAATGCTGACTTGGCCTCGGCTATTCTGCTCCTTATTTCGGGTTCGCATCTTCCGCCTCGTGTTATTATTGTTCCTAAATACTTCAAGGTGTCTACTTTCTTTAACTCTGTGCCTTTCACTTTGTTTCCTGGTGTTTCTTTCTTAGATATGATCATGACACATTTTCTTTAAACTAAGTTCTTTCTTCTGGATTTGTCTAACAATGCTTGTAGCTCTTCTTCGCTTCGGGCCTCAGTACCATGTTGTCAGCTTAGGTTGTATCCTCTCACTGGTATTCCAAGGATGTTTTCAGTGTGTCTCATAATCCTTTTCCTAGAGAGGGAGAAGAGGTCAGGTGATAAAATGTATCCTCCCATAACCATACTTTTATGTTAGGACACATTCCATACTAACCATATTCATCTCTTCCTACCTTTATTAAGTAATTTTTGACAACCATATTCTTAGTTGAAATGACATAAACTGGTTTACTACACATAATCATTTATAGAATGAAGGTAATTTTCCTCTTTGTGTGTGTTTTTGTTAAATCCTGTTTGCTGTTGTTACAATTTTTTATTAATAACAACGAAAGATTTTTTTTTTGCACATAACCAAAATTTTTAAAACAGGTTTTTTTTTTACAAAAACAATCATGATTGTAGCTGAGTTAGAGAAGACCACAGAAAAAGGCTATTTCCAATGTTAGATGACTCGAACTCATGGTTTCTTTACCTTGAGATGTAGATGTAGATGATGACAGTGATGATAGTCATGATGATGATGACGATTGTGATGATAATGATAAGTATAACGACGACGATCATGTCGACAACGACAATGATGATGACTGTGATGTCACCTAGATTTCTAGCAGTACACTATCATTAAACGCCCAAAACATTCAAACACTTCAGTTTACTAACAAAATTGCTTCCTCTTTCACCACATATAAAAAAAAAAAACCTGGTTTCTTCTCTCCTACAAAGAGCGAGGTAGTTTTAATGTCCTTATCACATGATCATGACTTCCTAGTACATATATATATATATATATATATATATATATATATATATATATATATATATAGTGTCAGAGTTCACCAAGACCCTGTCTCTCTTCTCAACTGATACCACAACTAACAGCTAAAGGGGCAGGGATTGCTATAGTCCCCCATGGTAGTGGAGTCTGTTAAAGAAGTACTGCACAGTCCCGGCTTTTTAACTTCACTGATAGACTGAAAAACAGTCACTGCCCCAAGCCGACATGATGCTGCTGTTCAACGTCTTCACCACGTTGGCTGCAAACAAAGCAGATCCAAGTTCAAGTCAGACTGAAGAAGACGACGAAGAAGGTCGCGACAGGTCTGAAGTAAGACTGGAGAGGGTCTGTGGAAAGACCGCGAGAAGATAGACCCTTAGACCCTCATCACGGACATTAACTCAGAACCTTCCCTATCTTACCTTAGAACCTCATCCCGGACATTAACTCAGAACCTTTGCTATCTTACCTTAGACCCTCATCCCGGACATTAACTCAGAACCTTTGCTATCTTCCCTTAGACCCTCATCCCGGACATTAACTCAGAACCTTTGCTATCTTACCTTAGACCCTCATCCTGGACATTAACTCAGAACCTTTGCTATCTTACCTTAGACCCTCATCCCTAACATTACGACAGAACCTTCGCTATCTTACCTTAGACCCTCACCCCGAACATTACCACAGAACCTTCGCTATCTTACCTTAGACCCTCATCCCTAACATTACGACAGAACCTTCGCTATCTTACCTTAGACCCTCATCCCTAACATTACGACAGAACCTTCGCTATCTTACCTTAGACCCTCATCCCTAACATTACGACAGAACCTTCGCTATCTTACCTTAGACCCTCATCCCGGACATTACCACAGAACCTTTGCTATCTTACCTTAGACCCTCATCCCGAACATTACCACAGAACCTTCGCTATCTTACCTTAGACCCTCATCCCGGACATTACCTCAGAACCTTTGCTATCTTACCTTAGACCTTCATCCCGGACATTAACCCACCTCTCCGCGATCCAACATCAAACCTGCGGTACCACCCCCCCCCCTCCCCTCGCGACCTTAATTCAGATCCTCTGCCACTATATCACATAATTTGTCTTTCATTGTCAGAGATGTTGAGGTTGCCATAAATTTCCTGTGAGCATAAAAAACAATCCAGACAGTTGTAGCTGCAAGCAATCATCAATACCTTTTCTTTTCTGTCGCGTTCTGAAGGATAATGTAAAGTTTGCCTTGTCTTTCCGCAGCCATCAGTGCGTTTCTTTATTAATGTTGCCCCAGTTTATGTGTGACCCCGCTTTCAACAATAACGTGATTTAGACTTCCTGTATGAGCACACAAATTCAGAAGAGAGCATGTCTTTTTCCCAAACTTTGGAAACGATGATTGTGAAAACCAGTGTCTCTTTCGCCAACAGCATTAACACTAGGTCCATCCATCCATCCATCCATCCATCCATCCATCCATCCATCCATCCATCCATCCATCCATCCGTCCATCCATCCATCCATCCATCCATCCATCCATCCATCCATCCGTCTATCCATCCATCCATCCATCCATCCGTCCATCCGTCCATCCATCCATCCATCCATCCATCCATCCATCCATCCATCCATCGTCTTTGGTCGGTGATCGGCTAAAAAATCACCGACAAGTGCGGCCTGTGGTGTCTTGAAAGGCAGCAACAAATTTTCTCCGTAGTTGCAGGTAAGGTGACTGTTTCTTCATAGAAGGCATATTGAGAAATACGTTGTTAGGCCCGTATTTTCCGTGACCTTCGGCCCATGAACGTGTGATGTGGTCAGTATCACAGCTGGCCCTCTTTACCAGGTATCAATGTTTAGAGGCTGAGTGAACTCTGGGGCCTTTATTGTCTTTATAAAGTAAAAGGAAATTTTTCGGTAGAGTACTACATGAATTTCTTTCTTTCTTTATGTGTTTATTTCTATTTCTATCTTTCTGTCTTTCTTTTTTCTTTATTTTTTCCTATCTTTTGTTTTTCTTTCTCTTTCTTGCTTTCTTTCTTTCTTTCTTTCTTTCTTTTTTCTTTCTCTTTCTTTCTTTCTTTCTTTTTTCTTTCTCTTTCTTTCTTTCTTTTTTTTCTTTCTCTTTCTTTTTTTTCGTCTTTCTTTTTTTTTTTTCTTTTTTTTTTTTCTTTTTCTTTTTTCTTTCTTTCTTTCTTTGTATTTCTTTCTTTTTTGTTTCTCTTTCTTTCTTTTTCTTTCTTTTTCTTTTTTCCTTCTCTTTCTTCTTTTCTGTCTTTTTCTTTCTTTCTCTTTCTCTCTTTCTTTCGTTCTTTCTTTCTATCTTTCATGCTGGTTAAACGAAGCAGTGTTCCTTTCAAGTAACTACTAAGAACGACTTCAGAACATTTTTAGTTATTTTTTTCTCCTGATCCACATTAAATCACATCAGGTAATTCAACTTCTTCGAACTTACTTCGGCTTTCAAAATATTAGCGCTTACTCGAGTCCTCATGAAAATAAAATTCACTCAGATTCTCGTGAAAATAAAATTCACTCACATTCTCATGAAAATAAAACTTCACTCAGATTCTCAAGAAAATAAAATTCACTCAGATTCTCATGAAAATAAAACTTCACTCAGATTTTCACGAAAAGTAAATTTATTTCAGTTTTCAAAACAAACAAACAAACAAACAAACAAAAACACACACATAGTGGAACTGAGAAATCCATTGAGGTCTGCAATCATTAAAAAGTCTAAAAGCCCTGTTGTTGTGCTAGAACCACAAACGCTTGGACAACCTGGAAATCGTTGTACTGTAATCTGTATTACTGCATATTCTTCTATTGATTGTCATAAACACAGTAAAGTAAAGGTAAAATTCCCGTTTCCATGCCATTAAGGCATATTGGGGAATACGGTGTTAGGCCCGTATTTTCATAAACACAGTATATTTTTTTCTCTCATAAAAGCTGTGACTGTATTTACTGTTGCCAACTTCCTATTAACAGAATTGTGTGTTATACAATATATAATATGGTTTAAGCATTTTAAAGTGGATTATAAAAAAAGACAAAGCTTTTTGACTATAAAAATGGATCACTTTTACCGTTCACTCTTTAATTTTTCTTCAGATTTCAGTTCATGAGATAACGATGACTGTTGCATAATCATGACATAACAATGACTGTTGCATAATCATGACATAACGATGACTGATGTACGAGTATATAATCAGTGCCTAGCCCGTGACAATGAACGCCGGTGGTTTTGGAAATGCCAGTGCCACTAGAGTTCGAACGTGAAACCCCTCACCTTGCAGCCTCCACACTCACAGCTCACGAGTCGGCGACCAAAAGGCCAGTTGTACAGTAAAGGATAAGGATAAGGAAGACGTTCGTACTCCACAGGATCAAAGCACAGAGGTATATCCTTCCAGTGGTGAACTGGTAGGCGGGCTATTGGCCGCTGAAACAAGAGGCATTGTTGTATAGATCGGGGAAGTCCTGTCTGGCGAACTCTGACCTCTCGGCCTGGTCCATGCCCAACAGCCGAGGACACAGCAATGAGAGCTAGCTTGACCAAAGGTACTGGGTTACGAGCAAATTTCTGGATCCAACTTTTGGTGTCGGTATCGATATTGTCGATTTGGTCTAAGAAGATCTTGCTTCTCACAAGTTTCAGATCTTCGTTGTCCATGAAACAGTTTGCAATAAGATATTTATCTTCATTTTCTCTAAAACTGTCTTGCAACAAGAAATATGTCAGCGGTGAACGACCTAGACTATTAGCTGGAGGGCCGAATTTATATCTGGTGTAAAAGTCAGTAACTCCGTTGTTTACGAAGAACCTTAAAAATGGCTTGGAGTCTATGAAATGTCTCAAACAAACGTCGGACATATTTTGCCATAGCAAATACTGAAACTTCTCGCTGAGTCTGGGAGTTGCTCCTAGATCCAAAAGCATGTGCACACAAATAAGAAAATCGTGATAAACAATAGTATCATTATAAAATAATGAAGAACCACGTTCAAGAGCGTGAACAATGGCTGTTCGTTTCTGTTTGTCAGTTTGATCAATGTCTGCACAACGGTACCCAAGATCCCAGGTTAATTCAAGGTCACCATACCTGGCAGCAAACATCAGAGCTGTCATTCCGTCTTCGTCCTGGGCATTTATATCTGCACCATTTTCTACAAGGAGGCTTTTTGTCCGATAAATTTTCTGTTTGCGATCCCCGTGACACGGTGACATGGCTGCATACATTAGAGCTGTTTTCCCAGTAAAGTCTGCCTTGTTCACATCAGCTCCTGCTCTTAGAAGACGGTCCGCGCACGGCACGTTGTAGTTAGCACATGCAATAATTAGTGCTGTGTTTCCCTTATAATCCTGAGTATTAAGATCCTTGCTGGCAGAAATCAGCTGCGAGACATAATCTCCGTATTCCTCAACGCGCTCATTGCCCATAATTTCTATTTGAGAACTCTTGATATTTTCACGAGCAGCTAACATTAGAGCTGTTTGACCGTCACGGTCGGTCAAGTCACTGTCTGCCCCGGCAGCAATTAATTGACGAACACACTTGGGACTGAAAGTTTCAGTAACAGCGAACATCAATGCTGTCTTGCCACTGTTGCTTTGAGCATTCACATCAACGCCTGCATCTATCATAATCTTCAGCAGCCTTTCACAGTCATTGTCTTTTAAAGTCCGTGACGGCATCAGAGCGTGAATTAATGCAGTCTTCCCTTCATTGTCTTTCCAGTTTACATTGCTGCCAGCCTGAATTAAGACGCCCATGCTTTCTTCATGTTTATGTATAGCAGCCCATAATAGTGCAGTTTTCCCTTCAGAATCAGTTCTGTCAATCTCAGCGCCTGATCTGATTAAATGTGTCAGACAAATCGTTGAATTCGCCTTTGCTGCAGATATTAACGCTGTCGTTCCATCCTTTGAAACATGATTGACTAAAGTGCCTGCACGCATCAGGATCATCGCACATTCTTCTCTTTTCCGTAGAAGAGATGAGATGAGTGCGTTTCTGCCTCTTCTGTCTGTGGCATTAACCAAGCCTCCATTGCAGATTAAAGCACTCAAGCAGTTTACGTGGCCATGTTCAGCAGCGATCATCAATGGCGTTTCTCCTACACTATTAGCCAGATTTATATTAGCTCTGCTCTCAGTCAGAGCAATCACACAGTCCAAACATCCACTGCGACAACTGTGCATCAAAGCGGTTTCTCCGTCATTGTCAACTGCATCCACAAATTTTGAATTCCTCAAAAGTGCACCAGTTTTCACAAGATCTTGAACACATTGGGAGTTTCCGGCCGTGCAAGGAAACGAAAGAGCTGAATGTCCCGAAACGTTGCAGACGTTGACGTAACAATCAACATTTAACAATGTTCTCACCGAGCCTGCTGCTCCAGACCTTATAGCGAGCATTAATCCTGTGTGCCCGTTATTATCCTTCTTATTAATGTCAGCTCCTGCAGCAATCAAACATCTTACAGCCTTCAACTGATTGTCTTCAGCAGCTAACATCAGTGCCGTATAGCCCAAATAATTTTGTGAGTTAATGTCCGTACCTGTTCCTGATAGAAAACGATTGACAGCTTCTACACTCCCTTGTCTGGCTATGACAGACAGGTCCCATATAATGACACTGGGCGCCATTGTTGCCTGGCAGGTAGTATCACCCACGGATGGTTGTACTCGTAGATGGAGAATTGCAATGAGCTTTGGTGACGCCTACAAACGAGCAGCTTTTCAGAGTTTGGTGATTGTTTGTAAGTCTGCAATTGAGAAATAAGAAAAAGAATTAATAATTTTAAAATAAGGAATTTATGTTTTAATTTCTTTTATAGTTTAGAAAGAACTTTTAACTTCGTTACATGTAAAAGAAGAAATGGTTACTATGACCAAAATATTGTTTATCATTTTGTATTTCTCTGCATATACCATATAATCACGTGTTTGGGATATATATATATATACACGCATACATACACACACATATATGTGTATATGTATGTATATACATACATATACAAACGCACTCACACACATATATATATATATACATACAAACACACGCACACTATAAAAATATATATACACACACACACATGCCGTATCAGTCAGTATTTTGCATGTCCCTTAATGAACTGTGCCTTCATAACAGCTGTCCTGTAGGCCTCTCGATTGTAAGCAAGATGGCCTGCTGCTGATGCATCCATTTGCAGATCATCAACGATGTCTTGCAACCATCTTCACCTTGGTCTTCTTATCTTTCTTTTTCCCATTTTGTACCCTTCCAAGACTGTCTTATCTAAATTCTCATGGCGTTTAATGTGTCCAAAATATTTAAGTTTTCTCTGATTAATGCTCATCACTAGCCAAACTTCTTCAGGATTAAGTTCTTATAGTGTGGATATATTTGTTCTTTTCTGTGTCCATGATATTTGAAGGACTATTCTGTAGCATTTATATTAAAAGGCATTTATGTGTTTCTTAGCCGTTTGTTAAATGTCTAGGTCTCACAGGCATATGTTGTGATGGGAAAGATGCATGACCTTAAAGATCTTATTTGTGTAGTTCTGTTCCAGTAAAATTCTATTAAAAATCATAATTGGTAGACTTCGTAAGAAAACAGAAGGAGAGGTCAAATGGTCCAAGGTGGTTTTAGACAAGGAAGAGGATCAATAGATCATATTTTCAATATAAAATGAATAATAATGAAATGCATAGAATTCAACGTAAATCTATATTTATCTTTTATAGACTATTCAAAGGCATTTGATTGTGTACAACGCCAGAAACTTTGGGAAATAATGGAAAGAATGTGATTTCCAACACATGTGATTCAGTTAATATCACTGCTGTAACTAGACCAACAGGCAGCAGTAAGAATAAATGGTGAAACAACAACTTGGTTTGCCATAAAACAAGGTGTCCGTCACGGGTGCATATTGTCACCTTACTTATTTAACTTGTATACTGAAAATATAATGAGGAATGTTAGAGAAGATGTAGATACAGAACATTATGATGCCATAAAAATTAGAGGTTATGAAATACCAGAGATTAGATATGCTGATGACACAGTATTACTATACACAACACAGAAAGGAATGGAAAAACTAATTATGTCACTTCGTAAAAATAGTGAAGAGCAAAACCTCTATCTTAATGCCAAGAAAATAAAATTGATGAAAACTGACAAGACAAATGAGACAGCTGAAATATTTATCAATAAGGAAAAATTGAAAGAAGTGGAGAGTTTTGAATATCTTGGACCACTAGTAAGCAATAATGGAGAAACAATGAGGGAAATTAAAAGGAGGACATCTATCGCTCTTCAAAAAGTAAAACACCTAAAGAAACTGTGGAGAGGAACAGACAGAAGTACAGAAATAAGATTTTTAAAGGCATGCATCTTTTCCATCGCCACATATGCCTGTGAGACCTGGAGACTTAATAATGAAACAGCTGAGAAACATATAAATGCCTTAGAATGTAAATGCTACAGAAGAGTCCTTCAAATATCATTGACACATAAAAGAACAAATATATCCATACCACAAGTACTTAATATTGAAGAAGGTTAGCTAGTAATGATGATTAAACAGAAAATTTTAAAATTTTGGACATATTAAACGTCATGATAATTTAGAGAAGATCGTCTTGGAAGAGTACATAATGGGAAAAAGAAAGAGAGGAAGACTAAAGCGAATATGGCTGCAAGACATCGTTGATTATCTGTAAATGGATGCATCAGCAGCAGGGCATCTTTCTTACAAACGAGAGGCCTATAGGAGAGCTGTTAGGGAGGCAAAGTTCCGCAAGGGACATGCAAATGACTGAAATGACTGTCTGTTCCACTCCACACCTTTAGTTGTTTTAATTTTTGAAGAGCGACAGATGTCCTCCTATTAATTTCCCTCATTGTATCTCTATTACTAGTTAGTAATGATCCAAGATATTCAAAACTATCCAGCTCTCCCAATTTGTCCTAATATATATATATATATATATATATATATATATATATATACACACACACACATTTCATCTGTCTCATTTGTTTTGTCAGTTGTCCTCAATTTAGTTTTCTTCGCATTGAGGTGGAGGTTTTGCTCTTCACTGTTCTTACGGACTGACATAATTAGATTTTCCATTCCTTTTTGTGTTGTGGACAGTAATACTGTATATAATCTCTGATATTTCATAACTTCCAATTGTTATGGCATCGTAATAATCTTTGTCTACATCTTCTCTAATATTTGTCATTATATTTTCTGTATACAAGTTAAATAAGTAAGGCGACTATATGCACCCCTGACAGACCCCTTGTTTTATGTCAAATCAAGTTGTTATTTCACCATTTAT
>CM019695.1:9112415-9123115 GCA_009760885.1 Achatina immaculata | reverse complement strand
TCTTCTTCTCGAGAAATGTCCTAGAAATCTCGTTTGTCTGCCTCTAATCTTTGTTATAATTTGCCTTTTAACTCCGGCCTCTCTTAAGACTTCTTCATTGTTTTTTTTTTTTTTAGCTATCCATGATGCCTTCAACATCCTTCTTATAAACCACATTTATTTTTTCTTGTATTTTATTCTTGTGGTTTGCAGAGAAGCTCAGGTCAGTATGATGCAGAACTATACAGAAGCAGAAATTATCCTGAGCAGAGAGACAGATGGCAGTTTAGAGGTCATGGTCAATTCAGAGGTGGATATGCTGGTCATGTGACTATATCACCAACAGGAGGAGAAGATTTCAACCACCAAACAGTGTGAGTGTCTGACCATCGCCTCAAAAGAAAAATGTGGAAGATTTTTTCTGTCAATTTGGATGAAGTAATTAGTTGAGATGAATAACTAAAAATATATCAAGATGGATAAACTAGCTGCATTTTAAAATTTATAACATAAATATACTGCTTGAAAGTAGTAGTTGATAATGTTGATGATTGTTTCATTTTGCACCTTTTGTTGCTCAGCTGGATGACCTTTCGAGGCATGTCAGTGAACTGAGCATGGCAGAGAAGTTACAGATGTTTATTGAGAAGCTGAAGATGTTCCCAGACAAGGTTAACTCTATTCAGACCATTGAGAACTGTATTACTGCGTCTCATCTACCAGTCAAGGTGAGCTAATGGAAGTGTCATACATAGGTAAAGATAGATAGAGGTGTATGGTTCAGCTTTACAAAAAAGGATAGAAGGAGTGAGGAAAGTGGGCAAGAATGAGAGTGGCAGAGAGTAAGATCTTACATCTTACATCCTTCCCATGCCATTAAACATCACATAGGGCCCTCATAGTGGTTCGTCAAGATGTCCTGTCTTCGGCGAGTTTTTTAGTCTCATCAAGGGATGTCATGCCCACTGAATTGGCTTCTCTTAACAATGTCCTCTTTAGAGTTTCACATGGTCGACCTCTTTTTCTTCGGCCTGTTGTGTTCCATTTGATAGCTTGTTTGGGGATTCTGTGATTGTTTCTTCTCATCACATGACTGACATATGTCCATCTTCTTTTTCTGATCAACCATGAGACAGGTTGTTGCTTATTAATCTATCTGATCTCTGCGTTGTTCTTGAATTCATTCCACTTTATACTGAGTATTTTCCTTAGGCATTTGTTTTCGAAAGAGTCTAATTTCTTGTCTGTTTCTTTAGTTGTTTTCCAGCTTTCACATGCATAAATGAGGGTGGATATTACATTTGAATTGAATAATCTTAACTTGGTTTTTGTGATTATAACTTTTGAATGCCATATGTTTTCAAGATTCTTAAAGGTCAATGCTGCTTTGGCAATTTGAATTCTAACTTCTAAGATGAGTATGTATAAATGAAGAACATACAGCAATCCAGATTTTCAGCAAACACCTTTTTTCAAGCATCACATACAAGAACAATCTTGAATCTAGGAAATAGAATCATTGCACTTGATGGACACCCATATATGCTCTTCTCTGTTTCAGTAACCAGTCAGCTGTTGGTTCTGGCATCCTTATATTCAGTCACCCTTCCCTCTCCTCGCACTTCTGTCCTTCTGTAGATATATATTATCAAATACATACATTTCCCCCCCCCCCCCCTGCACTAATCCCTTGGCCACCAACTTCAGAATATATGTCCTGTTCATAGGAATCATACTTGTTGCAATAGCATTATGGGCAACATGATCACCTGCCTCATTACCTTTCCCTCCCGCATGCCCTGGGCAGTATATCCACATCAGCCTGGTGACACTGGATTTTCCCAAGAGCTAGTAAAAACTAAATAAATAAAAAGATGAAAAATAGATGTCCCATTTGCAGGTCCTGCAATGTCATTAATGCCATTATGTGTAAGCAATGCAATATGAAATATATAGGGGAGACTGGCTTACGTTTAGGAGACTAGTTTCACCATCTGAATGACATGTCTAAGGAGACACTGACACCGGTCACTAAGCACTTCTGACCACCAAGGAAAATGGGACATTTCTGTCACTGCAATCTGCTCCTGTTCTCCTGATAGATGGTCTTGGAAAGCTGTGGAACAAGCACCTTATTTTCCAGGCTGGCTGTCTCCATCATCATCATCAGGTGCCATGCCGACTGGCGTTGGCTATTATGCTTCTCCAGAGTACACGATCCTTCATGCAGGCCATCAGCTCAGTTGGTGATCTCCTCTCACACCATCCCATCAGGCTGTCCCCACCCAACTGAAATTAACAATAAATTCAGCTTTCTTTGAACTTCTTTATATTTCTTTCTACCTGCCACTTCTTTATATTTCTGCTATTGATTCCCAGCTTTCTAGTCTTACCCCACTCATTTCGCTGTATTTCCTCATTCTTGCCACTGGTGATTTAAGTTTTACTTTCCAACGCTTTCTGTCCTTATTTTTCACCCACTAGAGTACTCTGATAGCTGCCTTGTCTAAGCATCCTAAGCAAGTAGTCTTGTCCTTTCATAAGTGGTCTTCATTCATTCTGAATCTTCATTCATTCACACCTCCCTATATTGTTTTCTCACTTTTATTATCTGTGCCTTTTCTAAGGAGTGTTATAGCTGGAGGTGGGGTGGGGGATATGCTCTCCACTCCAGTAAAATGTCTCCAAGGCATGTGTCTCAAATAGCCTCTGACAGTCGAGTCTAGCTCCTGGCCTTCTCGTGGCATAACTGTTCAAACTGACAGGAGAAGGGGCGAAGGCGAATATCTGGCGCCTGAAAACCAGACGCATCGGATAGATGAGAGTCATGTTTGGTAGCTCATCTGCCGCTGCTGACGAGATTCTTCAGCTGCCGTGCGTGGAGTGGGGCTCCTCCTGGCCAGTGAAAAAAGGTGCAAATGGGGTTGCTGCGCGGCACCATTGTGGAAAAGGTGAAAGAAAGGATTAAGTGAAGTAATCAGTAGTCTCGGTCAGGACTACTCAAATCACGGCACCTCTGCTCTGGAGGTCGGCCACGTCCTATGTGCACTCATGCCTGAACCGGCTTAACCCAAGGGTTAAGACACTGCTGGCAAGATTCTTCGGAAGCTGCGCGTGGAGTGAAACTCCTCCCAGCCAATGAAGAAAATGCGAAAAAGCAATTAGGTTTGCCGTGCGGCGTCTATGTGAAAAGGTGATAGAAAGGATAAAGTGAAGCTTAATCAGTATGTCCAGTAGTCTCGCTGTGAGAGCTAATCATACCACGGCACCTCGGCTCTAGAGGCTGGCTACGTCCGATACACATCCATACTGGTGAAATATGCCTAAACCAGCTTAAACCAGGGGTGAAACTTGATGGCTACTCATGTCGCGGTACCTCTGCTCTAGAGGTTGGTCACATCCTAAACACGCCCATACTGGGATAATACACCTAAACCAGCTCAACCTAGGGGTGAAACTCACTAGTGGCAAGGATTTGTCCTCTTGGACAAAAGCGCCATCCTGGTCACAACTAGGAAGGGTAGCGGCCACGACCACAAAATGCTGAAGTCGGAGACACTGGATCAGTGCAGTTTAGATAGGCAACTACCTCTCATCCGGCGGGGATGTATATATCATAATCACGCTGAGGTTTTCCGGTGAGAAAGTCCAACGCTGGACTGGATGGTCAACCACCTCTCACCCAGTGGGGATACACAGGTATCCCAAAACACATTGAGGTTTTCCGGTGAGAAAGTCCAACTCTAGATTAAACTGGTGCAGTGAAAACCATGATGTCACACAATCCCGCTTCTGAGACCCACCGAGAATACAGGCTTGAGCCCTGTGATACTCGGAACCTTTTGTGGTCCTCTCGGGGATCTCGTGTGGTCCTTTCTGGAACCACAGGACCTATCGAGGACCACAGGAGTAAATTCAGTAGGTTCACGGGGCAGTCTTGGTGGTAGAAGCGAATGAAGAAGAAGATTATCTGTGCCATCTGAATGGCTTTTGTTTAGGCCATATTTAGCCAATGGGAGCAAGCTGGGGCTATCTGGGGCACAACGCCTTGTTTTTTACCATCTAGTACTGATTTTCATTGTCCATTTATCTCATTTCTCAACAAGTTGTCTGCTTTTACTTTATATTCACCTGCATCTATCTGAGTGCAACCATAAATGCTAAAAACAGGTATTGTGTCATTTGTCAGTAAACCATCATGGTCAGAATTTTTTAACAGAAAAAAATGTTCATGAATCAAGGATATGTTTTTTTTTTTTTTTGGGGGGGTTAAGAGTTAATTCATGACTTACTTATTTGTTTCAGACTTCCTTTGTCATAAGTGATGTAGTGAGTCAAACTGATAACAGGTCAGTCTTTTCTGGAGCACTGTATATTGATGATGTGTACATTACTCGTTCAACTGGCAGTGGCAAGAAACATTTGAAGCACACAGTGTATGATGTGGCATTGCAGCGTTTGAAGACTTGGACCGTGGAGGATATCATGGCACAGAATGACCCTGGTGAAAGTGTGGGACTGCAGGCAGAACAGACGGAGGTATTTATGTTTGTGGATTAAACTTTGGGATCTTCCAGAAGATTCTAATGCTGGATCTTGGTATTATAAAAAAATGTAAAAAAAAAGAAAAAGAATAAAATAAAAGTTATATTGGTTGCTTTAAACATAAAAACATAAATTCCAAAGATTTTTCTGTAACATTTCAACCATCAGTGGGACTTTTGCCCACTCTGTCACAATCTTGTTATCATTTTTGTCTGCTGTTTTCCACAACAAATTATTAGGAGAAATGATTTACTTCAGTAAAGTTTGGAAAATTTTAAGTAAAACCGTACCTTTTTTTTTTGTCTCCTATCACAGTGCAAAAGGTTACAACTAGTACAGAGATTATTACAGTAACAGTTCCGTTAGCTTACTTTTGTGTTTTTGATGACCTTTACCCAGTAATTCATGCCAGACTTTTAAGCATTCTCAGAGTAACTTGACATTCCTGTCAAGAAGGAAGGAGCTAGGAATAAATGTTGGTGTGACAGTATGTGAATGGCTGATCAGAAGCACAGGAAGGATGGTTAGTCCTTGTATGGTGAGGGAGTTACTGAAAAGGAGATTAAAGCACCTATGGATGTGTACAAAATGTAAAGATGATAGGTCTTTTCGAAACTGTACCTTGCCAGGAGCATCAAAGGATGGTAGTTTAAAGTTTTGGTTAACTGCCTTTAAATGGTTCAAATAATTGCTTTGGGGATGAAGATTCAGTACTCAGATTGAGTGAAATAATGGTCAACAGCCCATAGCTGTGAACCATAGCAGACAAAGACTCTATTCGGCTCCTGTAGGGCCTTGTAAAACACATAACCCAATGTCCTTTTGAGGATGAGCATGCCCAAAAAAGAGGAAGTAATCTGGTCTGTCCCTCAGGCACGGCACTCATCAGTCCCACAGTTCTGCGTTATGTAATTTCACCGAAATCTTGTTCCTTTGTATATGAAAAGCATCATTTCACTACAGTATTTCCTTATATCTATTTTAGTCTTTTTAACTATGAAAAGCCAGAAGCAAACTTAAGCAAAACTACTGGCAGCTTTCAACAATACTTTGTTTTTCATGTTCAGCTGTGATTGCCATCTGTTTTATCTTAATATATTTCTACAGATAGGACCCAAGAATGATTTGAGAAGCAAGCTGGTGAAACTGCAAAGAAGCATAAAGAATTCAGTACACCCACAGCGTCTTTCTGTTACAATTTTTGAGACAGTAAGCATAGTTTTTATAAATATTTTAAAAATATATTATTGTTTCTCATTTTCTTACCTGTATGTTTTAATCATTCAAGAAAAAAGAAATTAGGCCTTATATTTTCTGTCATGTGTTTGTGTTCTGTGTTTATGTCATATTTAAAAAAAATTTTCTTTGTCACCTTTTAAGGATTTCTGCTTAAAGGTATAATATATATACTGTCCAAAAAAAAGAAGCGTATAGGTTATATAAGCTTCATTTTTTTTATATGTTATGACAAACATTTTTTTTCCTGGATATCTCAAACCAAACCAAAAATTGTCACCAAGATATCAGGTCCATGATTTAGTGTGAATTTTTCTATTCTAGTGTATAGTCAGAATGCAGTAGCTGCCCTTGCTAATCGCGCATTTTTTTACCATAACTCATGTTGCATTTATGGAAAAGTTGTGATTTTTGTGATGAGCACAACTCACTTCCCACACAAATGAAACCCTATAAAAGGATGAAGTTACACAAACAAATTCAGTTAATTTTCAAGCAGACAATTATGTCGTGTCTATCGCAAAATTTACGAAACATTACTAGTGGTTGCCTGCAAGCAGGCGAAAGTCAAAGTCAAGTTGCCAGGCATTTAAACATGCAGCAGAGTACCATTGGTCGACTTTGGCAATGTTTCCAAGCCACTGGCTCACTTGAAGACCAGCACTGCAGTGGACGACCCAGAGTGACAACACCAGCTGATGATCGCTTTGTTCTGGTTCATCACCTCAGAAACAGGTTTACAACAGCTTTCTCAAGTGCTCAGTCATTGCTTGCAGGACATTGTGTGTCTGATCAAATTGTCCGGAATAGACTGCATGAAGCTGGACTGGTGGCACGATGACCTCACCGATTTCCTGTCTTAACAAGATGCCTTCACCAAAATCAACTTGTTTGGGCCAACCAGCATCAGCCCTGGACAACTGACAATCAGTGGAGACATGTCTGGTTTAGTGACGAATCTTCCTTTTTGTTGCACCGCCATATGTTTAGAAGGGTCTACCATAGGCCAAATGAACATTTTGCCCAAAATTCCGTAGATGAAGCTTTGCCGCATGGTGGTGGAGGTGTAATGGTATGAGGAAAGATCAGTTTCAACGGACGGAGTCTGTTGGTGCAGAATTGAAGAAGGCTTGAATGAGCAACGATACGTCAGTGAAATTCTTCGACCCCGTATCCTTTCATTTTTGGCTGCACAAAATGTATTTCGACAGGACAACGCCAAACCCCATTCTGCACGGTTCACCACATAGTTTCTGAGTGCCAACAACATTCTCACTCTTCCCTGGCCATCCCTGTCTCCAGACATGAATCCGATCGAGGATGAGCTTCAAAGACATGTTTGTCACTGAAACATTTCTCCAGTCAATCATGATCTGTGGCAGGCACTCCAGGAAGACTGGGCAGCCATCCCACAGGCACACATCAGACATCTGATCGCATCTATGCCCAGGAGATGCCAGTCGCTGATCAATGAAGTGGAGGCCACACACCATACTAACTTGAGAACCCCTGGGACTAACAAATTCTCATCACACAGATGCAGGAAACTGTCAAGTGAGTGTTTAAACCCTTAGGTATTATTGTGTGCAATTTGAAAATTTTATTCATTCAATTTAAAAAGCTATAGAACATCAAATTTATGGCTAAAATTGGGTCATCAGTAGTTATGCGTTTCTTTTTTTGGACAGTATATTAAAACATTCATATAGAAAACAGTTGTCCAAGATGATTTTTTTGTCATATACTGACTTTTATGAGAAAAAAAATGTACACACTCCACACTGAACAGAAATAGTTCATTACTTTATCAGTTGTACCTTCATTTTAAATTGCCAGGATGCCTAGTTCCAAATAGACTCAATAAAAGTAGTGTAAAAAGAACTCTCTCTCTCTGAACCTTAAGTGCCCACGGCACATGGGGCTTCTGCAAGGGTTTTCCACAAATGCCTGTCCTTCACCTTTTTTTTTCTGCTCTTGCCCAGATGAGCCCTCTATTGCTCAACATCCTTTCTGTTGTTCTTCTCCATGTCTCTTTTGGTCTACCCTTACTTCTGTTCCCCTGTGGTGTCCATCTTAATACTATTTTTGGTAGTGAGTTGTCAGTCATTCGGAGAACATGTCCCAACCATCGCCATCGTCTTTCCTCAATAATTGTTGTCAGTGGCTTCATCTGAATTTCTGTAGAAAGAGCTATGAAGGATTAATTAATTTTTTTTTTTAAAATTGTACATTTTGATCAGTTAGCTATATTTATAAATCACATGGGCTTAATCCCACTCTTAATGATAGATTTTGTCTTTTAAGCAACTAATCTGAGGCATGGAAAGATGCAGGAAGATAGAATAATGTAAACTGGCAACTGTTCTGGAGGCAGTTTACATTTGAAGAGAAACTCAAGTTTAAAAGCATGCTGAGCTTTGACTGCTGGTGGTAAACTTTGGAGATGAATGGTTTTTATACCTGTTGTAATTTTGATCTTTTATTAGTAGTTGTTATCAAATAAAAGAGATAATTTCCTTTGTCTTGTTTTTTTATCTCCTGTTCTGTCAAATTTTATGCAGGCATTCTTAGAATCACAGTGTGGTCTGAAACACAGATACTGTGTGGCACAAGTGCAGGATGATCAAGGTAATGACTCTCATGACTGATTACATTTATTACATAAATTTTCTTCCACAATTTTACTGTTTGATAGTTTTCACTTTTCCAGGAATATATATATTTTGTTTATCTGTGTTTATCAGATGATTATCAGACTCCAGAATTTTACTGTTTGATAGTTTTCACTTTTCCAGGAATATATATATTTTGTTTATCTGTGTTTATCAGATGATTATCAGACTCCAGAATTGATATGTGCCCCGTAGTAATTCTCACAGATGCAAGATCAGTACTGGAAGCTCTTCAGTGCAACAAACTATCAGACCTTAAGGATGCCTTGTCAAAAATTTGCTTACAACATGGAGTCACTTTGCAGTGGATTCCCTCCCACTGTGGGATACCAGGCAATGAGAAAGCTGACTATCTGGCCAAAGAGGGCACTGAAATGGAGCAACCAGACATACCGATCACCTATAATCATAGAAAAGCATGATAAAACCTACAGGAAGCCACAAACACCACCACATGATGACTATCACATGCTAAACAGAAAGGAACAAGACACCATTTTCTGTCTCCGAACAGGACACAGCTGACTCCGAAGTCATATGTATACAAAGTTTAAGGTTGGTACTACTAATCTATGTACATGTGCCCAAGTGCCCCAAACTGTTTAACATATCCTCCAAAACTGCACCAACTATGAGACACTGAGAAATAATTACTAGCCCAGTGCACTAACCACTTCGCCACTCAGACACCCCTTTTTTTTTTTTACCTTACCAGTGAAACCACTAAAGAAGATAAGCTCTATGGTTCCATACATGAATTGCAAAAAACAGTGAAATTTGTCCAAGAGACAGGACTGCAGATATAGACAGACAATGCGAACGAAGAAGAAGATCAGATGATTGTTGTGAATTCCCTGGACAGCAAAGATTACAAATGAAGAATGTATGAGAAGATCTGTAGAAACAAAAAAATCTTGTAAAAAAAAAAAAATCAGTAGAGACAATATGCTTTCATAGGACATGCAATGAGAAGAGGTGGCATTGAAAATATTGTAACAACAGGAAAAATAGAAGGAAAAAGGGCCAGGGGAAGGCCAAGAGAAATGATATTGGATAGTTTGACAAGATGGTGTGAGAGGAATCACCATCTGAACTGATGGCCTGCATGAAGGATTGGATACTACCTAGAAACGTAATAGCCAACGCCAGTTGGCACAGCACCTGATGATGATGTTGATTATCTGTGTTGTCTGTTATTTTGGAAAATTTTTCTGTTTCTTGGACAGACTTCTCACATTTTTCTTATATTTCTGTGGTTCTTATGTTCTTATTTCAAGGTGTACGTAGGTGTTTTACAACCAAAGTTTTGATAGAAGGCAAGACCTTAGCAAGTGCTGTAGCTAACACAGAGAAGGAGTCCAAGGCCAAGGCTTGCCAGGAAGCAGTCACCAGATTTACATCGACTGACGTTGACACCATTTTAGAAGAAGTAAGTGGCATGTGTTAGAGCAGTTTGGGCCATTTCAGTGTACAGGGAGATGAAAAAAAAAACATGATTTATATTGTGTATGTATGAGTGATCGTGGGTGCTGAGTTCAATATGTGACTGGTAGAAAAGTAAGACAACATGACAGTAGTGGAGTATCCTTCCAGAACAAGTATAGTATATCCTTGACCCTGAGAGAGGAGTCATATAGAGAATGAACTGAAATATGGTTAACCTTTTTTTTTTTGGACCTACATTACTTTCCTCCCTCTTTTTTTTTCTCTCCACTTGAAATTATAGCTGTATTTCTCTAGAAAGTAGTGAAGTGTTTCTGTACAGTGAAAAAGGAAAAAAATATGTTAAAATTTTTATGTTAATAAGGAATTATCATAATATAGACCATAGGGGAATTAGGTTTCTATATTGGAAAAAAAAAAAAAAGTGAACTGTGCTTATGGATTTCTGCGGGTGGTGAAGACCCTACCGGGTGTAGTGCTCAGCGACCCATAGCTAACATGTAATGTCGGGGTTGGCCAAACATAGCTAGATAAGACCCTGTCCCACCTCTTCATTGCCACCTCCAGAAACAGGCCTACCCTGGCTAACTGGGCAGGGATCAATATAGTTCCCATGGTGATGGAATCTCTTTTTTTTTTTTTAACCTCTACTCAGAGTCATTTTGAAAAAAAAAATACCTGTAACACACTCCCCATTCGATAATTTGCTTTACCCCTTCTTCATAACATTGGCTGTTATGAATATCCCACTTGCAGTTGCAGAAATATAGAACAAGAACAACAGCAACATGGATTTTTTTTTTCTCCCTGAAATGTTGCCTGTGC
>CM019695.1:8076940-8389440 GCA_009760885.1 Achatina immaculata | reverse complement strand
GAAAAAAAAGAAATGTATGAGACAGAACATGAAGAAAAGAAATGTATGAGACAGAACACGAACAAAAGAAATGTATGAGATAGAACAAGAAAAAAAAAGAAATGTATGAGACAGAACATGAACAAAAGAAATGTATGAGACAGAACATGAACAAAAGAAATGTATGAGACAGAACAAGAAAAAAAAAGAAATCTATGAAACAGAACATGAAGAAAAGAAATGTATGAGACAGAACACGAACAAAAGAAATGTCTGAGACAGAACACGAACAAAAGAAATGTATGAGACAGAACATGAACAAAAGAAATGTATGAGACAGAACATGAACAAAAGAAATATATGAGACAGAACACGAACAAAAGAAATGCATGAGACAGAACATGAACAAAAGAAATGTATGAGACAGAACATGAACAAAAGAAATGTATGAGACAGAACATGAACAAAAGAAATGTATGAGACAGAACATGAACAAAAGAAATGTATGAGACAGAACATGAACAAAAGAAATGTATGAGACAGAACACGAACAAAAAAAATGTATGAGACAGAACACGAACAAAAAAATGTATGAGACAGAACAGAACAAAAGAAATGTATGAGACAGAACACGAAGAAAAGAAATGTATGAGACAGAACACGAACAAAAGAAATGTATGAGACAGAACACGAACAAAAGAAATGTATGAGACAGAACACGAACAAAAGAAATGTATGAGACAGAACACGAAGAAAAGAAATATATGAGACAGAACACGAACAAAAGAAATGTATGAGACAGAACACGAACAAAAGAAATGTATGAGACAGAACACGAACAAAAGAAATGTATGAGACAGAACAAGAAAAAAAAAAGAAATGTATGAGACAAAACATGAAGAAAAGAAATGTATGAGACAGAACATGAAGAAAAGAAATGTATGAGACAGAACACGAACAAAAGAAATGTATGAGACAGAACATGAAGAAAAGAAATGTATGAGACAGAACATGAACAAAAGAAATGTATGAGACAGAACATGAACAAAAGAAATGTATGAGACAGAACAAGAAAAAAAAAGAAATGTATGAGACAGAACATGAACAAAAGAAATGTATGAGACAGAACACGAACAAAAGAAATGTATGAGACAGAACAAGAAAAAAAAAGGAAATGTATGTGACGGAACATGAACAAAAGAATGTATGAGACAGAACAAGAAAAAAAAGAAATGTATGAGACAGAACATGAAGAAAAGAAATGTATGAGACAGAACACGAACAAAAGAAATGTATGAGATAGAACAAGAAAAAAAAAGAAATGTATGAGACAGAACATGAACAAAAGAAATGTATGAGACAGAACATGAACAAAAGAAATGTATGAGACAGAACAAGAAAAAAAAAGAAATCTATGAAACAGAACATGAAGAAAAGAAATGTATGAGACAGAACACGAACAAAAGAAATGTCTGAGACAGAACACGAACAAAAGAAATGTATGAGACAGAACATGAACAAAAGAAATGTATGAGACAGAACATGAACAAAAGAAATATATGAGACAGAACACGAACAAAAGAAATGCATGAGACAGAACATGAACAAAAGAAATGTATGAGACAGAACATGAACAAAAGAAATGTATGAGACAGAACATGAACAAAAGAAATGTATGAGACAGAACATGAACAAAAGAAATGTATGAGACAGAACATGAACAAAAGAAATGTATGAGACAGAACACGAACAAAAAAAATGTATGAGACAGAACACGAACAAAAGAAATGTATGAGACAGAACACGAACAAAAGAAATGTATGAGACAGAACACGAACAAAAGAGATGTATGAGACAGAACACGAACAAAAGAAATGTATGAGACAGAATATGAACAAAAGAAATGTATGAGACAGAACATGAACAAAAGAAATGTATGAGACAGAACAAGAAAAAAAAAGAAATGTATGAGACAGAACATGAACAAAAGAAATGTATGAGACAGAACAAAAAAAAAAAAGAAATGTATGAGACAGAACATGAACAAAAGAAATATATGAGACAGAACACGAACAAAAGAAATGTATGAGACAGAACAAGAAAAAAAAAAGAAATGTATGAGACAGAACATGAAGAAAAGAAATGTATGAGACAGAACACGAACAAAAGAAATGTATGAGACAGAACACGAACAAAAGAAATGTATGAGACAGAACATGAACAAAAGAAATATATGAGACAGAACACGAACAAAAGAAATGTATGAGACGGAACATGAACAAAAGAAATGTATGAGACAGAACACGAATACCTTGGAGCAGTAATAACTTCAGATGGGAAATGCAGAACAGAAATCAGGAACAGAATAGGCCAAGCAAAGACTGCATTTCAGAGTATGAGAAACATATTATGCAACACATCCTTATCAATGAATGTTAGAAAACGAGTCCTAAAATGCTATACTGAACCTATCTTGTTACATGGAAGTGAATCATGGACAATAGGCAAGTCTGCACAAAAATCATTGGAAGCAGCAGAAATGTGGTTTATTAGAAGAATGTTGCGAATCCCCTGGACAGCAAAAATAACTAATGAAGAATGTATGAGAAGACCTGGAGACACAAAAAACCTTGTCAAAAAAATAAGAGAGAGACAATGTACTTTCATAGGACATGCAATGAAAAGAAGGGGCATTGAAAATATAACAACAGGAAAAATAGAAGGAAGAAGATCAAGAGGAAGACCAAGAGAAATGATACTGGACAGTCTGACGGGATGGTGTGAAAGGAGATCACCAACTGAGCTGATGACCTCCATGAAGGATCGTGTACTCTGCAGAAGCATAATAGCCAACAGCAGTCGTCACGGCACATGATGATGATGAATACTGCTACATTTCACTCGTCCTTTTCCTCACAAATCGCCCAAAACAACCTAAAACTATATACCAGAATAAAACGATACCGCAAGTGGTCGTCAGTGTTGTTTTTGTTAGCGGCGGATCTGAAAGCAGACATGCACTGAGGGGTGGCACGAATTATGCAATGATATTACGCTTAACAAGTGTTGCCGTGCTCAGGTAAACGCTACACGAAAACAGACCATATAACAGTTACAGGTAACCTGCAAACTCTTTCACTCCAAAACATGATGGCTGCAAAACATCGTTGATGATCTGCGAATGGACGCATCAGCAGCAGCAGGGCATCTCGTTTACAACCGAGAGGCCTACAGGAGAGCTGTTAGGAAGGCAACGGTCCGCAATGGACATGCAAATGACTGACTGACTGACTGCTTCCAAAACAACACTGGTAGTGCTGATAGATCTTGCAGGCCTATGCGAATCAACGCTAAGAGCGATATTTATGCCAAAGTCAAAATAAAGTGAGAAAGTGGTACATTTCCAAACTTTCCTATGTATTTCAATTAATTTCCTTCTAGTTTGTTTCTACCGAAATTTATCATCAAGAGTTATTCTAGCAGAGCATGGAAAGACTCGAGAGACTTAATTAATGAGTGGTAAAGAGTTCATGCGGCACTTGTAGAATGTATTCCTTAAAACAAGATCACAATGGCCTTCTGCAGTTTCCGCATTTCTTTATTTTTGTGCCTGATAGTTTTCTTTTCCCTCCTCGCCATATTCAGTTGTTCGCTGATATCCGCCATTTTCATTACTTTATCTGAAATTGCTTCGAGTCTTCCAATATCTTCGCAGCAATCTACACCATACATTTCATAACACTAAACAAAACGTATATCTCACCATGTCATCTTTGTAATAACCAACTGCTAACAAAATTGTCACCTCAGCAGAAGATAAGGGGGAAAATACGCACACACACATGGAACAGAAAAAGATAAAACTTGCGTCATGCCTGTGGGAAATTGTCCAGAACTCTGGCATAGGAGACATACAAATGCATACGTGATGGCAGAGGCATCCATCGCTATTTTTTCTTCTTCTTCTTCTTCTCTTTTTTTTTTCTTTGATAGAACTGAAGAAGGTGCGAACATTCTAAAACAGAAGTAGTGCCTCTAGGGTTCAGCTAAATCCTCACAGAAATAGAAAATGACACAAAATAAGTGATAAAGTTAGGGCTGAAAAATCTTTATATTCTTCTTCTTCTTTTCTTCTTCTTCTTCTTGTATCTCAAAAGAACTGCAAGCTGGTGTTCTCTACAGCCGATGTAGTGAGGATGTTGAAGCACACAATCGTATTGAACTAAGAGCGGTTCTGGTGGCTTTTTTTTTTTTTTTTTGGTTCAGTCCCTGAGTGTAGGTAAAACACGGGGGTGTGTGATACTCTTTAGCAGACTCCACCACCATGGGGGCTGGTGGTCCCTGTCCCGTTAGCTAAACCACCCTATTACTTGAGTTACCAACGGAAAGGTGGGACAAGGTACTGGTCAGCTTTGGTTCACCAACCACTATGCTAGCATGTCAGCTATGGGTCGTTAGCTGCTAAATCGGTGACTGAAAAATAAGAAGAGGAAAGCGAAATTAAAAAAAGACACACACAAAAAAAGAAAAAATGAAAAATAACAACCCGCCAGTGCCTTTAAAGAGTCAAATCTTAGCTTGTTGGAGAGAAATGTAGTGTAAGGAAATGCCTGCAGGCAGGAATAATGAAACACAAAGAGCCTTGATTGAGTTCAATCTCAGACGATTAATCCGGCTTTCACGTACGAACTTTTTCTGCGGTTTCAAGAGCCGTTAGATCACGGAGTAACTTTTCATGAGGAGGAATATATGCGGACCAGAAAATCTGCCTAAAAAAACTAACTCAACTTTGTTAGTTATTAACCCCAAACACTGTGGCTTTCTTCACTGGTACTGAAATGTGATAAACGTGTCTATAAAGACAGTGAGCCTGGCACACAGACATCATTAAAGACAACCATAAGCATAAACATATAAGATATACAAGAAAATAAAACTCTAAAGCTATTTTTTAAAATCGTCACCTATTGTGCTCTGGAACAATTTCACAATTTCACCTTCTCCTCGCAGTAGAATCTCAGCACAGGTGGGCGAACTCCAAATACTGGAGAGATATCCTTATCGACTTGAGAGCACCAGCTGCTGGGATAGAACTCGATCCTTTCGAAAATGAAAACCGCATGGCTATAGATTCAGCCGCTCGTGGCCGGACAGAAGCGTTCCACCACTGGGAAACTAATTACAGCTAAACACAGCTTTCCACCACAACCGGAAACCTGTGATAAAACCAATAAAAGAAACTTTCTATTCTTGAACTAACCGCATCGGAACAAACTACCACAGCTAGTCGTATTAGAATGCACACCACCGGCGTCATCATTCTGTCTGCTACATTAAAACAAAACACAGGAGGCGGCGGCGGCGGTGGCCTCTTGAGTCAATAGCAGAATTTCACCAGCACCCGTGTCACAGCGTTCTATCCCTACCAGATGTCCTGGAGGGAAAAAAAAAACAAAACAAATATCAACAAGGCCCCCTCCCCTCTCCTCTTCTGAGACCAATGATGTCAGCACGTATTTTTATCCACTTGTTCGACGAGAGACTGTCGATATGAATGCCTTGGAATCGGTGAAAGCGGAGGAGAGGAAGGGGAAAAAAAAAGACTTCCGCGCATTGAGCGAAAGCCAGACAGGACATTACGACTGGGCAAACACGGACAGGAATCAGCGTAAAGCACTGGACGTAAATTGTAATGGGGAGGGGGGAGGGAGGGAAAAAAAGGGGAGGGGGGAGAGAAATATGTCCATTTACAAGCGGGGTGTATAGAGGATGTATACTGCCCTTGCAACTTTCATGATCTGAGATTGCCTGACCGCTCCTAGAATACAGATAACGAGTATATCACTCCCGATTTGCTGCTGCTGTGTTATGTGTGTGTGTGTGCTACAGACATGCTGGCGGAAACGAGAAAGATTAATAACAGCTTCATGGGGAATAAAGCTAGCAATAGTTTTCTTATCAGTAAAGCTATTATAGTTCAATGAATAAATCTGCAGGCTTTTATTGTCTAGGCATGCTTCCAACGTTTATCTCGCAGTTTGCTCCGCCCAGCTGGAAACTCTTCATAAACCAAAGGATACTCCGTTCGGTTGCTATGTAACATAAAGAAACCTGGCATTCAAGACTGGCATTGTCTCTACTTCTTTCTTGCTTCCCCTTACACTCCCCCTACTCATGTAACACTGTTCTGTTAGCCCCACAAGCCTATCTTTTGGTGCAGTGTTATTCACTGTGAGAACGTTTTTAAAATTTGCAATCAAAGACAGTCGCATCACTTATACTGGCGTCGTCTTGAACTTTGCACAACTGCCTCCCTTAATCTGATTCTGAATTCCATCATGTAAATATAGACAGAGAGCTGTGACAGCCCAATGACTTGGTCAGGAACCTGATTTATATCCAGAAATACTGCCTGGAAACATGTAAGTCAATGAGTCAGGAATCCACCTTGTTACTGCCGCAATGGACCTGACTCTTGTACTGCTCAGTCTGTCATTTGCATGTCCCTTGCGGAACTTTGGCTCCCTAACAGCTCTCCTGTAGGCCTCTCGGTTGTAAGCAAGAAGCCCTGCTCCTGATGCATCCATCTGCAGATTATCAACGATGTCTTGCACTCATCTTCGCCCTGGTCTTCCTCTTTCTTTGTCCCATTATGTATCCTTTCAAGATTGTCTTCTCTAAATTATGACGTTCAATATGTGAAAAATATTTACGTTTTCTCTGATTAATCTTCCTTACAAGCCAACTTTCTTCAATATTATATATTCTTGTAGTATAGATATATATGTTCTTTTTTGCGTCCATGATATTTGAAGGACTCTTAGCATTTACATTCAAAGGCATTTATGTGTTTCTCAGCTGTTTTCTAAGTGTTCAGGTCTCACAGTCATATGTTGCTATGAGAAATATGCATGCCCTTAAAAATCTTATTTTTGTAGTTCTGCCTGTTTCTCTCCACAGCTTCTTTAGTTGTTTTACTTTATGAAGAACGACAGATATCCTCCTTTTAATATCCCTCTGGAGATATCTCCAATAGTAGTTAGTAGTGATCCAAGATATTCAAAACTCTCCACCTCTTCCAATTTTTCATCACTGATATATATTTCAGCTGCCTTATTTGTTTTGTCAGTTGTTATCAATTTAGTTTTCTTTGTAATAAGATAAATGTTTTGCTCTTCGTTGTTCTTATGGACTGACATAATTAATTTTTCCATTCCTTTTTGTGCCGTGGGCAGTAAAACTTTGGGAAATAATGAAAAAAGGGACTTCCAACATATGTGACATAATTAATATCACTGCTGTATATAGGCCAACAGGCAGCAGTAAGAATAAATGGTGAAACAACAATTTGGTTTGACATAAAACAAGGGGTCAGTCAGGGTTGCATACTGTCACCTTACACTTGTATACTCAAAATATGAGGAATGACAGAGAAGATGTAGACAAAGCATAGTACGATGCCATAACAATCTGGAGGTTATAAAATACCATAGATTAGATATGATGATGACACCCGTGCACTACCCGGCCCAAAAATCCCAAGCCACACAATCACGTTCAAAATGAACACATCCGCTCAATTTTTAGAGATAAATGATGCATTGCCTGTATTTAGTTCGTGTTGTAGTTTACAAAATGAATCACTAAAGCTTTCAACTCAAGCACATAAAGTTATCTAACTAGGAACAGTGTTAAAGAGAAGCTTGGAAGTTCTGCTCCTCCCCTGGGAGAGCATCTACTCATCAATGGTAAGCCCCGGGGGAAATTAGGAACGGTCAGCTATCGTCCTCATCGACGTGCATAAGAGTAAAGTGCTTGGTTTCCACGGCATTCTGAACAAGCAGGCCTTTCAAGACAAGTACCTAGATTAAAACATCTCTAAAATACTAATTCCAGGCGTTCTTACCTCTAACTGTGTTCCACGCCATCATCTTCACTATACTTGACTTTACTTCCCGAATTTATCGCAGTGTAAAATAATGTTCTGGTTTGCTGTTCATATATCATGCTTATAAGACTGTTGTTCTTGACTTTTTGTGTCTTTTCAATACACGCATGATCACTTAGACTGTTGAACTGAACTTACGAGGTGATTCGAAAAACTCTCTTGAACTGGGCCTTTGAAGTGACTCAGAAATTATTACCGATGTTCCATAGCGACCAGATGAATTAGTCTCTCCGGTCGAATGTCGTGGTTAGAATCTGGTCGACTGTCGTGGTTAGAATCCGGCAGAAGGCGCTCCAGTCACCCAGCTGTAGAAGTTGGTACTCGGGTACCTGACTTCTGGAGTTGGGGAAGGAAATGCTGTCCAGGCGTGATGCTGACCACATCACCCTCCTGCGTGCCGACAGGTCAAGGAAAATACGGACATTAACACATATTCTCCAAGGTTCCCCTATGACATTATGGTGTTACCTTCACCTATAGCGGAGACAGGTTTTAATTTTCAACTACGATGAAACGCGTCTCCTTGCAGCTGTCTGTCATTTAAGTTGTTGACCATCTGTCCGAGTAGCAATAATTTACTAAAACCTTTGTGCAATGTTACACAGTCAAACTAGCCAAACAAAATCAGACTTCTCCCCCAGTCACTGTTACACGCGCCTACCAATATCAATTGTTTTTCAACATTTGAAAATCAGGCTGGTTACTTCCGCGGAATCATAGATCGAAGACACCAAAGACCATTGTCATCGCCTTTCTAACTGTGAAGAGTCCATCCAAACCACTGCCATACGCTCTCGAATGGTTGATTCGATTCTTCACATTAGCAAATCTTTCCTTGCTATATTCGACGTTTCCCCTATCCGTATTTTTTTTTAAAATACTGCTTCTTCATTACTTTCAAAGTGTCTACCAAGAGCTCTTTTGTCCTTTTCGGTAGCAGCATTCCCCCCCCCCCCCCCCCTTTGACCTATCCAGAAAAAGAGAAAAAAAAAAGCAAAAGCCTCAAATGTTTCCTTCCGTATCATTCTGGCAATTCCGTTGTTTTTTTCTTTTTTGTCCCAGGTAAATGTCAATAACACAAACCTGAACGGCTGAAATTAGTCGATGACACAAAAAAACTTAAAGAGCGAAAGGACGAGAAGGAAACTTTGAGGGGGTATACATAACTGATAAGTAATCATCTTGATTCTTTTTCCTTCCCTTCTTCTCACTTCTTTCTCATAAAACTTTTTATGTGAATCAAAACTCTATCGATTATGATATGAACAGCTCGTACTTGTGTAAGTTTTCAATGACTGGTTAAATACTAGTTGATATATCTCTCTTTCACCGTATTTTTTTTTAATTAAACGCCAGATCTGAAATAATCGCCCACCTCAAATAAACGCGGGGGGGGGGGGGTGTGTCGGGTGCCCGGTGTCGTTTAAAATAAACACATGCACCAAATAAACACCGGATCAGTGAATCTTCTGTATTTCTATGGAAAGTCGTACGGTATAGGCTAATATCAATATTAGGTAAACGGTAAAATTCCCAGTTTCCATGTCATTAAGGCATATTGGGGAATACAGTGTTAGGTCCTTATTTTCCATGACCTTCGGCACATGAAATTGTGATATGATCAGTATCACGCCTGGCCGCTTTACCTTCCTAGATTTCTCTGGTACCCATTTTCCGGGGCCGTACTGGTCAGAAAAAAAAAATCCCGCTCAGCTGGGGATTCGAACCCTCGACCATTCGGTTGCTAGATGAGTGTTATAACCACTACGCTAGCTGGTGCTGCAGAACCGTAATGACATTCTGCGAGGAAACGTCTGATTTGAACAGACTCCGGCCTCTAATAAACGCTGATGTGAAATACTGTGTGTGCGTGCCTGCGTGTGTATGTGTGTGTATATATATATATATATAAAGAAAATAAAATAATCCAACAGTGACCGCCATCACGATCATGACGAACCTGAGAGCTTGATCCGTCACAAGTCTGCAGGCGCATGTCATCTCCACAAAGCAGTCTGCTGGCGTTGAATAAGGTCTACGACACAGCAGGCAATTCTTCATTAATGTGATTTCAGTCGTAACGTTTTCCGTTTAGCACCGCTGAATAATGGATGAGACAGAGCTTCCGTTTCGGTTTTGCCCCCGGGCTCTCTCTCTCTCTCTCTCTCTCTCTCTCTCTCTCTCTCTCTCTGTCGCATAGCCCAGTGATCAGAGATTCCCAATTCATTTCGTGTCTTTGACACGTCCCCTGTTCAAAGTTCTTCATTTCCTCTACAACCGCCTCAATTTTTGTAACTGTAATGTGTAGCTTTAATGCTAGGGCCTCCAAAGGACTGGCAATATGGGGTATTTCAGTGAAGTGACAATTGATTTTTAACGTAACAAGCCATCAAGACTCTTTAAAAAAATTAAGTAACATATTTGTTTTAACGCTACAGAAATAAATAAAAGAATATGATTTAAATGATACACGTTAATCATTCACGAGAATAGATTGGTTCCATGCAGTGTTTCTGCGTGGTAAAGTTTTGGCCCAATTCATTTACTCACCCCTCGGCGCGTGTGCGCGTGTGTGTGTGTGCGCGCGCGCGTGTGCGTGCGTGTTTGGGTTTTTTTTAGGTAGCATTTAATACAAATGCTTTACTGAATGAACATTCCCAGCTTTACTGATTGGATGTATAACTTACTTCAGTCATTTCTCTTAGTATTGGATTTCTTCTTCATCGTCACTCGCTCACACACCGATGCCAATATCTCTCACAAAAGCAGCAGTTCGTCTCAGGTTTTCAGTAACACCACTGAGCTTCTCTTGTAGGGGGCTGCGGTCTGGCCAGGTCTTTTACCGGAGTGGGTTGTGTAGCTAGATGTGATATGGTGTACGTTGTTCTTTGCCGCAGGCACATAAGTCTGTTACGCCAGTTTTCAGCTTCTGGTATAGATGGTGTCTCAGCCTGGAATGCCCTGTTCTCGGTTGGAAGATTATCACTTGGTCATTTTCTTGAGAGTTTGTAGTGTTCATCGTCTGTTTTTGTTGTGAGGTGTTTTGTCCATTTGTCTTTATATAATGCAGTTATTCTATTTTTTACTTCTTCATATGTTGTGCTATCAATCTGGTGCATTCGTCCTCCCTCTTTTGCTAGTCCGTCGACACTTCATTTCCCTGGAAGTTATTGTGGGCAGGTATCAACTGTATGACTGCTTTAATGAGTATTGTGCTTGCTAGTGATAGGACTTCTGTCAGGCTTTTCAAGTCTTTCAGTGCTTGTACTGCGGATTGTGAAATTATTTTTTTTTAAAATGCACCGAGTTAAAGAGTAATCTTTTGTGCTCACTTTGTGTGATAGAACAGTGTTTTCCTGTTTATTTGTTTATCGGCACAAGCAGCACTGCGAGTTCTTCCAGCTTTCCTTTACCCCGTGATATCAAGCTACCAAGGCACTTACGGAGTACGGTGTTAGATCCCATAGTTTCCTTGAAAATACGGCATGTTAAAGAGAGATGCCTGACGGCCATTTCTTTTCCTAGTTCCTGGAGGAACGGCTACTCATTTCTACGGCTGCAGTGACTGGAGCGCCTCTGGCCGAAATTGACCCCAGCTTCCCCCCCCCCCCTTTCCACCCCCATGTGAAAGACGAGCGCACACCATTACGCCACACACACGCCCGGCCCTCCTTTTTCTTAGACGATTTTGAATTCATGTTATTTCTGAGAACGCTGTGCATATATATGTAATCACAGTGTCACAACATCTTAAGTTTTCTCCTGTACATCGCCCATATGTTTATACAGAAACGCGAATATTTCCTGTCTTCTGTTACCCTGTTTCCAGTTTCCCACGTTTCTATTTCAAACTGACACTCCTCTCTCTGGCTCTGTCACGCTCTTCTGTATATCAACGTTCATATTTTGCGAATTTGTTTTTTTTTTTTTCGCTGAGTTCAGTGATTCTCATCAGGGAGGCAGATGGCTCCCCGGGGGTGGGGGGGGGGGGGATTTCAAGTCTAATTTTCAGTAAATACCACTGTAATAGAATGCACGCATAAAAGTGAAAATCCTTTCCGGATGATGATATGGGGGGGGGGGGGGTGCTGATGACGGCAGCATGGCTTGAATAAGCATGACTCGGGACACTGGATGTTGGAAAAACACTGTAAGATTTACTGCGATAGTTACTTACCTTCATGTCTGGTTATACTCTGTGTCAAATATACACTCATTTTTGTTCGTGTTATACCAGATTTTAAAGACGTTTAGAAACTCTGATATTGCTACTTCTCGCTCTAAACATGATAGCTGGAAACAATGTCATTTAAAATATTGATGTCTAGTTGATCTCCTACAAAGCTAGTCTCCTTCACCACGTAGCTCGTGTGTAGAAAGAGTACGTAGTCAAAACGCATTTCTCTTTCGTACATACGATATATATATATATAGTTACCAAATCCTTTCTTTTTATTCTTTACTGTTTAATTACAATATATATTAACAAACGGCGTCCAAATAACAATCTACCACTGTTGACACAATCCTTTCCCCTACATGGAAATTAGTTTAGTATCTTCAAGTATTCTGCTCTTATTTCAGTTAGATAAGACTTCCAAGGTGTACATAATGCGCAATGTTTGAGATGATGTAGACAAAGAATATTACAATGCCATAACAATTGGAGGTTATGAAATACCGGGCATCAGAATATGCTGATGACACAGTATTACTGTAAAAAAAGTAAAGATAGTCCCATAGCAAATGCCGTAGTGGGTGAAGTGTTAGAGACCTCATTATGCTGGGTCATCAGCGTATGAGGTAGGGTGACCAGTTCCTTTCCTCGCTGCCTTTACTTCCCAGATTTTCTCTGGTACCCATTTTACGAGGCTGGGTCGACCTCGGGGCCGTATTGGTCGGAAAAAAAATCCCGCTCAGCTGGGGATTCGAACCCTCGACCATTTGGTTGCCAGACGAGTGCTCTAACCACTACGCTAGCCGGCCCAGTATTACTGTCCAAAACATAAAAAGGAATGGAAAAACTAATTATGTCAGTCCGTACGAATACTGAAGAGAAAAAAAACTCTATCTTAATGCGAAGAAAACTAAATTGATGACAACTAACAAAACAAATAAGGCAGTTGAAATATATATCAACCGAGGAAAATTTGGAAGAAGTGGAGAGTTTCGAATATCTTGGATCATTACTAACTAATAATGGAGACACAGGGAGGGAGATAAAACGCTAGGCACCTATCACTCTTCAAAAAATAAAACAACAAAAGAAATTGTGGACAGGAACAGACAGAACTACATAAGTATTTTACGGGCATACATCTTTCCCATCGCAACATATGCCTGTGAGACCTGGACACTTAACAAAACAGCTGAGAAACACATAAATGCCTTTGAATGTAAATGCTACACAAGAGTTCTTCAAATATCATGGACACAAAAAAGAATAAATATATCCATACTACAAGAACTTAATATTGAAGAAGGTTGGCTAGTAAAGAAGATTAAACAGAGAAAACTTAAATATATTTGGACATATTAAACGTCATGAGAATTTGGAGAAGACAATCTTGGAAGGGTACATAATAGGAAAAAGAAAGAGAGGAAGACTAAAGAGAGGATGGCTGCAAGACATCGTTGATAATCTGCGAATGGATACATCCTGCTCACAACCGAGAGGCCTACAGGAGAGTTGTTAGGGAGGCAAAGTTCCGCAAGGGACTTGCAAATGACTGAGTGACTGACATTTCATCTCCAACAACAAAAACCAATGTTTAGCTTTTACTTACAAGACTCCGGTACCCGCGGAAGCCTGAGAATTGTACCAGCGCGTCGTATTGAACACTCGCCTGCGAGTATTACAACAAACACAGCCCCCATGATAGCTATCGATCAAAACTGGCGGCAATTATTCTGCAACCACCATCACAATGTTTTAAAGTACTTTATCACCTACAAACGTTTTCCTGAGGAATTAATGCTCTCCCTGAACCACTGATGACGTCAGTATCATATCTAATTTTCATGAGAAGGAGGAGATTTGTGCAAACAAAGGACAAGAGGAGAACACTGTGTAAAAAGTGTGATACTCGACAACTAAACTTCTTTGTCTTGGAAATAATAAGCTTATGTGAGACATGAAACTCCAATACGACGACCAGGGTTTAATGTTAATCAATGTAAGAGATAGAATGCAGGGACTATAAAAATACATGGCAAGAAATGATGGGAAAATAAACACTAAAATCACGAAGAGGTTACTTCAAACGTAAGCCTGGTCTGTTAGTTAGCAAGAAATAACAAGACCGAATGAAAAGAAAGAAAATTCCGAATCCAATGCACGAACAGAAAGAAGGCGATACGTTACCAAGTGGGAGGTAGGGATAGAGGTACAGAGGGAAGGTGTGTGTGTGTGTGTGAGAGAGAGAGAGAGAGAGAGAGAGGCAGCCATAACAATCAGCCAGGAAACAGGGTTAACGTTCATTTAGAAAGGGCTTTACGTGTACTTTCCATGTAGTTGTAAAGAAGACCTTTCAAAGGATATAACGGGTGCTTCACAATCATAGTACTGGGATCTATAACTGCATTTGTTAGAATAGGCTTATGGCTTATTAGTGAACTACACCCGGCCATGAATGGCCACTGCAGAAATGTTGCTCTAATGAGGGGCCAGATGAGTCTGAGGAAGCTGTCTGGAGCCCAGGAAACCTGACTAGCAGTGGAAAGCAAAACAACGTTTACCATACCTAAATGGTTCGTTTAGTCTATCTTATTTCCTTTTTGGCAGAGTTAACGAACCGTTTCTCTCCTATAGGTTACTCGCACCGAAAACATCGGTTCGCAGCTCAACAATGGTTAGATTGTTACGCGATGGCAACTTCCTATATTGTATAAGGAATATTTGTACTTGAAAGTAATCATCCAATATGCGTGCAAGACAGACAGCAAAAAAAAAAAAAAAGACAACTCGATGAACAAGGGAAAAGTTTCAGTTTAAAACATATTTAAATACGTTCGTTCATTATGTGCCGTGCTGAACAGCGTTGACGATCACGGTTCTGTATCTTGTTCGTTCATTAAATATTTCCTGTCAATTCAAACTAGGCTTTTCCTTTTTCCATGCTTCTTGTTCAGTTCCCTGTGACATTTTTTTCTTGGGCTCCTTCCTCTTCTTTTTCCCTTTAATTTTTCAGTAATTTGTAAGTTCTCTAACTTCTGTTTTTTCGTAACAGGTCCAAGAAATGCTGAGCTGGATTTTTTTTCCTTATCATTTTAACCAGTTATCGTTGTTCTGAAAATTCCTTGAGGCCATCTTAGTTTTGTCTTTTTGTCTGTCCAGGGTTACTTGTTGCATCTTCCTCCAAACCTACATCTCTGCCGCTTCTAAATTTCTTTATAATTTTTATATAATATTTGTTAATTATCCAAGTTTCACGGACATGAAGCAATATTAGCTCTGTATATCACTGTAACTTTTTTTTCTTACTTATAAGAACATCTTATTTCTTAGTATCTTCGTGTCATGAACAGCTGTTTTTACCCTATATAACATTTTCACGTTGTGAATCATATATTTTTCAACAGTTCCATATAGAATACTTCTATAGTACTGAATCTTACAGATGATGTTTGATTAACACATCCCAGGTTTCACAAAACTTTACCACATTCACTAGATCAGAGCAGGTCCGACGAAATGTTCACTGCACTATTTAATTCTGACAATTATGGTATCATATTCAACAGTTGGTAACATCACGTGTACTAAGATGTAATATGACACAATCTTCTTTAGTTTCGTCGTTGAAGCACATAATCATTTGTTCACAATATCAAACTCTATCATATTCTACATGAAGCATTTTTCAATGTTCTCAACTTCACAATATTCTACACTTGATACGAGAACACTTCCTAACTCAGTATTATATCAGATTTGCAACACGTGGTCAACTAACGTCTCGTCTAAAATCACTTTCTCGAAGCTCCAAAAGTATCAAATCTTCTTAATCACTTAAATCACAACTTCAGTCTAACACTACTTCTGATTTTATAGCATCGTGTTATCTTTCTTGTTCTTCTGTGCTTCTGTCGCCTCCGCATCTCTCTGCTGTGTGTTCTATACTTCTCCTTCTGCTGCTCTTCTCTGACTGTCTGTTTGTCCCTGATTCTCCCTGACTGTCCGTCTGCTGTTCTTCTCCTCTCTGTCTACTTCTGACGATCTCCCTCACTTGTCCGCTAGCCTCTGGACTTTCTCTTCTTGGGTGCTCCTTCCTCCTCATGCTCCTTACTTTTACGTCTGGACCGGTCTCTATTTACTGACCGCCCTTGTTCCTCCGTCTTCGGGCTCCCTCCTCTGTCTCCTCTCTCCTGTACGTCCGTACTTCTTCGTCCTCACCTGGCTCTTCGTTCGCCTTTTTATCTTCAAGTCCAGTTTGATGGATTAACCAATAAGTACTTTGGCTCCACCCTTTAGATGTCCACTAGTTCCATGAGGGTTCTGGTTGTCCGTCATTCAAACTGCCCCGTGACTTATCTCTCGTAAATCAGTTGTCCAATAGGCCACGCCTCTAAATATTTAATTGGTCAGCTGGCCGAGTTGGTCACTCCTTTATTTAAAAGCCGTGTGCAACAGAGTCCTAATAGAGTCCTAACGTTAATAGCTGTCAAGCGTGTGAACTCCGTCTATGTAATTGTCATTTACCTAATTCATTATCTTGCTCTTTCATGTCGGAGGTTTTATTGTGTCCTCGCTTTTCATTGTGTCTGCCTTTCTATTCATCTTTTCTATTCTGTTTACACGTGTCAGCGTCCAGTCACACAGTGTGAAGGAAGTTTGTTTTTCTACCTTGCTCTAATGTTCCTATTTACATTTTCTGTTGCTATTAGATGTTACCATTATGCCTACAATATATTCATAATCATATTCATTAATAATAATAACTACAATCATTACTTACAAGGCCATGCTGCACTTACCTATTCGTTTCTTCCTTTTTTTTTAAATTTCATTTATGTACTGGCCATCAGTTGTTATTATTCCTTCATGGTAACTTAATTTATGTCAGTGTGTACCTGATTTTGCAAATGTGATTTTTTTTGTGTTTTGACACTATCAATGTTTCTGTCTTTAAAACTCTTCAGTAATCTTGTCCACAAGCTCCTGCAAACTGCTTTCACTTTCTGCTATTAGAACTGTGTCATCCGCATATCTCTGGTTATCTCTGACATCATGGGCTCCCATATTTCATTATTCTCAAGATTTCTAAAGCCTCTCATGATGTTTTCACTGTATAATGAGAATAGATCAGGTGACAGTATCCGTCCATTTCTTACGCTTAGTTTTATATCTGGATATTCACCAGTGTCCACTTATTCACTTGCATGCTCTTTGATTCCAGCACATAAGAGCTTAATAATTCTCAAATCTTTACCGTCTAAATGAAGTTTGTCAAGCACTGCTGTCATATCTTCATGTCTCACTCTGTCAGAAACTTTCGTTTAATCAATGAAGCACAAACAGAAATCTCAATTTAAAATGAAATAAAACAATTTTTAAAACATAACAAGAAAACGTCAAATTTCAGTTTGAAGCATAACGAGAAAACAAAAAAGGCAAGTTTTAGTTTAAAACATTATAAGAAATGTCAAGTTTCAATTTGAAACATAACATAAAATACAAGGCAGTTTAAATTTACAACATAACGGGGGAGGGGTGGGGGGAGGCAAGTTTTATTCTGCAGTATAACAAATTTTAAAATAACACAACATTTAAACAGAAGTCTTA
Organism: Achatina immaculata; assembly: GCA_009760885.1. Lineage (NCBI taxonomy): Eukaryota > Metazoa > Mollusca > Gastropoda > Stylommatophora > Achatinidae > Lissachatina > Lissachatina immaculata. The sequence continues at coordinate 8,371,729 of CM019695.1, read as the reverse complement.
TAAATAATTATAAGTTTCTAAAATATTAAAAATCTACATTACCAACAGTAAAAACAAGAGCCATCTTACGTGTTGTCATGTGGAGTGTCTTGTTTTTCGTGAATGGATTTATAGGAAACATTTTTTATTATTATTATTATTTTATTGCTGATTCCCCGCAAACAGGGAAAAAACTACTTTTATTTTCCAAATTCAATTTTGAGTATAGATACTGCGTTAAGCAATTAATTCTTGAATCTACTGAAATATGTATTGCTGCCACTATTACTATTACTACTACTACAGCTAATACTACTACTACTAGTATCACTATTGCTACTAACAATAAAAATAATAGTACTGTTATTACTACTATTATTACTACTACTACTACTAATACCGCTAATGCCACTGCTGCTGCTACTACTACTACCAATACTACTACTACTGCTACTACTATTAGTACTGCTGGTACCACTACTACTACTACTACTACTACTACTACTACTAATAATAATAATAATAATAATAATGCTACTACTACCACTGCTGTTGCTGTTTTGCCACTATTGCTACTACTACTGCTGCTATTTTCCCAGTACTACTACTGCTAACACCACCACCACCACTACCGAGGCTTTGCTGTTACTTTTATCTTCCACGAAATGGGTGTGAGTAAGAACTATATCTTTCACATATTCATACCCCTTGTAACGTTTGCTTTATACCACACCCCTATTTCACAGTAAGCACGCCAACCAAAGGTTGTGGTATAGTATCAGCTACAAGAGAGACCAGACACACACGCAAAACGTCCATAAAACACTATACTCCGGGGCAGAACAATAAAACGTCAGTGTAAAAACACTTTTTTTTTCTTCAACCGAACAAAAGGATAACAAGATTATCCAGGAGAAAAGCAAACTGATTTCTATCGAGATCGTTCTGAGATTCGAGCACAATTAGGCCGGCGATTGAATTGCCAACAACGTGCCCGGAAGGCCGGAATAAAAAGGGAGCTACGCAGACTGACGGAGACAGATGAAAGGTGACAGACGGAAGTCTGCAATATTGTCACGATAAATTCTCTCTCGCCATGGAGGGAATGACTGGGAGGCGGCGCACAGTGAGTCTCTGAATAAACCATTTTCTTGCACACCTAAAGAGCCTAAAGACCAGGGGTGCCCACACTGTGGACCAGTGGTTTCCAACATTTTTACACCTAATGACTTTCTTCATCTTCTGCGTCCCATGATTCTAGCCTGTGACACCGATATTTATTGTCCAGAAAAACTGCAGACCTTAGGAGGTAATGCTTTGCACCCCCAAAGTTTGTCTTGCAGTGTAGTTTCCCGTGGCCAGAGCAGAATTCAGGCTTCTTGGTAGAGTGGGCAGAGCTGCAGGACGTGCTCTGAGTCCGGATGTGCAATCAGGTGGGTGTGACAGGCTGAGACGATATAGGTATGTCAGCAACTGGCAGTGTCCCGTGCTAGCCGGAAGATGGTGGTCTGTTCTTGACGTGAAAGCTGCACCCAAGGTCAATCTGCTTTCTAAGGTCTTGTGGTTTATGCACAAAATTTTCAGTCCGTGTGCAAATATATTTTCCAGTTTGCGCAAATGTACGTCATAACGTGAAATTACGAAGTATAACTTAAAGTTCTCACGGAATTATATACCAAAATTCAAAGATGTCAGGAAAACAAACTCATGTAACGATACAGCACTTTTTCTTCAGCACTACTATAGTACGGAGTAACATGAGGGAATTGAAAAATAAAATTAACAATTTTTTTCCCTCCCGCGAAGCATATATAATTTCGTGCGCTGCATGATTTTGCACATGAGTGTGTACGTACATGCGCGACATGATTTGTGTGTGTGCGCACGTGGCCGTGCAAATTAGAGAGAACATCGTTAATAACCACTTTTTCAGCTAGGTATAAGCTACAGACCGTCATCTTATATCGTAATGCCACAAATCCTTACTTGTTTTTCATATAGTAGGTGCACTTTAATATGAAATCGGTAACACAGTCGGGGACCAACTGTGGTTCGAAGAGCACAGGTTGGGAACCACTGCTAAAAGCTAATCTTAACCATAACACAGCCTGTACATTAAAACTGTAGTTTTAAATTACATTGAAATATGAATTAACGTTTAGTTCAGTTTTTGTGCACGCTATGGCAGCATTTTTACCAATATACATCCTGCGCTTTCTTCTTTTTGTCTCAAATTACCAACCAATCAGTTTTCTTTTCTTTTTTTTTTTTAAGGAAATTATCCTCTGGGAATAAAAAGATAAATCAATGCACACCCCCCCCCCCCAAAAAAAAAATAGCAAACCAATCATGAAACTCTTCAGATCACAGGGAGTAGTACTGGTATCCCCATTCTCCTGTGCTTTTGCTAGGACAAATTTTCGTGAAATTTCACCATTTAACGCTTACAACGAGTAAGTAATTCTGTTATGTTTGCAGGAAAAAAAAAAGTTAAAATGTTAAAGACGTAATATCGGCATCGCACTTCAGACAAGAGCACAACTGCTCAGATCTCATATGATTTAGGATTTTTAGCGCCTGCTCTCTGGCGCGCATGCCAGAAAATCTGACGGAACAGAAGCGTCGGCTATCCCAGGAAAGGACACTATCCCTTCAGCCAGAAAAACAACGCTGATAATTTGTTTTTCCCCGCTTTTTTCCATGATAGGAATGGACAATTAAACGCAAAAAATAATAACCACGCGGTTGAAATAACTAAAATTATTAAGATGAAGACGTCATAGCAGACAAAGGCAATGGGAAAGCGGAGCAAGACAAAATGAGACTGACAGATAGAGAGACAAAAAAATGTGAGGTTCTCTTGTTACCTGATGGGTTGCAGAATCTAATAAATTAAGCACATTAAAGTTCGGAGGACAGCGCTAACAAGAGAATGAGGGACGATACTGGATGATAAAGGAAAAAAATAATGTATAATGATATAATGCATGTTTTCCCCCTCTCTCTCTCTCTCTCTCTCTCTCTCTCTCTCTCTCTCTCCCTTCTGGCGTCAAATGTAAATTATCTGAAAATTGTGGAGTGAAAGAGAAATCTGATAAAGAAATATGAAATGTAAACCAGAATTCTAGCGATGGTGTTATCGCATGAATCACTTGTTGCAGACAGCAAGTGGTTGCCAATTATCTTTGGTCACGCTTTGCTGTATGATAAATTCTGAGAGCGACAGCTGCCAACCTTTATCAAGTTTCTGATTTTAAGACAATCAAACTTAAAATTTAAAAAAAATGTGTACGAGTTTTTAAAGTTATCTGAACATTTCATACCCCCACCCCCACACCACTATCACCCCCCCTCAAATCGTAACGTGTAAAGTTACTCCATAATCACATCTACGTATCTTCCTATTTGTTCTATGATCTGTTCGTTTTTTTTATCCATATACTAATCACAGAATAATATATCATCTACAAACACAGAAACAAAAAAATGCACCGTTCTTTTTTTCTCTCTGTTAAGCCTATTCTCTTATTTGCTAATATCTTCTTCTATTTCACGATGGCTAAATAACAAAATCCTAAACTTTCAAATGCACTTTTATATACCACGTATTTTCCTTACTAGCACGTAACATACTACAGGCATTAAACAAGACAGTAGAGGAACAAATAGAGAGCCTCCAGGGAAAAAAAAAGCATATTTTCTGAGAGAAACAACCAGGACTAAAGCTGACACGAAAGCAGAACAAGTAACTGATGAAACTGAAAATACGAATAATGAATACAGCACAGTTGGGAGTCCCATATTGTAAGGAGGCGTTTTTACTTTGGTCGGGATGTGCTAAATGCCTCTATTTCAAAACACGCGCCCCATAAGGACCTATCCTCGTTTGTGAACGTCGCATGTTTTCGAAACGCCCAGACTTTGTCTTAGTCCATGGAAATGTTGCTATCTTGAACAAAATACATTCTACAGAGAAGTACAGACCCGATCAGCACATTTTGTAAGTAAAGTTATAAACCTCGCCCACAGAATAAAAATTTGGGGTTAAAACTTCTATTTTAACTTTATTTCGAGCGCCACGGCGCGCCACCTCCTGATTGAGTGTTGAATGTTCTGTATTTGAACTCAGAAAAACAAAACAAAACAAAACTGGTCAGGTTATAATCCAATAATGTGTTAAACGCTATCTCAGTCAGAAAAAAAAAATAACAGGAGAAAAAGATACAAAGTACGGACAAAAGTACAGACTGGTCATTATTTATAATCACTTAATGACACTTCGTGTCAAAGTGCAAACAGCTGTTTCCAGACAATCACTTCTAGGTAATTCTAGATAAACTCCAGTGAACTGAAGGCACTGGATAAAGACTCTGATGGGCACTGGATAATAATCTAAGAAGGAGGAGAAAGGATGAGGAAGAAGACGTGGGAAGAGGAAGAGAATCTCCTGAGTTAGAATACAAGTGAATACAATTTGCTTCCACCAACACTATCAGCAGTTTCAGTAATCTGCGACTTGAAAACAAAAACAGTCACTATTTTTTGTTTTAAAATTAGAAATTCCTAAATTTGAACTCTTTACCGTTTGAGCGCGCTCGCCTGTAAGAGCATGAGCGGGGTCATGAATCATCATTGGGTCAGCATTTTCTTCGCCTCCCATACTCAGTAAAGTCTGATGGTCTGTACCTTATATCACTATGTCTCATTCACCTCATTTCATCGCAGTATGTAGGCGCTGTGTAATTTTCCAATTTCATAATCATTATCACTTTTCATCACAAGAACAAAAAAAAAAAAAAGAAAGACGGTAAGTCTGTTTTTTTTAAGAGCAAGAGAGAGAGAGAGAGAGAGAGAGAGAGAATAAATGAATGAATGAATGAATGAATGAATGAATGAATGAATGCTTTTTTTTAAAGGGGTAAAGAATTCGGCACGCAGGCCCGTCTTACACTCCGCCCTCCATCATTCCATTTTTCATTCTTTCCACATACTCGATTATAAGTATACAAATTACATGAGGAAAAAACATATTTATAAATTCCAAAATTAAACTATTCCATTCACAAAAATAAGAGAAGGGTAATTTATATAACAAGATAGCGCTCGCACACACGCATCATATACATAAACAAAAATAAATTTTCAGTACAGTTCTTCTAACATATATTCCTTAACATTCATTAAAATAATTTCTAAGATCTCGCAAGTTTAGAACTATGTAGAGAGTGTGAGAGACAGCAGAGAGAGAGAGAGAGAGAGAGAAAGAGAAAGAGCAAAGACATTTATATAGTATTCAGTCAGCAAAATTTATTACTGTACACACACACACACTCTTGAAATAAAGATCAATCAGTCAATCAATCAATCTCTCTCTCTCTCTCAATATTACAGCTGGGCTTGATGATATTAGTATAAGATCTTACGTTATGCTGCACCTGTCATTTCACATACACTAACATATATTTACAATCAGTGCATTGCAAAATGTAATTTCTCCGAGGCTTTTAAAACTGCTAAGGTGTATCCTCGATTTAAATCTGGCTCATTCAACAATCTTACCAACTATAGACCAATATCCATATTATCGTCATTATCAAAACCACTCGAAAAACACATACACAAAATAACTCTACGTCACATGCAAGAGAACAATTTACTCATAGACAGTCAGTCAGGCTTTAGATCCAATCATTACTGGCACACAGCTCTTACCAAAATGACAGAAAACCGGTTAGTAAACATAAATGGCGACAGACTATGTGGTGCCATCTTTGTTGACTTTAAAAAGGCATTTGATATGACTGACCACGATATTCTTGTAAGAAAAATAAAGACTTATAAATTGCACCCTGACCTAATAAAATTAATCGCATTATTTCTTTCAGACAGACAACAGGTAGTATTCTTCAACAATTCACTATCAAATTCTGCTATAGTTGACACTGGTGTTCCACAAGGTTCTATTCTAGGCCCGTTGCTCTTTGCTATCTATATCAGTGATCGTCCATTTTATCTTAAACACTCTTCTTGTGACCTTTTTACCGATAATTGCACAATCTACACCAGTGACTACGATTGTATTAATATAGAATCAACTCTTCAAGTCGAGTTATACAATTTAATTAGATGGAGCAAAAACAATGGCATGATTATAAATACCGATAAAACAAAATCAATGCTAATAACAAGATAGAAACTACAAAACGCAACAAAAATAACACTTTCGCTCAGCACGGAAACATCACAGATAGAAAACGTTAGTGAGCACAAAGCACTAGGTCTTATTATTGACCAACATCTGACCTGGAACTCTCATATGCAAGATCTAACAAAACTCATCGAGCAAAAAGTATACCAGTTAGCCAAATTAAACACTTCATGGATCAAGACACAAGGAATACATACTACATATCACATATACAAACACATTTAGACTATTGTTTAACAATTGGGGATGGTTGCTCAGTGTCAAATACAAAGAGGCTATATTCACTTCAAAAGCGAGCAGTAAAGCTTATTAGTGACAAAGATCAAGCACAAACAACTAACCAGCACAAACGTATCACAATACTGCCTCCTATGAACAAGTTCCTCTTCAACAAAGCCAAGTTAGTACATCAAATTCTTTCACGGCATGCCCCGGCCTTATCTACGGAACCTGTTTAAATTTAGCCCAAAGGGTAGCCAACGCTTGAACAACATATGTCTTCAAAAACCTAGAATTGATCTTTACAAGAAAAGCTTTAGTTATTCTGCTGCTCATCTTTGGAATACCCTCCCTTCGTGTATAACAAATATAAATTATACTCCTTCCTACAATTACAAACTTTCCCAATATCTATTTGATGTTGACTACATGCCTCCATGAATCATAAAACTTAAAAGTTATTTTAGACTGCTCTTATAGACACCGAATTGTTACTCTAATTGTTTAATCTGAACAGTCCCGAAATTTTAGTTTAGTAGATAGTCATTTATATATGTATGTAGTTACTTCTGTACTGAGTGAATGGATAAGAGCGAAACGTAAATGTTATATTTTATTTTATGTCTCTCAACTTCAATGTTAATTATGTTTGTTACATGAACAGCGTATTTGTAGAATGTGTGGAATAGAGTGAAAGATGTATGATAAAGGGCAGAATGTCAGACGGGCCTGCATGCCCAATTTTTAACCTTCTGGAAATAAAGATCAATCATTCAATCTCTCTCTCTCTCTCTCTCTCTCTCTCTCTTTCATATTCTATTTTGTATTAATAATTTTTGTTGATGTCTTCATATATATATATATATATATATATATATGTGTGTGTATACTAAAATATATATGAACTCTCTTATGTGTATGCATATATGTTCAAAATATATATATTATACACGGTTTGGTATTACTCATGATTTCAGGCATCCGCGTGGAAGCTTAGAACCAAATGTCAGCGGACATAAGGGGACTACTGTATCTTTAAGCTGATACCAGAAATTTGTTCAGGAACAAAGCAAGATATGATAAAGAAAACTCTGCTCTAAACAGCAGATCAGGTAGAGCAGCTGCTACCAAATTCTTTGATCTTTAAGGTAACCAGACAGGTGCATATGCAGGCCCACCCACACACCCACAGAGAGAGAGAGAGAGAGAGAGAGAGAGAGAATGAATGAATGAATAATCTTTATTTTTAAAGGGCAAAGGATTGGGCACGCAGGCCCGTCTTACATTATGCCCTTCATCACTCCATCTTTCATTCTTCCCACACACTCGATTTAATACAAGTATACAAATTACATTAGGGGAAAAACATCAAAAGATTGTAGGATTTAACTATTACATTCAAAGTAAAAGAGAAGAAGTAATTAACCTAATAAAATAGCTCTCACGCACATATACACACACAGACATATATATATATATAAACAAAAATACATTGTAAATATAGATCTTCTAACATATGTTTTTTAACAAACATTAAAATAATTTCTAACCATATCTAACAAGTTACTTTTCGAACTACGTCATTTTAGTACTTGATGGTTGGCGAGTCATGTGTTGAGAGAGTGCTGGTTATTCTATGGAGGCATATAATTACAAACAAGTAAATAATGAAACAGGTTTGAGTTAAAGGATGAAGTATTACCAATGGATTTTAAACGGTAGGGGAGGGTGTTCCAGAGCTATACTGCAGAGTATGCAAGGCTTTTCTTGTACAGATCAATCCTGTGTTTAGGAAGAAGACAGTTTTTTTTAACGATGGCTATGTTTAGTGTTATACGTAAACAGTGACCACAAGTAAGGCGGAGCATTGTGCGACAGAATTCTCTGAACAAACTTTGTTAAAAATGATTCTATTTTTGAGGGGTAGAATTTTGAGTTGTTTGTGTTGATCTACAGTCTGTACTGGGTGTTTGTCACAAATAAGATTTAATGCTCGCTTGTGAAGTGAGTGGAGCCTTTTTTTGTGTGAGACTGAGCATCCATCCCAGATTATGGAACAGTAATCTAAGTGTGTTTGTATGAGAGAGAGAGTGAGAGAGAGAGAGAGAGAGAGAGAGAGAGAGAGATTATTCTGTGATATACTTGCCTAGCGAAGAAAAAGAATAGCAATTCCTAAAATAGTAAATATTTTTATTCTTATATCCTTTCTGTGCCGTTAAACGTCACATAGGGCTCGCAAGCTAGTTTGCCAATTTTTTTTTTTTTTGTTTTCGGCGAGCTTTTCAACCTCATCAAGGGATTTTATGCCTATTAATTTGGCCTCTCTTAACAATGTTCTCTTTAGAGTTTCCCGCGGGCTGCCTCTTTTTCTTCGGCCTGTTGTGTTCCATTTGATGGCTTGTTTTTGGGATTCTCTGATCGTTTCTTCTCATCACGTGACCAACATATGTCCATTTCCTTTCCCTAATCACCCATGAGACTGGCTGTTGTTCAGTCATCTGTCTTATCTCTGCATTGTTCTTTAATTCGTTCCACAAAATAGTAAATAGGTTCTACCATATTTCCGCCGCCACCGACGGACTATACTGGCGTGCCTGACAGGCAGAATCTCTATCCAGTGCCATGGTAACAGGCATTGGTGGTCATGCTTTCTCATAATTCCCTATTTCGGATGTTAATTATGAGCTGGACTGATGTTCTTTCTCCATGCCACTTCGTCAGTTTCATCTATCTTCTTCTCTCTTTGTCTGCCTCTGTCTCTTTTGCCTCGTATCATCCCTACTGTTATCACATATTCCAATCCACCTGCCCCCATGACGTGCCTTATGAATTTGGATTGTCTCTCCTGAATGTTGTTACTGCTGGTCTCTCTTCTGCCACTTTCAGGACCTCGTCGCCGTCCATGCTATCTCTAGCATTCTTCTAACGAACCACATTTCCGCCGGTTAGAGAATGGACTCTTCAAAGGCACTTGATTGTGTACAACACCAGAAACTTTGGGAAATAATGGGGGGAAAATGTGATTTCCGACACATTTGATACAATTAACATCACTGCTGTATGTAGACCAACATGCACCAGTAAGCATAAATGGCGAAATAACATCTTGGTTTGACATAAAACAAGGCGTCCGTCAGAGGTGCATATTGTCGTTTCATTATTTAACTTGTATACTTCAAATATAATGAGGAATATTAGAAAAGATGTAGACAAAGAATATTATGATGCCATAACATTTGGAGGTTATGAAATGCCAAAGATTAGATATGTTGATGACACAGTATTACTGTCCACAACACAAAAAGGAATGGAAAAACGAAATATGTCAGTCCGTAAAAATAGTGAACAGCAAAACCTCTATCTTAATGCGAAGAAAATTAAATTCATGACAACTGGCAAAACAAACAAGGCAGCTGAAATACGCATCAATGAGGAAAAATTGGAAGAAGTGGATAGTTTTGAATATCTTGGATCACTACTGACTAATAATGGAGATACAATGAGAGAAATTAAGAAGGACATATATCGTTCTTCAAAAAGTAAAACAACTAAAGACGCTGTGGAGAGGAACAGACTTCTTCTTCTTCTTCGTCTTCTTCTTTTTCTTCTTCTTCTTCGTCTTCTTCAGCTTTCTGAGCAATTAAGGCTCATTGCTGCAGATAAAGTTCGCCTCCACTCCTCTCTAAGCCTAATCTTCTCTCTCCAGTTGGTGACACCAATTTCTTTTATATCCTCTTCTATGTTGTCTTTCCATCTCTGTCTTGGTCTATCCCTTGGTCTTGTTTCCCTCATCTCTTGTGCATACATCATTTTCTTGTGTCTGTTCTCTTCCATTCTTTCTACATGCCCCAGCCAGTGTAGTCTGTTCAGTTTCAAGACATTTATAATTGTTGGAATTTAAATAAGCTGTTCAGTTCAGTGTTCTTGCTAGCTCTCCATTATCCATTGTTGGTATTCTTTATCGGCCAAAGATTCTTCTTAGGATCTTGTTCTCAAAGACCTGCAAATATTGTTCACCTTTCTTTGTTGTACTCCATGTTTCTGATTCATACATGACGGCTGGTCTTATTATACTTTTTTTAGATATGTTATTTTGGTCTTTTGGGGCAGGATTTTGGATTTTAACAGTTGTTGCAAGGCAAAGTATATTGTATTTCCTATCTGTACTCTGATTTTAATTTCCTCGCTTACTGTGTTGCTTCTGTTGAAGGTTGTTCATTTTTATCCGCCCAATTTTGAAGCTTCTCTATGTTACCTAACACTACTCTTCTTTACGGAGATGGGATCGTCGGCCCAATGGTCCAACTCCCAACCTGGAGGACCAGGGTGCAACAGACAGAACTACAAAAATAAGATTTTTAAGAGCATGCATCTTTCCCATCGCAGCATATGCCTGTGAGACATGGACACTTAACAAAACAGCTGAGAAACACATAAATGCCTTTGAATGTAAATGCTACAGAAGAGTTCTTCAAATATCATGGACGCAAAAAAGAACAAATATAAAAAAATAAGAGCAAATAGAACAAAAAAATTTTTTTTAATTACCACAAGAACTTAATATTGAAGAAGGTTGGCTAGTAAAGAGGATTAAACAAAGAAAACTTAAATATTTTGGGCACATTAAACGTCATGATAATCTAGAGAAGACAGATCTTGGAATAGTACATGGTGGGAAAAACAAAGAGAGGAAGGCCAAGGCGAAGATGGTTGCAAGACATCGTTGATAATCTGCAAATGGATGCATCAGGAGCAGGGCATCTTGCTTACAACCGAAAGGCCTACAGGAGAGCTGTTAGGGTGGAAAAGTTCTGCAAGGGACATGCAAATGACTGACTGGCTGAGAGAATGGAAAGTTTTAAAGGGAAACTCGTCAAAAACTTGTCTAAGCAATCGACCACAAACAGAGCAATACCTACCCAGGCTATAAAGCCATATCTGCCCATGTAGTAAACAAGTTGTATCTACAATGTACTGCTTAGCGTCTCCAGAACTTGATTTATGAGTAAAAAGCTGTTCTCTACTGGATTTTCTCTACGGAGTTAAACTGACAGTTGGTAAGCAGTCTGTACATCCAATGGCGAATTGTACATACTAGGCTCAACAGGCTTAAGCGTAGAGGCCACGAAGAGCTGAGAACTCGGCGTTTCGGGGAAAGAAACGCAAACACAGATGACTGTTTTATACATTTTACTACAGGTCGGAGGGATCCCGTTTTAAGTTCAGTCTAGGGACATGGACGGTGGCTAATCGGTCATTGTATATACATCAATCTATATAAATTCCACTCTTACGTTTTTTTTCTTATAATCCAAATCTTCTATATCCGCTTTCCCCAAGTCCCATGCCACATCTGGGCGTTATGACATGGACGTTGGAAACACAACAGTTCTGGATGGCCCAGCGCATCCACCGGACGCCCACATATCCTGTATCGAAGCGCTCTGACGTCATTTACCAGACAAAATCAATAGGAAGCAGACTACGAGAGTCTTTCACGAGTCTCTGAGCGCCCAACTCCATGCCATGAGTGCTGGAGGAAGGCGGTTGATGACCCACCTGAACCAGTGTGAAGCTAACAAATATTTTTTTTTCCATAAAGTGTCGTTTTATTTTGTTTCAATATAGGAACTGTTATAATACTGACACTCTATATGTATACATGTTTGCCTCGGACCAATAAGATTATATGTTTACAAGACACTGAAACGACATACATTAAATATGAAAAGAGAAACGCAGAAAGACTTGACAGCAACTCATAAACTCTTGTCAACCACGATATATGTACAGACAGATCTCTTACCTGTGAAGTCTTCATCTCGATATTCCACGTGGGTGCGGGACCGGAAGAAACTCTCAGCCGACGCTAACGGATACAGAAACAAAACAAGAAAATAAAAAAAGGTCACTGTAAACATAACTGCAGTCTCTTTTATCTCATTACTTAAGCTTAACCTGGTTAATGTGCCTGCAATTTCTTATACTCCACCCGCCACCAGTCCATATATCCTTGCAGTCAGCTGTCCGTTCAAGATTGAACAGTCTGGAAATTCATTCATTCTTGTATTGGTGTGTTAGAACAAGGGTAGGGCTAGCTGTGTATCTTATTCCCTACGCCCCACGCCCCTATCTACACACAGACATTCACTGCCAGTGATGATCATGCCTTTAAAATCCATTCTCTCCATACTACTCGCACACATAATACTTGCTGGTCCCTGTATTCCATATTATTCAATGTTTGTAAACTGCCATCTTATGTTTCATATGTAACGAATTCCTTCTTTCCCAATGTTACTTCCTTCTACAATAAATGCATGGCAGTTTCACTCGGTATTTACATACAGAAATCAGAACAATAAAGTCCAGTTTTTTTTTTTTTAATGAAACAAAATACGGGCTTTGAGAAGTGTTTGTGGGGGAAGGTCTGTAGTGTAGTTCTGCACATAAAAAAGTCGTAAGTTCATCCGAGATAGGAAAATACAACATAAAAACGGAATATAATCGAACAATTAAAAAAAAACGAGAGAGAGAGAGAGAGAGAGAGAGAGAGAGAGAGAAACGTCATTTCGACAAAGTGCCGAAACTCTCGGACAATAAAGTAGGCACTACAATAAATGCTTTTTGTGTCATCAAATCCAAAAGAGAAAAAGGATAAGTGATTTCTTTCTCTATAACTGTTCTTCAACACACAAAAATCTGCCACATCTAAAAGTGACAAAATAACGACAGCTACAATCAACGTATTCCATTATCATTACCATCTTCATCATAGTAATAGCCATTTCTCCTGACTTCAGTCTTCAGCATAAAAGCGGTGTAAGCTCTAGATGTCCTTTGTGACAGCCCTCAGTTTAAACCCACGCTGAGACCGTAAAGCGCTAATCACACGTATTGTAAGACTGAACGACAAATGACGCTCGCAGAAAGCGAAGCTACAATTGTTCCATTATCTTCAAACTGCAAGACAGCAAGCTCGAAACAGAGCATGGGAAGTAATCGAGAAAAATCCGGCACTACAAGCAGTTATTACACGTGTTATTCTTCCCTGTAACGCATCAGGGAAATAAAATTCAAATGCTTAGTTAACGTTCACATGGTTATTGCTTCATTTTGCTCACTTTCAATCAGCTCAGTTTCTGCATTATTTGTTTCTAGATCTCTACAGCAGATGTCTTCTTTAAATAAACATTTTTAACACTGATTCTTCTCTGGTTTTATTTTCTTTATTTACACAGTATACCGCAAATTTCAATCATGAATAGATAAGGCAAAGGAGGCTTCCTAAGAAGATGTTACTAAAAATGAGGAAAAGAGTATTACAGTGCTATACTGAGTCAATATTACTATATGGTTGTGAAGCTTGGACAGTTAATAAAGAAATGGCAAAGAAACTGTGGTTTTGGCGAAAGATGCATCAAATACCCCTGGACGGACAGAAAAAAACAAACAAACAAAAGAAGAAGTGCGCAAAAATATTTAGAACAACGAAAACTGGTTAAAATGATACCAAAAAAAAGACAAATCAAAATTTCTTGGACATGTCATGAGAAGACAGACGTTGAAGAACCTAGTAATGACTGGAAAATTCAAGGGAAAAATAGAAAAGAGGAAGGCCAAGAGAAAAATATCTCAGTGGACTGACCAAGTGGCATGAAAAAAAGAAAAGCATCTGCATTCATCGGAAACACCAAGGACCGCACGAGATGGTGAAACATGATCGTCAGTGCTATCCACCATGGTAGATAACAGCAATAATAGTAATAACCATACACTTCTGAGGTGCTTACATTACCTGTCCCCGTATATTTTTTCCCATTATTTTTCATTATTTTTCCCTGCTGCATACCTTTCATTATAGGAATCAAAAAGTAAAGGCAACATATCTTTCGATATCTGTTAGGTGTGAGAAAATGAACATACTGGTTAAATCACTTCTCCACATAGTCCCTGTGCAAGGCAATGCACTTCTTGTATCGTGTCACTAGTTTCTTCATGTAAGAAAAAAGCTTTTCGGCTGCTCCTGAATCCATGTCTGCACCGCTTCATTAACCTCGTCATCAGAGCTGAACCTGCGACCGCGCGGAGCTTCTTCAGGATGAGCAAAAGAACGTGATAAACGCATGGCGACAGACCAGGGCTATTATGGGACGAGGAAGACATTCAAACCACATTAGCTGCATTTCCCCAACCGTTGTGACCGCTGCATGGAGACGTGCGCTGACCAAATCGAGCTCCGTCGGTTACATTTGGTCTTCTGCTTTAGACCTTTCACATCGCGGAAAAGACACGATCTGAGTTATCCCGACTTGCTCAGACAGGATTATCCAGGGAACATTTTTGGTGCCCTGTGCTCCACTGGGACCACAGAGGACTGATGATGAGGATCCATTGACAAACTTTTGGTTGAGCCACGTTGCTTTCACTTCTGTTCTCAACCAACAGTCTATGGTGAATTGAAAGTAGGTTTCATTCCCTTAGCACAAAGGAATCTTACTACAGTACGCTGTTCAACAATGGCGCAACCCTGCAAAGGAGCAACCATCTTTATTTGACTTAACTTCATCTAGGTTATGGGCAGAGCGCTGCGCTGTGCGTGTTCGAACTATCAGTTATTAGGAACTTGCTATATGCGTCAGTTTCTATCAGTTGTGGTTACTGCGTAATTTTCAAATTGCTTTAACTTTATTATTCTTCCTCGTACTTTCTTTCCACAGTGCTCAAGAGGTTTTCATGTACATAGTTTAATATTCTGCTTATTTCATAATTTTATTATTCAGGTCAGGTTGTATCTGCCCTGTATGACAGTAAGAGGTACTTCCTCTGACTGTCAAACCCATTTCCTTGTGAGTGCGGCTCGCGAGACTGGGGCTGGGGAGTGTCAAGCCACATGTAGAAGAAAAGGGAATACAAAGCTGTTGGTGACGGGTTTCCTTCCTGTCCATATTATTTTAGTCCCAGCAACTGACATACTCTCCCCGTTTCCATCTGCTACACACATCTCTAAATACCCCTCCCCCACAATAACACACACCTCTACTTAACCCCCCAAACCTCTACTTACTCCCAACACATCTACTTACGTTCCCCTACGCCTCTATTTACGTCCCCCCCCCCCCCCCCACGTCTCTATTTACCCCTTTCCACATCTTTACCTACTCCCACTTCTAACTGCTCCCCACATCTTTACTTACCCCAACACTTCAAATTACTCCCCACATCTCTGCCTACTCCCGACACCTCTACCTACCCCCACTTTTAACTGCTCCCCACGTTTCTACTTACCTCAACACTTCTACTTTCTCTCTATAAATCTACCTGCCACCCAAACATCTATTTACTCCCAACATTTCTACTTGCCCTCCGCACTTCTACTTATCTATCCCCCTCCACTATAAACACACATACATACTTCTACTTACTCCCAACACGTCTACTTGTCATCAACACCTCTACTTACTCTCCCAAAACCTCTACCTTCAGACACCTCTACCTACTCCCAACATCACTACTTATTCCACATACCTCTACTTACTCCCCCCACCTCCCCTTATTCCCGACATCTTTACCTACACTCCTTACACATCCAGTTCTCCATACAAGTCCTCCAATATTATTTTCTCAGAGAAAACTAAGAAAAATAAAAGCATACACCACACTTCGCGTTAGATAATACTAATGAGGATGGTCGGTAAGGAATGTTACAACACTCCCTGCTTGTGGAAACCTGACATACCAGCACATACAGCACCTGACCCTCTAGAATTCAGAATCCGAGACAGGAGAAATCAAAGATCCTCGTGGGACAGTACTGTAACATATAAATCTGCACGGCGAAACACTGTCAGCACTTAACTTCGCTCACAGTAAAAGTTAAGTTCTATTACTGGAGTAGGTCTGAGCTACTTCGTAATGCGCACAACAAAGAAGAAACTTTTTTTCCCATTTCTTTTCTCACTTTTTCTGCTAGACCATGTGGCTTTGCTTAGCGTGCAGATTTATAGGGTTTCCCCCAAACTTCTGCGGAGAGAGAGAGGAAGAGCGAGAGAGATACTCGTAGATTTAGCACTCAAGGAATACTGCATCTTCTGTTACAAAACACTCCCTACATGACTGCCTTTTCTTTCTACATACAGAAGGCTGCGTCCCTCCCACTCAGGGCACACTATTGTTAACACAGACAGAGGGTTATGCACGAAAATACGCATCGAATGCGCTATTCTAGCTATGCCTTAGAATGGAGGCTTTTAGGAACATCCTATGTAATAAAACAATATACACAGTAAGGCAAAACTCTGCACACAAATATCTGTTACTTACTATTTTTCTTCAAACAGCAAGCGGAGATGGCACTAAGCAGGAGCTTTAGGGACGTCACCTTACTAGCAGACTCGGGGAACACCCACCAAGTGGCAGCAATTTTCAACGTGACTCACCAAACCCAAATAACCCATGATACCGTAGCAAAACCCTTACATAAATTTTAAGAAAACAAGTGACGTCTCCGAATAAAAAAAAACAAAAAACAGCTGATATAGGATCATCAACCCACAGTGCTTGAGGTTTTGGAGAAGAGTCCTACGTTCCAGGCGTCTTATCCCTGCTAGCAGGCATAGTCAACGCTTTTTTTCCACTCCCCACAAATGGCATCCACGCAAACTGCAACTGCTCCAACGCATGACGACGGATGATCACGATCTTTGTTGATATTATTAATTAGCCGTGGCTGTAAATAAAATGATTGTATGTTTGTATGGGAGACTTTTACCTAACCTTGTAAGAATTGTAAACCAGGATCACCATCATTATCATCGTAGTCCAGACCAGCCAATCAGAACGAATGGGAAAGTCAAATAAGATGTCCCAAACATGCCCAGACTTTAAGAAAGGCAGGCTTACAAAATAACAATCAGACAGGGATAAATACGCTACGATATATAAACGATCTGAAATAAGACAATCTGAACTGAAGTTTAAACAGAAAAAGACATTAAAGTTCCCCCCTCCCCCCCCCCCCACACACACACACAAATGCTACAATAAAGGTTTCATTAATGGTCTATGCTAGTAAATCTTTAAAATAACCCACACGAAAGAAAGAATGTTTGGGTTTCCACTACTGAAAAACGACATCTCCTGAAATGATGTCAAATATAAATGTCATGCTTCAAGTAGGAGCAGAATTTACTGTCAGATAAGAGTTACTAAACTGGCATGCTGAAAACAAAATAGTTTTGAAGGTTTTGTGTTCAGATAATTTACAGTGATTCATCTTCCCAAATGAATTTAACAGCAAATCATTCGTCTCATACCTTGCCCTATTTTCACCACAAAACAGTATTCAGAAGATGATGTATCGAGTATGGCACATGTACGATGTTGTATAACAGAGAAAGCGGATGATGATGATGTTTTTTTTCCTTTGTTTTGGTTGGCAAGTAATGGAGGACACGACTGAACAAAGGCTGTTAAGCTGTACGGATGCCTACAACACAGTCTTGGCTTAGTGCTCTCAACTTCATCAGCCAGAATCACAAAGGTCACTGACATTTTCCCTGTATCAAAATATACCTCTAATGTTTAAGAACAGTGGCAAATACCATGTAATCCAGTAGATGGAGATTCCAACACACAATGTCACACATCCCATCTTGTGTTTATGATAATGAAGTTTGGGGAGTTTCAAATATGATGATGTTCACCGCAAACGTCATGTTAAAGTGCATAAGAATATGTAGATTAGCACAGAAGTGATGTTATCAGTCGCTGTGGACGAGTGGTTCACAACTTCTGGTAACAACTAAAATATAGGACAGTAGTAGTGTCTGAGAAACGGTCTTTTCTCATCTTGTCTTGTCTCCTTCCTCATATACCTTTCAATGTAGAGGGGACAAATAGACTTCTTGCTAGGGCTCAGCAAGTTGTTTCATATAATGGGATATGTAAAGTTTCTGTAATTT
Organism: Achatina immaculata; assembly: GCA_009760885.1. Taxonomy (NCBI): domain Eukaryota; kingdom Metazoa; phylum Mollusca; class Gastropoda; order Stylommatophora; family Achatinidae; genus Lissachatina; species Lissachatina immaculata. The sequence goes on along the minus strand of CM019695.1, from coordinate 8,353,360 downwards.
CCTCCAAGGACGACAGAGAAATGGTCCCGCGACGATATTATTTATGTTATATCTTATATCCTTCCCGTGCCGTTAAACGTCACATAGGGCTCGCAAAGTAGTTCGCCAATTTTTCCTGTCTTCGGTGAGTCTTTCAACCTCATCAAGGGATTTTATGCCTGATAATTTGGCCTCTCTTAACAATGTCCTCTTCAGAGTTTCATGCGGTTTGCCTTTTATTCTCTGGCCTGTTGTGTTCCACTTGATAGCTTGTTTTGGGATTCTCTGATCATTTCTTCTCATCAAGTGACCAATATATGTCCATCTCCTTTTCCTGATCACCCATGAGACTGGTTGTTGTTCAGTCATCTGTCTTATCTCTGCATTGTTCTTGAATTCGTTCCACTTGATGCCGAGTATTTTCCTTAGGCATATGTTTTCAAAAGAGTCTAATTTCTTCTCTATTTCTTTAGTTGTTTTCCAGCTTTCGCATGCATAAATGAGGGTGGATATTACATTTGAATTGAATAGTCTTAACTTGGTTTTTGTGCTTATAACGATATTACGAGAGGGGGGGGGAAGAGTTTAGGGAAATCCTCCTACTTTATATTTTCAAAACTAAATATTAAAATAACAACAATTACACTCGCTACCATTCACTGACATTTTTTTTTGGGGGGGGGGGATCCAAATTCAATACTGAATTTTTTTTTTTTAATGGATCGCCAATCACCCAGTATTAATGGTTTAGGGTCGTGCTTACGAAAAGTTTGGGAACCACAGCTGGAGATTGGCTTACGTATTTCATGAGACAGAAGCACCTATTGACTTGTATGAACAACAGTTATGATAATCCTAGCTAACTTGTCGAGTAAAGCTCCAGAAACTTGTCATATGGAAGAGGAGCCAATAAACATTTATAATGAGACTGGAATTATACCAGTCGTCACATAAGAATCAGTGAAAACGTGCACCGCTTTTTTTAAAAAAAGTATCTGAAATCTTAAACTGCAACTACCTTTACGTAAAAGTATTTGTTTATTTGATGTTATGTTGTCCAGTATGCACAAGACATGTGCAGGAGACTCTGTGTGTGTGTGTATGTTTGTGTTTCAAAATGTGGTACCTGCCAAGAGACTGAATCTAAGAGACGGAATATCTCAGTCATGACCTCGTTCCCTTTCTCGATCTCAAAATTTTCGACCAGGCAGGCATTGATGGCTTCGCTATCAACTCACCCACCCCCCCTTTTTTTTTTAAATGGCCCAGGGGTGCAAGATAGATAAGTTCATTAATGCACTGATCTCTGGTAGCTAGACGGTTGCTCGTCCTACCGGATTCCGAGGCTCAAGTCTCAGGCAATTCACTTGTCATTTTTCGTTCTCGCGTGTCTAAAAGTTCTCTGTCTATGACTTTTCTTCCAAATCTAACCATACAACACTGTGCTCTATTGCTTTTCCATTTTATTGGTATTGTTCTGGCTTATATACTGGAAACTGGGCAGTATCTTCACTATCACAAACATATTAAAATTAAAGGTGAAGAAAGTTGTATACAGCAAAGAACACGTGAGAGGAATCCATGACTGAATAATCGAAAACGGAAATCTTGACGGGATAATCGACAAAATCCACAAAACCGGTACCCATTTTAGCAAGAACCATTATTTCTGTTACCCAAATATAGCAACGACAGAAAAGCAGCTGATGATTAATGCAGTCGGAGACAACTGCCTTGTCTTATCAGCTGCTGTGCTTGAAATATTTAATCTGAAGGAGGATTAGAAGCAACACAGAAAAAATAGTGGATCTCTCTCTCTCTGTGTCTGTCTGTCTCTCTCTCTCTCTCTCTGTGTGTGTCTCTCTCTCACGTTCCTTTTCTCGTTTTCTTTTGTCTCACTTTTCTGTGGGCCTCCAACCCGTTGCTTCATCTTAGCTCGCTCCTGGTTACTTTATTTCTAACCCTTTTTAAAACATTTATGCAGATACCCCAAGTCTTTCCACATCCTCGTTTCTCCCTCTTGCCTGTAGCTGGTAGATGGGGTAGGCCTGGCACACACGGACAATGCATAAAGAAAGAACGCAGAAAAGGAATTACCGGATCAGTCGCTGCAGAATTTAAATCACAAAACAAATGATCTGCATGAACACAGAAGACAGGTGAAGCGCTGCGTATACAATTCCTTTCCTTGCCTTCTTCATTCTTGCCCACGTCTTTCTTGCAGATATTTACATATCATTTCGCCATTTTCCAGCTTCTTGTTCATTCCAGTGGTGTGGACAACTGTCATCCTCGGCTAGAGAAGGATCAGAAAAATTCATGTCATGCATTGCCTTCAGAAGCCATTTCTCAAACAATCTTGGAGTTTGTTTTTTTTTTTTTCCAAGTTAATGTAACGTACTTAACTGATATCAAAGTCCAAAGGAGATAAATATTTCCAAGTTTCTTATTATCCATACTTACTTATTACCTATATACTGCTACTGACTGGTTTGCTATCCCGTTATCTTAATTTTGAAATCTGTGGTAAAGTGGCTGGACAAATATACAGAAAAGGCGCACAGAAAACAGTCCCCAATCGTCAGTGTCGAGCGCGGAGATGGTAACGTGAAAACTCTTTTCTGCGGCTTAGGCCGTTTTTATGTCCGCCACACTGTAGTTTTAATTCACCTACGTCTGTGAAGCTGGACACAATGACGTGGTACTAAGACCGAAAGAGTTAGCTGTCAGTGACCCTCAGCTGACTGCTCGCATCGGGGTCTGTGAATCACACCGAACAAGACTCTATTCTACCTCCCTCTGGTGCAGCCCCCCCCCCCCCCCCCAAAGCGAAACAGACTAGTAGTGTGGTCGAGTGAAGATGTAATGCATTAGGAAGACGAACCTGGTTCAGGTCAAATCGGATGTGTCGGACAGCAAGACGTACATCACTGACACAGTATTGCTCTTTTGTGGGCAAAAGAAGACAGAAGAAGAATTTTTCTTCCCAACTATGTATCTTCATTTTTAATTTACCATTTCTCTGTGGAATTATTCTCACGACCTGGGGTTCTGAGGACGACACCCACCACTCGAGATATATTCTCTGGAGAATAGAGTAAACCGTAAATACCTCCTTGTATCAAGCAAGTCGTCGACTTCTATCAGGAAGTTCATTGAAAGTTCATGGGAGGGGGGGGGCACCAGAGGGAGGTAGAATAGTGTCTTGTTCGGTTATGATTCACAAACCCTGATGCGAGCAGTCAGCTGTGGGTCAATGTTCACTCGACACCCTAAGGTAATCCAGAAAACGAGACAAGATAAGATTCACTGTTTAGTTCTTTATTTGCAATTTACATTTGTAACATGTTTACACGTCTCTCTATCGTGTTACCTGCAAAAAAAAAAAAAAAGGGAAATCTGTCTAACGCCAGTGATTCTCAAACTCTGCTCTCAATACGGCACGCGAATTTCTGTTGAGGCACGCCCTTTGGCTTTTAATGTTGGATTCTCCTGTGGTTATCCGTATACTTTAAAGGAATTTCAAAGCTTACGTGCTACATCGACCATAACATACAAATATATCGATTTTAAGCTTTACTATGCATGTCATTCTTTTTCACTAAGAAATGTGAGTCTGCTTGGAGACACAGATCTCTGGACATTTTAGCTCGCCTTTTTTTTTTTTAAGATAAGCGAGTACCCTCGTTTCAATCGGAAATCTAAAAAAAAAAATGTTCGCCATCAGGTCAAACCCGTGTTGTCCAAGAGTCACCTGAACTTACATTTTGGCTAAACAAGCTGAGAGTGGGGGGGGGGAGGGGGGTAGTGCTCCAGACCACGATGGAAATGGCCACGCACCGCAAGTGACCAGAAGTGAAACGTTCTCGGTATATTAAAAGCAGTGTCACCGAACACTGGGTCTGTGAAGATTTAAAGCGGACCAGCTGAATAGTATCTCCACGATCAGTATTTGGAATAATACTGTACCGCTTATTGTAAGTGTCTCCATGGGCGGGTTGAGAATCATTCCACATAATGATTTAGATCTCCTGGCAGAACAATTATATTTCTCGTGCCATTGTTGCTGTGTTGTTGTCACAAAGGTCTAATTTGCAATTTCCTATAGAGCACAGCAGGGAAATTAGAGAAGCAGTGAAAAATTTGAGGGGGGGGAAGAGAGAGAAAATATGATCCTCCCATAGCTACACTACAGAGAAGAACTGCGATAATAAAAAGAAAGAAAAAAGTGCCGTGCAATAGATAACTCTAGATGTTTGGAGTTTTTCAATGTCCCTTGAAATGTGATCTGGCGTTCTCTGTCGCCGATGCTAAGAAGGCATTAAGGCCCAGCATCGTGCTAGCTTGGAAGCGGGTTATGGCGGCTGTTCAGCCCCACAGAGCAGCTCAGGTTGGTTAGTAAAGAAGAATAAACAGATATAATTTATGTACTCCGGACATTTTAAACGCCATGAGAGTCTGAAGAAGACAGTCTTGGAAGGGTATATAATGGGGGAAAGCAGGAGAAGAAGACCAAAGATCTCTTGGCAACAAGACATTGCTGGTGATTTGCGAATCATCATCAGCAGGGCATCTTGCTTACAACCGAGAGGCCTTCAAGAGAGTTGTTAGGGAGGTAAAGTTTCCAAAGGGACATACACATGAATGAATGAATGAATGAGTACAGATAAAAAGCAGAGGGTGTGCAATACTTCTTTAACAGACTCCAGCGTCATGAGGACTATAACGATCCCTGCCATGTTAGGTGTGTTACTGGGGTTACCAACAGAGAGATTAGCTTCGGTCAGCTATAGTTCGCCAACTGACGCCGGCATGTCAGCTGTGTCGCTGAGTAGCAAAACGGACAGTCTTCGTCCTCAATTTTTGGAATTTGGAATATGTATAACCAGAGACGAGAGAAATGGGATTCCTTCCTTCCATCCTTCTTTCCTTCCTTCTTTTTCTCTATCTCTCTCTCTCACACACACACACATACACACACACACAAACACTCCATCTAATTCTACCAGTGACATCAGTTTTACCGCAGTTACTACCACAGTTATGAGGGGGCAGGGGGAGGGCGGGTTGTACGATGCGAAACTTAACCAGTTTGACAAGTCACAGGAAACACATGGGTTTCCTACACAAAGCTGTGCATAGACATTCCACACGCGCGTGCGCATGTATGTTTGTACGTATATATTTACTTGTCCGAAAGAAAAATTATGCCAGCTGTGCTTAAGTATGTATTTGTAAATACTATAGGATGTCAGCTTCCTTGAGTTTATGTGGTCACTAGATGTGCTGCGTGAGAGTGTATTAATCGGTCGCCATATATATATATATATATATATATATATATATATATATATATATATATATATATATATATATATATATATATATATATATATATATATATATATATATATATTAATCTAAGATTAATAATAGAGAAATGCAGAGAGTTTAATGTGAATTTACATTTATCCTTTATAGACTACTCAAAGGCATTTGATTGTGTACAACACCAGAAACTTTGGGAAATAATGGAAAAAATGGGATTTCCAACACATTTAATACAATTAACATCACTGCTGTATCTAGACCAACAAGCGGCAGTAAGAATAAATGGTGAAACAACAACTTGGTTTGACATAAAACAAGGGGTCCGTCAGGGGTGCATATTGTCACCCTACTTATTTAACTTGTATACTGAAAATATAATGAGGAATGTTAGAGAAGATGTAGACAAAGAATATTATGATGCCATAACAACTGGAGGTTATGAAATACCAGAGATTAGATATGCTGATGACACAGTGTTACTATCCACAACACAAAAAGAAATGGAAAAACTAATTATGTCAGTCCGTAAGAACAGCGAAGAGCAGAACCTGTATCTTAATGCAAAGAAAACTAAATTGATGACAACTGACAAAACAAGCAAAGCAGCTGAAATATATATCAATGAAGAAAAATTGGAAGAAGTGGAGAGTTTTGAATATCTTGGATCAGTGCTAACTAATAATGGAGATACAATGAGGGAAATTAAAAGGAGAACATCTAGTGCTCTTCAGAAAGTAAAACAAATAAAGAATCTGTGGAGAGGAGCAGACAGAACTACAAAAATAAGATTTTTAAGGACATGCATCTTTCTCATCGCAACATATGCCTGTGAGACGTGGACACTTAACAAAACAGCTGAGAAACATAAATGCCTCTGAATGTAAATGCTACAGAAGAGTTCTCCAAATATCGTGGACACAAAAAATAACAAATATATCTATACTACAAGGATACATAATGGGAAAAAGAAAAAGAGGAAGACCGAAACGAAGATGGCTGCAAGACATCGTTGATGATCTGGAAATGGATGCAGCAGCAGCAGGCCATCTTGCTCACAACCGAGAGGCCTACAGGAGTGCTGTTTGGGAGGCAAAGTTCCGCAAGGGACATGCAAAGGAATGAATGAATGAACAAGAGCTTAATATTGAAGAAGGCTGGCTAGTAAAGAGGATTAAAGAGAGAAAACTTAAAATATTTTGGACATATTAAACGTCATGATAATTTAGAGAAGACCATACTGGAGGGATACATAATGGGAAAAATGAAAAAGAGGAAGACCAAAACGAAGATGGCTGCAAGAAATCGTTGACGATCTGCAAATGGACGCGGCAGAAGCAGGCCATCTTGCTCACAACCGAGAGGCCTACAGGAGTGCTGTTTGGGAGGCAAAGTTCCACAAGGGACATGCAAATGAATGATGATATATATAAAGTGAATAAACAGAAGGCAAAAACCATGCTGAGAAGAAAACAGTACTTTTCGCAGGCTCACAATCTGCCATACAGGCACTGAAACATTACAAGTTTAAAGACCTGGACATCCTGCCTGCCTGCCTGTAAACAGAAAGTAGGGTTAATGAAGTGGAGGCGCTGAGACGAGAACTAAATGGCACAGTAAATAACGTGACTGTAAATTAATACGTAAAAAACAAAGTTGGCGAAAATTAAAATATACACAAAAAAATGGACGTGGACTCAGGTGTGAGATAACCTGAGATACCAACAAGTCAGTATCCTTGGAATCCGACACCATCTGTATAATACGAGTTAAAACTACGAGGAATCTGTATGACGCTTTATCTTTTTACTGCTAATGAGAAACTTCTTAAAAGAACTGCCAAACTGTGGAGCAGAAAAAAAAAAACCTTCATTATGCTAACAGATATAGCCGTATTCTGTGCTGTACATGCAGGCTCCGTGGATAAAAAAGCATTATGTTTGGATGTGCAGGATCGGATGTTGTGCTTTTAGGCGCATATTTCACTAGCGCCAATGCCCTCATCAACTGATAACTCCGCGGAAAAGCAACCAGAACAGGTTTTATGTACTTATTTAATGTAGAAAACGACTCCCTCCACACAAAGGCTGGCACCACTATTTTATGGTTACTTAGACAAATTTTACTTTAACCTAACGGCCAATGCTGGTCTTCTAAAGTTATTTAATACAGTAAAACATTATAAAGCGACCAGCATGAGTCTTCTACAGTTATTTAACTTAGAAAAAAGTTTTCTTCCCCATAACGACCGGCAGCGCGTCTTCTACAGAAATTTAATATAGAAAAACGATTCCCTCCACAACACGACTTGCTACGGTCTTCAGAATCACTTAACACAGAAAAATGTGACGACCAACATAGATACAGCGCCTCTCAACCAGTGGGGAATTCCCTCATCTCTTCAAGAGGAAATTTTGGGCTGGAAGGAGGAGATTGAAACTGGGCTGGCAAATTTACACACTCAAATTGCTGAAATATTATAGACATATTATTCACGAGGGGAATTCACTAAGTAACTCGCAAATTGAAATATTTTATCAGTAGCTGTTATCAGGTAGTATTTAAACATATCCTGAGATAGTACCATCATCCAGGTTTATAATAGTTGTATGTAGGAGGCGCTAGGAGTTACGTGCGCAAAGCAATAACAAAATGGCAACCCAACTGTTAGTGTGTATCAAAGAAGAATAGAGAAGTGTAGTGCGATTTTTGTGGGCTAAAGGACATTCAGTTGAGGACGTTCATAAGGAAATGATTACAGTTTATGCTGAAAAGTATTTAACACGTAAAGCGGTCTATAACTGGGTAAAAGAATTTTCTCAGGGACGCACCGAAATTGTTGACAAAGTCCGACTTGGCCCTCCTGCTGAGATTGCAACAGAAGCGAATGTGCAACCTGTGAATGGGATTATCAGAGCTGATAGACGAGTAACGATAGACAGTGTAGCAAGTACAATCGGATGTTCACATGGCTTAGCCTATAGAATAATGCATGAGCAATTGAATTTTCGGAAAATTTGCTCACGTTTGGTACCCAGAGATCTGAATGATGAACACAAAATGAACCGATTTGGTTTGTCATTGCAGCGTCTCTGTCATTATGCTTATGAAGGTGAAGACATGCTCCAAAGGATTATTACTGGAGACGAATCTTGGGTGCACCACTATCAACCCGAATCAAAACATGCCTCAATGCAATGGAAACACCCGTCATCGCCATGCGCAAAAACAATTCAAGATTACGCCTTCTGTGGGGAAGGTTGTGCTGACAGTGTTCTGGGATTATCAAGGAGTATTGTTAACCCAGTTCCAGAAGTATGGTGACAGTGTGAATTCTGTATCGTACAGTGAAGTTCTGTTGACGCTACGGGATGCAATTCAAAGAAAACGTCCTGGTCTGCTGACTAGAGGTGTGCTTCTCCTTAATGACAATGCCAGACAACATACGGCTCGGTTAACCTAAGAGAAAATTAGCCAGTTGGGTTGGGAAGTTCTTGAACATCCACCCTATAGGTACTGACTTAGTTCGAAGTAATTTTCACCTGTTTGGTCCATTGAAAAACCACCTTGGCGTGAGAAGATTCTCGAGTGACGAAGAGGTGGAAACAGAAGTTTTAAAAAAATGGTTCAGAATTCAGACTCCCGATTTTTACGCCCATTGGCATTGTATCACTGATTTACACGATGGGACAAATGTATCAATGTTGGTGGCGATTACGTTGAGAAATAGGTGAATAATGCGGGTTCAAAAATTAAAAAGGTTTCAAATTACTGTCGTATTTAGTTTTTTTTTTTTAACAGGCATTCCAATTCAGTCAGACAATCCTTGGTGCGGGGAAGTGGAGGGTGAGACCTTCTTATATTTAGTGAGAGATGTGCATGGGGCACAACAGGTCTCAACTACCTCTTCTAAAGTTATTTAAATTAGAGAAGCGTTTCCTTCCACAATAAGACAAACAACTATCTTCAGAGTTATGTCTCTCTCTCTCTCTCTCTCTCTCTCTCTCTCTCTCTCAGAGTTTTCATCTATATGACGACCAGCAAAGCTCTTGTGCAGCTATTTACCACACAAAAACGGAGGCGAAGACGCTGTTAGTTTTGGCAATCTGCGACCCGCAGCTCACATGCCAGCATCAGGATCGGTAAACCGCAGCGGACCAAGACCCTGCTCCACCTCTCCGACGGTACTCCCCAGTAACAGGCCTAGCCCGGCTAAAGAGGCAGGGATCGCCGCTGTCCTCATGGCGGTGGAGTCTGCTGATGAAGCACTGCACACCCCCTGATGTTAGCCCCACTCAGGGAGTGAAAGAGCAGCCGCCATAACCCACTCCCAAGCCAACACGATGCTGTACCTCATCACCTTCATGTGCAAAAAAAAAAAAACACCAGCTGGCAGTTCCATGGAGACAGAAGAGACAAGACAACGCACACACACAAATGTGCAATAATCTTGTTTCATCTGCTATAAATCTGAATCCAACTCAGAGCACTGACCTCTGTCATTTTGACAAATTGTAATTCTCAGCAGCCAGTGCAGTGTTTTCTGTGTCGTCTACATTATAATTACTCTTCCAACACTCGTTTCATGAAAAATGTTTAAGTTGTAGCCACTGGTCATCTCAAGTAAAGGATCGGTTTCATGGAAGTGTCCAATTTTATGAAAACTGGAGTTCATGATAATGCAATAAGCATAGTCTGACTCAAACAGAAAGAACAAAAAGAAGTTCCAGAAGCATGTAAATATGCAGAATTATTTATTCCACTTTTTTTTTAAAGGAAGCAAGAAAAGTGTGCTTCATAATTTACAATCAATAAGATGTATACAAGTGTAATTTACAAAAACCTAAAATAAAAAATACTATCAGAAACGAGAGACAGATGGCTTGATGGCTCTGAAAAGAGTTTAATCAAGGCATTCAATATCAACGTCAACCTAGATATGCCACCCACGGGGCAACTGCAGATGACTGTAGATGATCGGGCGACTACGACCTTACAAGTGACAGCATGGACAGATTTTCATTTGAAACGGATGAACTACCATACTACCACATACTGAATGTTGCAATTTTTAAAGAAAAGAACTACACATACATGACTCATTCCTTTAATGGCGCCTTCACTCCTCAGTCTCCAATAATCTCTCATGGCGAAAGTTCGAATCTAGCAGGAGTGGCCCCAGTCACCCGGCTGTAGAAATGATACCCGACTTCTTCTGGAGTTGAGGAAGGAAAGGCGGCCAGGCAAGATGGTGACCACATCACCCTCTAGTGTGGTGACAGTTCAAGGAAAATGTGGGCACTAACATCATATCCACTATGTGCCAATAAGGCATAAAAGGGTTACCTTTACCTTTTTTTTTATTCTTCAATCTCTGACCAAGCTGTGTAAGACCTACACATGAAGTATAATGATCAAGGTGAAGATGGCTCAATATCTCTCTCTCTCTCTCTCTCTCTCTCTCTCTCTCTCTCTCTCTGATCTAGGATGGATGCTCAGTCTCAAACACAAAAAGGCTCCACTCACTTCACAAGCGAGCATTAAATCTTATTTGTGACAAACACCCAGTACAGACTGTAGATCAACACAAACAACTCAAAATTCTACCCCTCAAGAATAGAATCATTTTTAACAAAGTTAAGTTCGTTCACAGAATTCTGTCGCACAATGCTCCGCCTTACTTGTGGTCACTGTTTACTTATAACACTAAACATTGCCAGCGTTTAAAAAACTGTCTTCTTCCTAAACCCAGGCTTGATCTGTACGAGAAAAGCCTTGCATGTTCCAGTACAGCTCTGGAACACCCTCCCCTACCATTTAAAATCCATTGGTAATACTTCATCCTTTAACTCAAACCGGTTTCATTATTTACTTGCTTGTAATTATATGCCTCCATAAAATAACCAGCACTCTCTCAACACATGACTCGCCAACCATCAAGTACTAAAATGACATCGTTAGAAAAGCAACTTGTTAGATATTGTTAGAAATTATTTTAATGTATGTTAAAAAACATATGTTAGAAGATCTGTATTTACAATGTATTTTTGTTTATGTATATGTCTGCGTATGTATGTGCGCGTGAGTGCTATTTTATTAGGTTAATTACTTCTTCTCTTTTACTTTGAATGTAATAGTTAAATCTTACACTCTTTTGATATGTTTTTTCCTAATTTAATTTGTATATTTGTACTAAATCAAGTGTGTGGGAAGAATGAAAGATGGAGTGATGAAGGACAGAATGTAAGACGGGCCTGCGTGCCCAATTCTTTACCCTTGAAAAATAAAGATTATTCATTCATTCATTCATTCTCTCTCTCTCTCTCTCTCTCTCTCTCTCTCTCTTTCATGAATGTCAGACGGGCCTGCATCTCCAATTCTTAACCCTTTTCAAATAAAGATCAATCAATCAATCTCTCTCCCTCCTCCAAGGTTTCACTACAATCCACACGTTATGACTTGGGTCCACCAATCCTTTGGCCAGATGTAGCGAACACATTCTTTACAAGCTGGGCTAATCTGTGAGTATCCGATGACATCAGAAATAGAGACTCGGGATGGGCAATATCAGGTGGTCAGAAATGCCCATTCTTGGCACTGCACCCATGAAAGCGTAAAAATTAAAAAAAAGTCCTCAAATGCGCACTACGTTGCAGGAATAGATCTGGACAGAACAAAACGGTATAAACAAATTTAGCCCAACACTAAAAACAGAAACAGGAAAAGCTGTTTAGGGTAGCTTGAACGAAAATTAAGGGGCAAACATACTTGAGGATAAGGCAAAACGGTTTCTGAAGTCACAACAACCATATTGCCAAAGCCACATTTAACTACTACAGATCAGAGCAGACGGTGCTGTTTGCCTTGCGTGTTTAGACAGAAGGAGAAAACAGACGAACAATCACAACGGTGCAAAACAAGATAAAGACAAAGGCTTACCGACAAATGTAAACACTCAGTGAAATATGAGCAGTGACTCACCAACGTTGTACGTCTTAGTCCTATGGAAGAACATCATCTTTTCACACTTAAACTTTAAAAAAACCAGCTCAAAACGCTTTCATTAAGCACACTACACAGGTGCTTTGTGACTGTGTACACGGTCCAGACCTATTGTTTGAATCAGGGCAGAATTAAAAATAGAAAGAAAAAAAAGACAAACTAGTACAGGTGTATTCTGGCGTGAGCTCCTCGTGTAACCCCGGATACCAGCGATGCCGTGAGCTGCAAGTTCGGCCGCTGACGTCACTAAAACGAAATGAACAACCTCAGCAGAAAATAGCGGCCAGGTGTAGTAATAGTCATCTACGATTCTACTATAAACATCTTTAATCTCATGTTTATTCCAGCACTCCGGGTGTTGCTTTCTGTTTCAGTCGTGTACGAAACTACAACGCTGATGTGAAATTGTTGTATATCTCTGCTGCCTGGATGGCATATTTAAATATGTCTAATCATTTATTTTACATTCCTAATTATATTTCTGGAATAGGGTTTTCAATAAATATGCGATGCCTGTCGTTTATGTTGAAGAAATAGAACACTTCAAATACCTAGGATGCCCCATTTCAGCAGGCAGCAATACTGAAAAGGAAATATCAACAAAAACTGCACATTAGTCTCAGGTCTGTGACAAATTAGCAACCATACGGGAATTTCCCATTCTCTATACGAACCTCAAGATCAGACTCTATAAATTCAGCGTAGGCTCCATTCTATTATATGCAGCGAAAAATGGAGAATAAATCGGAGAATCGAAAACAGATCAAGAGAATTTGAAGGAAGATGCTTTAGGAAAATTTTAAGAATACACTGGGAAGAACGCATGACAAACGAGAAACAGCTAAACGAAAGGGCATTGAGAACATTACTAAAGAGGTCAAAACACGAAGATGGAAATGCACACACACAAAAAAAGACACCCCTCTACCGTCTTGACTTGGACACCTCAAGGGAAAATTACGAGAAGTAGACCATTAGGAACATTGAGAACACGCAACGCAGGAACAATCCAAGGAAATTGGAGAGCTGATAGACTGGCTGGCTCTGCTATCATTGCAGATAGACTACCACTGGATCGAGGTGATATTGTTAACGCGTTCAAAGAGATAGGCAGAGTGCAGGACTTCGAGGGGAGTGAATCTACGTCGCTACTCAGACTGAGAGAACTGGGAATATAGATCGGCATGGGCAGGAACGAGAGACATACTGGGCATGCAAGAAAACTTGTTAGCCAACATAGGACAGGCACTATCAGCCGCAGGACGATGATGGATATCTTGAGAGGGTGGGGGAGATCTGAGCACCTATGGACATGTCTGCAGCGCACGATGATGATCCAGACCATAAACCATAAATGAAGGAAGAACTCAGACATTTGCATGTCCTTTACGGAACTTTGCCTCCCTAACAGCTCTCCAGTAGGCTTCTAGGTTGTAAGCAAGAGGCACTGCTGCTGATGCATCCATTTGCTGATTATCAACGTCTTGCAGCCATCTTCGCCTTGGTCTTCTTCTCTTTCTTTTTCACATTATGTACACTTCCAAGACGGTCTTCTCTAAATTCTCATGACGTTTAATGTGTCCAAAATATTTAAGTTTTCTCTGCTTAATCATCTTTACCAGCCAACCTTCTACAATATTAAGAAGTTATTGTAGTAAGGATATATTTGTTCTTTTTTGTGTCCATGATATATGAAAAACTCGTATGTAGCATTTACATTCAAAGGCATTTATGTGTTTCTCAGCTGTTTTGTTAAGTGTCTAGGTATCACAGTCTTATGCTGTGATGGGAAAGATGCACTCCCTTAAAAATCTTATTTTTGTAGTTCTATCTGTTCCTCTCTACAGCTTCTTTAGCTGTTTTACTTGTTGAAGAGCGACAGATGTTTTCCTTTTTATTTCCCTCACTGTATCTCCATTATTAGTTAGTAATGATCCAAGATATTAAAAACTCTCCATATCTTCCAATTTTTCTTCATTGATATATATCTCAACTATGTTATTTGTTCTGTTAGTTATCATCAATTTGTTTTCTTTGCATTAAGATAGTTCGCTCTTCGCTATTCTTACGGACTGATATAATTAGTTTTTCCATTGCTTTTTGTGTTGTGGACAGTAATACCGTGTCATCAGCATATTTATTCTCTGGTATTTCATAACCTCCAATTGTTATGGCATCGTAATGTTCCTTGTCTACATCTTCTCTAACATTCCTCATTATATTTTCAGTATACAAGTTAAATAAGTAATGCAACAGTATGCACCCCTGACGGACCCCTTGTTTTATGTCAAACCAAGTGGTTTCACCATTTATTCTTCCCGCTGCCTGTTGGTCTAGATACAGCAGTGATATCTCATGTCTTGGAAATCCCATTTTTTCCATTATTTCCCAAAATTTCTGGTGTTGTACACAATCGATGCCTTTGAATAGTCTATAAAAGATAAATATAGATTCACATTAAATTATTTGCATTTCTCTATTATTAATCTTATATTGAATATACGATCTCTTGTTCCTCTTCTTTGTCTAAAACCAGGCTGAACCATACCGACTTTTCCTTCTATTTTCTTACAACGTCTACTCATTATGATTTTTAACAGAATTTTACTGGCATGACTAATCAGGGCAACGGTTCTGTAGTTTGTGCATAATTTGAAGTTACCTTTATTGGCAGTGGTATGGATACAGTTCTTTTCCATTCTTTTAGCCAAAAACCTGAATGCCATATCTTTTTACATAGCGCATGATAGATTGTTGCACATTCCTTTCCTCCTGTTTTAATAAATTCAGCTGTTATCTCATCGCATCCTGGTAATTTACCATTTTTCAGATTCTTTATTGCCCATAAAACTTCTTCTATTGTGGGTTTGGGTTCTTTCTCCTCCAATAATAATTCACACTGTTGATTTCTGCTTTCACAGTCGGTTGTTTCATACATTCCTCTGCAATATTCCTTCTATCTTTCTAGAATTTCCTCTGTCTCTGTCAAGGTATTTCCCATCTCATCACAAATTACGTTTAGCTTAGGTGTGACATTTCTCGTCAATGTCTTCATTTCTTTAAACATTTCACTATTCCTTTCACCCTTCTGATGCTATTCTATTCTTTCACAACAATCTTGTATGTATTGATTTTTGTTTTTTCTTACGTTTCTTGTTACTTCTTTAATTAAAATTTATATTCCTCTTTGTTGCTACTTGTCACTTTCCATTTGTCTTCTTTTCTCTACGTTGTTTTATTAGTTCTAGTGTGCCTGTTGTAATCCATTCATTCTTGTTTGTTTTCTTTACTGCAATCATATCTTTAGCCGTCGTTATTAAGATATCTGGCCTGCGTAGCCTATTCATCTGGTGTCATCTCCTCCTGTATAGCCATCAGTATCTCGAAACGGTTCTTCACTTCTATGCTGTATTGTTCTGGTATTTTTGTAAGGTCAAAGCGGAGTGGTCTTGATCCCTTGTCTTGTTCTATCTTTATCTTCATGTCTGCTATTAATAACTCATGGTCCGTGTAACAATCGGCACCTGGTAGAGTTTTTGTTGATGTTATACTTGATCTCCACCTTCTTTGCACTAAAATGTAATCGTTTTGATTCTTGGTTTTCCCATCAGGTGATGTCCATATATAAAGTCTTCTTGGATGTTGTCTAAAAAGTGTGTTAGCGACCGTTAGCTCATTTTGCAGGAAGAACTAAAGGAAGTAAATGTTCAGCAAGGGACATGCAAATGAATGAATGAACACGTGTAGGGAGGCATAGTTCCGCAAGGGACATACAAATGACTGACACGTTTATAAAGAACACAACAGGTAAATTCATTGGAAGAACACATCTGCCCGTACCAGTGTACAAGATACACGAAGGAGTAGATCGTTAATAATTTTTAAAAAAACACACTATATTGTATCTGGGCAACCATTACTTAAGACGTAAAAAAATTAGAACTAGGTCAGTATTGATACATGTGTCTGGAATGTCTGACATCTTATGCACTTGCTTGCTTCCGTTTTCCTTTGGGCTTACCAAGGTTAGATTCAAGACCTGAAATCTTTATTAAAAACGCAAGCTCGGGATGTTAGATGAGAATGATAGACAGAGCGTAGTTTATTTTTTACGTAGTTAAAATCAGTGTGAGTAGATGTGAAAACAAGGAAACTGATGGCAAGAAACATGTTTTTCATTAAGACAGGTTTTAGTATACAAATTTTAAAACATGCTTACTTTCTTTATTCTGTTTTTCGCAAACACTGATAGACTCATTAAATTTTCATCGTATTTCAGGAAACTGTAAGGATAGCTCTCGGTCGTATGGTGTTTTGACAAATTTCCACGTTTTATTTTTATTATATAAAGCGCTACACACACAACCACGCGCGCGCACGTACGTACACACACATATATAAATATATATATATATATATATATATATATATATATATATATACGAAGAGAAGTCACTAAGTAACTCGCAAATGCCTGTTACAAAAAAAAAATAACTAAATGCGATAGTAATTTGAAAACTTTTAATTTTTGAACCTACATTATTCCTCTATTTCTCAACGTAATCGCCACTAACAATGATACATTGTCCTATCGTGTAAATCAGTGGTACAATACCCATGGCGTAAAAATCGGGAGTCTGATTTCTAAACCATTTTTTTACTTCTGTTTCCACCTCTTAGTCACTCGAGAATCTTCTCCCGCCAAGGTGGTTTTTCAATGGACCAAATAGGTGAAAATCACTTAGAGCTAAGTCAGAACCTATGGGGTTTATGTTCAAGAACTTCCCAACCCAACTGGCTAATTTTCTCTTGGGTTAACCGAGCCGTATGTTGTCTGGCATTGTCATGAAGGAGAAGCACACCTCTAGTCAGCAGGCCAGGACGTTTTCTTCGAATTGCATCCCATAGCATCGACAGAACTTCACAGTACGATACAGAATTCACACTGTCACTATTCTTCTGGAACTGGGTTAACAATACTCCTTGATAATCCCAGAACACTGTCAGCACAACCTTCCCCACAGAAGGCGTAATCTTGATTTTTGTGTGTGTGTGTGTGTGTTTGCGCATGGCGATGACGAGTGTTTCTATTGCATTGAGGCACGTTTTGATTCGGGTTGGTAATGGTGCACCCAAGATTTGTCTCCAGTAATAATCCTTTGGAGCATGTCTTCACCTTCATATGTGTAATGACAGAGATGTTGCAATGACAAACCAAATCGGTTCATTTTGTGTTCATCATTCATATCTCTGGGTACCCAACGTGAGCAAATTTTCCGAAAATTCAATTGCTCATGCATTATTCTGTAGGCTAAGCCATGTGAACATCCGATTGCACTTGCTACACTGTCTATCGTTACTCGTCTATCAGCTCTGATAATCTCATTCACACGTTGCACAGTCGCTTCTGTTGCAATCTGAACAGGAGGGCGAAGTCGGACTTTGTCAACAATTTCGGTGCGTCCCTGAGAAAATTCTTTTACCCAGTTATAGATCGCTTTACGTGATAAACACTTTTCAGTATAAACTGTAATCATTTCCTTATGAACGACCTCAACTGAATGTCCTTTAGCCCACAAAAAAATCGCACTACACTTCTCTGTTCTTCTTTGATACACACTAAAAGTTGGGTAGCCATTTTGTTATTGCTCTGCGCACGTAACTCCTAGCGCCACCCACGTACAACTATTATAAAGCTGGATGATGGTACTATCTAAGGATATGTTTAAATACTATCTATATATAACACACACACACACACACACATATATATATATATATATATATATAACGAACCAGTAAACATTATACTAATATTATACCATACTGAGAGGCTGCAAATAAATCAAAAAGCCTGTAAATTAATACAGGATTAGTGTTATCAGTCACTGTACACTGAAGGATACAATGAAGACAGGATCCGAAGAGTGCAATTACGATGATAACTAAGTAAAACTAAGATTTTGCTTATTAAATCCAGTGCCCCATATCCTGCCCACCGATACGTACGTGTGGCCACATCTGATCATCTTACTTTACTTACTTTATCCTTCCCCTTGTCCCGATGAAGATGCAGCTGGCGTTTTGGACCATATGAATGACGTCAGTGATAGTCATGCCGTAAATTCGTGAGTGTTTCTATAAACTCCATTTAGCCGTCTTTTCAGGAGTCTTCCTCTTGATCTGTGGCATCTATGATCGTAACTACCAAAAACTCTTACAATGTGGTTCTCACCCAGCTTTTTATTTATAACAGGGGGTTCTTAACTTGGGGGTATCCATGCCCCTCTTGGATATATGGAAACTAAATGACGGTGTTAAAGGGAATCAAATCCATGAAAAACTAAACTAAAAAAAGTTATCCATGTGTCAAGTAAAAGAAAGCTACTGGCATCTTTTGAAGTCAAACTGGACCTAATAGGAAGTTGTCCGAATTTTTTATCTAGTCAAGATTAGCGAACTATAGCAAACGAAGACCCTGTCCTACCACTCAATGAAGCACCATAGAAACAGACCCCAGTCTGCCCGATTGAAAAGGGATTCATGATTTAGACAGTGTGGCAAAGATGGTATGGGGACATACGACTAGACACTTGAGGGAGTGGGGATCGTAATGGTGAAAAGAATTAGGACCCCTGCTACTTGAAAGACACTGCTTTTTTTTTTTTAAGAACAAGGAAACAGTGGCGCACTTTGCGTTTAATATTTTCTCTGCAATTTAGTATTTAATGTAAAAAATGAACAGGTAACATAAAACAGAAACGATCAGACTCGGCTTCACGTACGTTTTTCTTTTATTCGTTCTTCTCCAATCTCTTGTGCCTTTCTCACACGGCAAACGCCGAACTTTCACATAGCCATGACCGTTCAAACTCTCCAGGTATTTTCTACACTCAGTTTACGCACCTTAACCTAATTTGCCATCACCGCCGGGAGATTCACCTTTCTTGCTCACATCAGACAAGATGTGCATCGGCTACAGATTTTGGTTTTTGTTTTTTTTTAAGCGCGCAGGAAAGTTTGAGTGGCGTAGTGGTTAGTGCGCTCGATTCTCATGCCTAGGTCAGTGGTTCAGATCCCGCCTGGAGCTGCACCAGCTATCCAGGTGCAGAAATGGGTACCCGACTCTTTCTTAAGCTTGGAAAGAAAAAACAAAAACGGTTCTGGCGTGATGTTGACTACATCGTCCTCTAGTGTGTCTCGTCATGTCAAGGAAAATACTGCTCAGGTTATTCTGTGACAGGAAAGGGCTTTGATTTTGTTTCGACGCAAGTAAAAAGATTCGGGGGCACCGTCTGATCATCACTATGTGAACATTTAGCTTCTCGTGTTCCTAACTGTACTAATAATTGGTCACTCCCCCATTTCACAAACCTGCTAAAATTCTATATCTGTTTCGTCGTCATTAGTCTCTGTGACATTAAACCAGTGTTTCCCACCCCATTCTGGATCATGCTTAAATGCCTCAAAGATTTTAATGCCCCCACCCCACCCCTCCCCCACCAACCCGCAGCATCATAGTTAACCAAGTTGTGAAAAAGTATAATATACATATATTTTGGCTGCCCCAAAAGATATTCAAATTGCCCCCTGCCGGACGTTGGGATATACTGCATTAAACCTATTTCTGTATTTAGACCATTATATTTCCATCTTACCAATATCTCTCTCAAACTGCTTCTTTACTAATTTAAATTAAAGAAAAAAGTAATATGAAAATGATTATCTGTCTTCTCCGATGTTTCTTTAAAACGATTCACGGTTAACCCGTTTATTTCTTCTCAGAGTACGTATGTGTGTCTGGAAAACCTATGTCTGACACATTTTCTGAAGTATTTGTTAGCACTAAGGCAACCAGGTGCAAAATGACTGAAGTAATAAAAAAATTACTTTACATGTTTCTTATACGATGAAAACGATGGGAATGCTCTGTGTAGACATTTAAACGATAAGAACGCTCCGTG
This sequence comes from Achatina immaculata, assembly GCA_009760885.1. NCBI lineage: Eukaryota > Metazoa > Mollusca > Gastropoda > Stylommatophora > Achatinidae > Lissachatina > Lissachatina immaculata. The sequence goes on along the minus strand of CM019695.1, from coordinate 8,333,087 downwards.
TAGACATTTAAACGATAAGAACGCTCTGTGTAGACATTTAAACGATAAGAACGCTCTGTGTAGATATTTAAACGATAAGAACGCTCAGTGTAGATATTTAAACAATAAGAACGCTCTGTGTGGACAATTAAACGATAAGAACGCTCTGTGTAGACAATTAAACGATAAGAACGCTCAGTGTAGATATTTAAACGACAAGAACGCTCTGTGTAGGCAATTAAACGATAAGAACGCTCTGTGTAGACAATTAAACGATAAGAACGTTCAGTGTAGATATTTAAACGACAAGAACGCTCTGTGTAGGCAATTAAACGATAAGAACGCTCAGTGTAGATATTTAAACGATAAGAACGCTCTGTGTAGGCAATTAAACGATAAGAACGCTCAGTGTAGATATTTAAACGATAAGAACGCTCAGTGTAGATATTTAAACAATAAGAACGCTCTGTGTGGACAATTAAACGATAAGAACTCTCTGTGTAGATAGACATTTAAACGATAAGAACGCTCTGTGTAGATAGACATTTAAACGATAAGAACGCTCTGTGTAGACATTTAAACGATAAGAACGCTCTGTGTAGATAGACATTTAAACGATAAGAACTCTCTGTGTAGATAGACATTTAAACGATAAGAACTCTCTGTGTAGATAGACATTTAAACGATAAGAACGCTCTGTGTAGATAGACATTTAAACGATAAGAACGCTCTGTGTAGACATTTAAACGATAAGAACGCTCTGTGTAGATAGAAATTTAAAAGATAAGAACGCTCTGTGTAGACATTTAAACGATGAGAACGTTCTGTGGAGACATTTGGTTAAGAGATAAGATAAATGACAACTGCGGTAATACTGGGTGTAGTAACAGAGGCAGGCAGATGTGTATGTCTCAGTTTTACAACCGAGAAGACATTTAAACTGTGAGAACGTAGGTGAACCTGTGAAATAGAAAAGTTGTACCAGAACAACAATAACAAAGATTAAGCAGAAGCCCTCATTTACTACTGGAAAAAGCAACACCGCACTCATATATCTGGCTCTACTCGAGAGTTTATACTCCAATACATGACTACGCTGACACGTCAGTGAACGTTAAACATGTATTTTCTTAATTAGGCAAACAGTGTAAGCTGGTGTTCCCATCCACACGGGGCTCGTTCTTCCCTTTTATTCCACTGAAAAAATCTACAGATTAGCAAAACGGGTACCATTTTCCCTTCCTCTCTACACCTTCCCTGCTGTTTTGATTAGATGTGAGAAAGCGAGAATAGGTTTACTCAATGAACTACGCCTATTTGAAACGCAGTTTTCTGAAGGTTATTTCAAAGCCAAGTTTGGCTTGAACACTCATATTCAGAGTTATTTTAATTTTCCCAGCTTACGGACGTGCACCGAGCTAGCAGCCCTATAACGTTAAAAAATAGATGCAACCCGTCAAAAATGACGGGAAAAAAATTTTTTTACAGTGAGTCATAAAGCGAGAGACAGACAGACAGACAGAGAGACAGAGACAGAGAGAGTTACAAGGAGAATCATGATGTAGTGTTAGTAAGCTCCCATCTTATTTGCTAAAAGAAATATGCTGAAAGAAAATACCCGAAGAAAATGTGCATTTCTCCCCGTGTCGCTGCTGTGAATAAATCTAACTACTTAATGCTGGACATATGCTTCCCGCAGGAAGACAATCTGAAAACATTATCTGAAGCTGAACAAGACAATACTAAGTGATCAACAGCTGACTGCTTGCGTCAAGATCAGCAAACTGTGGCTTACCAAGGACCTGTTCTACTTCTCATAGGCGCATCATAGCAACAGACCGCAGTCTGACCCGATGAAATGGGACTGATTGAGAAAACATACCCCGTTCCAAAAATAAGCCATGCAGAAGACGGGTCTGTCGGATCGAAAGGCTCAGATATCACAGCCTAGTTGAAAGACCTTACTTGCACAACACTAGCAAAGCTCTTTGAGGACGAACACTACAGCAGCAACAGAAGAAGAAGACCATCTTGATATACATATATCCATACTGTACTTCCCTGCGTATAATGTGCACTTTATAAGGTCAAGGAATATCTTGGAGAAAAAAAAAACGACTAAAAAACCCTTACATTTTCCATGAACTTCACAGCCCTCCCCTAATTAGTGCTTTAGTCAACGATTACATGGTACCGTTCCTACTGAACGTCTTAAGCAAAACGTGCAATTAGCCTATTAAAAATTGGTTTATCAGCATTCATATCAACCTGTATGGGCTTACTTGCTTGTTCGTTAATCGACTAGCTCACAAATAAATTATTGCAGAAGCGGTACAAGTATATACAGTCATGGAACATCATAAACTAATTATGATTTGTACTGACACCAGAATTATCCAGTTTTTTTAAATGTTACGACCGATGATCAGATGGTTTATACCTTTCTTGGTACAAATTATGGCCGCAGCTTCAGAATAAGTTTATGTACAACCTTACCAAATTTACCATGGATTCTATTAAAAAATAAGTAAATAAATAAAAACTACGGTATACTTGATCTCCCTGTTGGTGATTCCAGTAATAAGACTCAGCCTGATTAAAATGGGGGGAGGTGTGGGAAAGATTGCTATCGTCCAGAAGGTGCTTGCTACTGACGAGAAGCCCTGTACCTTTTTCTTGCTTTTTAGCTTCACTTCGGGTCTGAAAGACAGCCACCATAAAGTCTCCATTGCACACGTTTTTCATCAGTACCTTCACCGTATCGATTATAAAAGACGTCCTGCACGGAATTCCGGGGGTACCCACCCAACAAGAACAGGACTACCCGGAGATCAGGCAGTCAGTCAGTTTAAGTTTCATTGCTGAAATTCTCCCCCCCCCCCCACCTACTTCAACAGCTCTCCCGCAGGCCTCCCAGTTGTAAGCAAGATGCCCTGTTGCAGATGCATCCATTCGCAGATCATCAACCAAAATGTCTAGGTTTTCCCCCCTGATCACTTGCATACAAAATGCTGAAGTTAAATGTAATCAGCTTTCGTGGGAAATGTATATCATGTGATGAAAATCCTATTAAATCATTCATTCTATAATCTATGTCCCGTAGCATTTGCATGGCCTAGGGGTGTGAAGTGTTAACGTCTTCACATTTCTCGGCCACTACAGCATTTAAGGTAAGGATGCCAGCATCTGTCTTCGTTGCCTTTGTTTCCCTAGGGAAGCCCCACCCACATTTTTTTTAGGCTGGGTGAACCCCGATCCCGGTCGGTCCGAAGAAATTCCACTCCAGGGTGAAATCGAACTGGGGGCTTTCTGGTCGGCAAGCGGGTGCACAAAATACTAAACCACACAGGCATCATGTTCTTTGGTCTGAAAATATTCCTCGGTCAGAAATGTGGGCAGAAAATACAGATGAAGCCACTGACAGCAATTATTGAGGAAAGACGCTGGTGATGGTTGGGACATGTGCTCCGGATGACTGACTCATCATCATCATCATCAGGTGCCGTGCCGACTGGCGTTAGCTATTATGCTTCTCCAGAGTACACGATCCCTCATGCAGGCCATCAGCTCAGTTGGTGACCTCCTTTCACATCATCCCGTCAGATTGTCCAGTATCATTTCTCTTGGGCTTACCTTTTGATCTTCTTCCCTCTATTCTTTATGTTGTTATAATATTTTCAATGCCCCCTCTTCTCATTGCATGTCCTATGAAAGTACATTGTCTCTTTCTCTCTCTCTCTCTCTCTCTCTCTCTCTCTCTCTCTCTCTTATTTTTTTTGACAAGATTTTTATTATTTTTATTATTTAATGACTGACCACCAAAAAATAGCACTAAGATGGACACCACAGAGGAACAGAAGTAAGGGTAGACCAAAAGGAACAAGGAGAAGAAAAACAGAGAGGATGTTGAGCAAGAGCAGAAAAAAAGGCAAAGGACAGGCGTTTGTCGAAAACCCTTGCGGAAGTCCATGTGCCTTGAGCACTTACGGTTCATATATATATGCTTTGATATACACATGCTCTGATTTAAAATTTAGCTTTTCCCCTATAAGACAGAAATACTAAAAGTATAAACAGAACGTGTGTTTACGCCCTCTCTCACAACCTCTGAGTAAGAGTTACATGATCTGTTTATTGATGCCTTCCTCACCTTGACAGCAGTTTAATTTTTGTCGGGATTATTTGTTCACTCAGTCAACAAATCCACGGAGCATAACTTGCCTGCTGTCGCTAAATCCACTCCTCCGGGGTTCAAGCTTGAGCTATGGATGGCACTGCCGCCGTCTTTATCCCTCCAAGTAAATATTGCTTATCATGTTTTTGGAATCAGATGATGGCCTTTCTGTTAATTTGTGTTCCATCTGGGAGCATTACGCGACTGAGGCAAGGCTTACAGGTAAAGTGCATAGCAGAAATAACACGTTGGGCGGCGGTAAGTATGATAACAAGAACAGCATGATATTCTAGAAGATGGTGAGAGTGAGGCGCCTAGGTGAAACATCTCACAGACTCTCAGATATATATGCAGATATATATGCTCTACTGTAGAGAGCGGAACAACGAGACAACTCCTTCAGATCATCAGAGGAAGTACCCCCCCCCCCCCGTAGACAAGTGTTTCGGCCCTATTAAACTCCTGACACTCTAAAAAGGGGGGGGGGTGGGGGGGGGTGGGGCCCATCTGGGCCTTGACTCCCAGAGGTTTTGTGAGTTGTTGCTTTTTTTTTTCCTTCTGAGTCCAAGGATTGAACCCGTGATCTTCCAGTTGGCACTGCACTTTTGAAGTGCGTCTTTAGCGATTTAGCTAAGGAGGACTGGCATTGGTTGTGACAAATGAAATTACTTAGGTTCACAATGCTTGTTTCGCATACTCCATAGCCAGCATGAGGTCTTTTCTGCTGTTTCTGAAAGGCTTCTCCATGCCCTTGCTCTTGCTTGTCCCTTTATGCCCAGCTGCTTACATAGGTCATATGCTGATGTTGCTACAAATCCTCTTGCACCCACTTCTACAGCTATCACTTTTGCCCTGATTCATGCCCCCTGTCTCAGTTGCTTGACCAGATCATTGTATTTCTCAAATTTGAATAAATGCTGTTCCTCTATCCTAGTTTCGTACGGGACCGTAAGCTCGATCATTATTAATTCCCGTTTTTCTGTGGAGTACACTACAATGTCCGGTCGCATTCCTGTGTTCTTGATGGCAGTCGGGTATTCTCTTCTTCCTGGAAGGTCCGCTATCACATCCCAGTCATTTGTACAATCTAGCAATATATATATATATATATACGAATATACCGGACAGACAAAAGACACGCAATATTCGATCCTTCTGGTAATACTGTGGGAAAAAAGAGACACTGAACAGGACATTTTAAAAGATCATAGGCCAGTGTAGCATGGCCTTGTAAGTAACGGATATTATTGCTATTATTATTACTATTATTATTAATGAATATCATTATGAAAATATACTGTAAAGAAAATAGTAACATCAAATAGCGACAGAGAAAAATGGAGAGGAAAGGAAGAGAAAGGTATAGAACTTTCATGACACTAGAATAAGACACGGACAAAAGTAAACAGTGGAAACAGTGAATAGAAAAAGACGAGACTCAATGACGCTGATTTTTATGTAATACAAAGGAAGGACGCCAGAACGTAGGATGGTCCAGTGATAACAAAGCAGAGACTGGACGTTGACACGAGTAAACAAAATAGAAAAGACGAATAGAAAAGGCAGACACAATGAAAAGCGAGGACACAATAAAACCTCCGACATGAAATAGCAAGATAATGACTTAGGTAAATAACAACTGTATAGACTATACTGACACGCGTTTGAACGCGAATGCACACGGTTTTTAAATAAAGGAATGACCAACTTGCCCAGCTGACCAATTAATATTTAGAGGCGTGGCCTATTGGACAATTGTCTTACGACTTACAAGTCACGGGGCAGTTTTAATGACGGACAATCAGAACGCTCATGGGAACAAGTGGACATCCGAAAGGTGGAGCCAAAATACCTATTGGTTAATCCATCAAGGTGCACTTGAAGATAAAAAAAGAGAGAGGAGAGACAGGAAGGGGGAACGAGGAAAAAGAAGAGACAGAGGAGGGAGCCTGAAGACGGAAGAACAGACAACAAGAACAAGGAAGAAGAACCAAGAAGAAAGAAGAAGTAGAGGAGAGGAGACAGAGGACGGAGCCCCGACGATGGAGGAACAAGGACGGTCAGTGAACTGAGTCCGGTCCAGACAAGAGAAGAAGAGGACAGACAGTCAGAGAAGAACAGCAGAAGGAGAACACACACCAGAGAAGACACGAGAGAGAAAGAAGACGTAGGTAACGACAGTTGGAATATATGGACAATCAGAGCAATAGATAATCAGGAAAAGCAGTCTTGCAGAAGAAGTTCTCGGGTAGACTGAAGATCTGTTTCGACTGATTCAAGTGATATGAACATTTGTTACTTTGAAACTTCGAGTACAGTGATTTAGTCGTGTAACTGATTGACCACGTGTTGCAGATCTGATATAATAATGAGTTAGGAAATGTTCTCGTAACAAGTGTAGAATATTGTGAAGCTGAGAACATTGAGAAATGCTGCATGTAGAATATGATAGTTTGATAATGATGTGCTTCAACGACTAACGAAGATTATGTCATATTGCATCTTAGTACAAGTGATGTTGTGAATTTTAAGTCGAATATCTTATTTATCAGAATTAAATGAATTCTGTAGAGAACATTTCATCGGGCATCCTCTGATTAGTGAAGTGTAATGTTTGTGAAACCTGATCTAAAACAATAGAAATCTGGATGTGTGAGAAGATAAAGTGGATATAAATAAAGAACATCTTCTTTAGTCAGAAATATATCATTAACAATTGAAAATATTATACTGGTGCCGTCAATAATATGACAGTGCACACATTGACTTTGTTATACCAGCATGCACTAAGAATCTTGCAAAACGATCAAAGATTCACTCCAACAGGGAAACGTGTCAAAATGTAATTGAAGACAACTCGTTCATATCAACATAAAAAGTGTATACAATCATACATAGACCTTTATGACATCTAATGCTATTGTTGGCAAACGCTTAGAATACGTGCTAACATTAATCCGTGCAACATAGATTAGAGGTTGCAATTAGCATGGAAAGAAAGCAATGAGGATTTTTAATACGGGCCAAAAACAGTTGCCTTTAAGTGTTGGTCTTGTGTTTCCACGCGGATCCCGCAGTTTTCCATTATGTTCAATTCTTACTACCACAGTTACTGTAAATACTGGATAACAAAGTTGTGGGGGGGGGGGGGAACAGCTAAAAGACGGTAGCATAGAAGCAGCATGCAAAAGGGTTTATGACTGTTCGAGACATGAAAGACTGTATTACACACACAAAAACGCACACAAATAGAGGTTTTTACAATGAAACATCACGTTTTCATATGCCGAAGGTCTTTGAAAAACAGGCCTAGCACCGTAACCCCAAGTATGCTTTAAAGGCATGGAAACGGGAGATTTTTACCTTTTACCTTATAGCAATGTGAGAGCATGTGTGAAGTATAGCAGTATAAGTTAAAAGTAACTGGTCAAAGTATAGCAACACAGTGTTTGTTAAAGCAAGTGCTATGCATCAATCTCCATGATATCGTAGACGAAGAGCAAGCTGGAGAATGAGAGAGAGAGAGAGAGAGAAAGGAGAGAAAGAGCGTGTGTGTTTGTATGTGTGTGTGAATGAGAGACAGTAAGAGGGAGATGAATAAGGAGTGAGACAATGGTAAGATATAAGTAGAGAGAAAGACAGAGGTGCCAAAAATAACCCAATAAACACACACACAGATGATTTACAATTATGAAAGACAGACCGGTACTACAGCATTTCCTTTTGCTACCAAAACCGGGCCCACTAACAACAAAAACAACGTGTAGTAATCTACTTACCCCATTTCTTCCTAGCAGCCAGTCTGGCTGGCGATTCCTTGCTCTGTTTTACGCCCATTTTTGTTGTAATCCAACGGTGAACCAAAAAAAGCACGGAGCTTCCTAATCAAAAGCGTGCCTTCTTGTTACCAGACATGGCAGGAGAACCCTGTCTCAAAATGCTGATGTTGCCAGCAGCTTTCGGCTGTCATTCTTGCAATGTTAACCAGGTTTCCCCCTTCTGCCGAGCTTTAATCCTAGATATCCAAGGACGCGCAGTTTCATACGTCTAGGAAATGTTTTTATTTTCTTTTTTTTTATCTAAACTCTTTCATCTCACACTTCTAGTAATAAGCCTTCATATCCGAAAATGGTTCTATTCTCGCTGTTCCTAAAGAGGAAAATATACTGAAACTATACGTGGAAATGAAAACTGATGGCTAAAAAAAAAAAAAAACCAGCTGCTGAGCACACTGAGAGCATTTGACAAGAGGTTTAAAATGTACATTTCTATATGGGAGTTGCATGCTTGAAGTCTATTTATTTTCCAATAAAAGTGTGTTTGGGGGGGGGGGGGGGAGAGCAATTCTACAGACGGCTAAGAGGCAGGATTAAAAATCGCTTCCCACCAGGAATTGAGATTAAATCGCGCTCTAAGAGTGCATTTCATTCTGCCCTTGTTCATTGTTCTATCTTCCATCTTACTGTTCGCCTGAACGCACTGCCATGACTTTCAAGCCCTGAAATGCTCGTAAAACTTCACTTCACGCATCCTCGTTGAGCTTTGTTCAGGAGACAGATATCTGAACACATCGCGTCAGGATTACTAAATAACCTGCTGGCAGATTTCAGGGTTGGCCACGAAAAAAATCACCCCCACAGATTACGTAATACAGTGTATTGCCAACATTCCCATTTGACAAATGACAGTTATCAGGGAACAGATTGTGGCCAATCCTGTATAAGGGCAATATAAAATGTTGCATAAAACTTGAAAAACTTTTAGGTTCCAAATTTTAAAAAAAACAACTCCTACACACAAACATAGCATAATCTGACGAGTCCGCTAAAGAGGATTCTTTTTTCCTAGTTCAGAGGTTACAATACAATTGTTAATTTGGAACTCAAATGAAGAAATGGAGCAGGGTCTTGACCAGCTATGTTTTCGCTGGCCCTGACTACTGTGCGCCTTCTCTTCCCCACCTCCTCTTCCCTCAACTTCTCAATAAGAAAAAAAAATAGAAAATTTTTTAAAAAGGAATATATGGAAAATATATTTAATACAATATGCTCAGTCAGTGAACACGCATTGAATACTGATGCAGATATTACCTGCATTCAAGAGTTTCTCTCTCTCTCTCTCTCTCGCTCTCTCTCATGTAACGATACTTGTATTATACGCCACTGTAAACTGCTAACACACAACATACGTAGTTTGAACTAGAAGTATAAACAAGTAGAAACCCGAAACCCTTAAAGAATTTCACACAGCACTGCGACAAAGTAAAGATAAACAGCCTAGAAAACACAGGCGTGTGTGTGTGTGTTGTTTATGAGTTCTTCTTCTTCTTCTTCGTTCGCAATTTATAAGTTCAAAACAACACAATAAATGCTAACAACCCTTGTCAGTTAAAAACTTGCAAAAAGAGAAAGGAATGAGAACCAATGGCTACCTGCGGCAGTAGGATTAAAGAACTGAGAAACAAAGGTAACTCTGGCGAGTTACAATGAAATGCCATTTTCTATATTGCAGTTTTTTTTTCTGCGAAGATAAACCGACCTATTAAGCCAGTGTTTTCCAAAGTGAACGATACCGCGCCCCACCCCCTGACCCATGGGCATTGGAAACGACCAAGTGGGCGGTGAAAGAAAAAGGTCAGTACCGAGGCGGTGGAATAAAAGGGGGCTGGTAGGGCGGTTTCTGATACGCATTTCTCCTTCCACCTGGTTCCTTCCCTTCCTTCCTCGCCTTCTCTATCCCTGTCTGCGGCTCTCCATTTATTTTTATCCTTGGCTTTTTCTTCGATGACAGGGTTACTTTCCTCATTTTTTTTTTTAACATTGACGAGACAAAGATAAGATTTCCTTTCTGGTATTCACTAGCAAATAAATAACGCCATCATTTTTAATCTGCTAGGCAACAGAACTGGGTAAAGCTGGGGCGACCATCCCCAACCCAGCGCGTCACAGGTGGCGGATGGTGAAAGTCCTCCAGATATGGAGGATCCCTGAGAATAAGGATTTACCCAAATAAGCAGGCGCGGACCAACTGGCGGTAGACTCGGAGAGCGAGGTGAGATAGTAGGTGGCTCTACTACTCCCATAAAGTGCCTCAGGTGTTCAGTGAAGGGAATACCAGGCGGGTAAGAGGCGCCTTAAAACCTCTTGCTCCCGCTGCCTTGCGGCTAGGACAGGTAGTCCAAAGGTTAGCGGAGAGTCCGTACACAAACCGACAGAAGACAACGGGAAACCGCTGTTGTAGCTCCCATGAACAATTATGCGTATTCAGAGTAATAGATTTGTCATGAACGATGTTAATGGATGTTCTTTTGGAACAGCCTCGTCCAGTAGGGCAGCTCACGAGCCACAGGTGAGGCCATATCGTCATCAAGCTACTAGTGGCAAAACTAACAAGTTCAAAATAGCAACATGGAATGTTAGAACTTTATTCCAGGCTGAAAATTAGAAAATATAAAAAAGGGAAATGGAAAGGATGAAGATCAACATACTGGGAATGAGTGAAGTTAGATGGACAGGTGCATGGAAGATAAACTCTGATAAATATACAATAATATATTCAGGAATATGAATAATATCTGACGAACAAACAGCAAGGACAATTGCAGGATATCTGAACATCTCGGATCGAGTCATACAAACCCAACTGAAAGGACGACCAATAAACATAAAAATTATACAAGTGTACGCTCCAACATCTGAAAGTTCTGAAGAACATGCACACCTATTTGATAATGACATAGAGACAGCCCTAAAATATAAAAAGTCACATGAAGTTAGTTAATGCAAAAGTTGGTAAAGGAAGAAAATCAGACATCGCTGGTGACCATGGACTGGGGGAGAGGAATGACAGAGGTAGTAAATTAATTGAATGGGCAAGAATACATAGATTGGTTGTAGGAAATACCTGGTTTAAACAAAATCCCCGAAGACTGCCAACCAAGTGCAGCCCAGACAAAACGACTTTTAACCAGGAAGACTACATATTAACCAACAAATGACTCCGGAATGCATTACTGACAACAAAAACCATGCTAGGAGCTGGCTGCAATAGTGACCATGACCCACTCTGTGGAAAAATTAGAATAAAGCTAAAGAAAGTATGCAGAAAAGTGAGAAACATCAAACTGAATACAGAACTCCTTAAAAATGACCAAGAACTACGAGAACAATACAAAGCTATTGTAACAAATAGATACAATGCAACAGCGAAGATAAATAGTTTAGATGAACAGTGGGCAATGTAAAAAGATTCTATCCACCAAACTGCTAAGGAGATAATACCACCGAAATAAGAAGCCTCTAAAAATAAATCGATGACAGATGACATCTTAGCACTGATGGACAAGAGGAGGAGGAGTAAAAATAACCACGCAAAATATAGCTGGATAAATAAAGAAACAGGACGCAAATGCAGAGAATCAAAGGAAGTGTGGTTAAATGAACAGTCCAGACAAACAGAGGACTCCCATAATAAAGACAGCAAAAACATGCACTAACGAATTAATGAACTCACAGGCAAGAAAACAAAATATGCTACAGGATGCCTGAAATCAAAAGAAGATAAAATGTTAATGGGAAAATAAGACAATGTGGACAGGTGAAGAGAGTACATGGTGATCTATGAAGGAAGAGAAAGACCAGAAATAACACCAGATACTGAAAACTGTGATGGACCACCAATACTTGAAGGTGAAATTATAGATGCCATCAAACACATGAAGAAAGGAAAAGCGACTGGGCCTGATAATATAACAATAGAAGAAACAGAGGTGCTAGAGGAGATAGGAATAAAAATAATCACAACCAAGTTACAGAATAACATTTACAACAGTGGCTATATGCCCAGTGACTTGTTAAAATTCACGTTTATAGCACTACCAAAGAGATCAGGTGCAAGGGAATCTGATGACCACCGGACTATCAGCCTCTCATGTCACATAACGAAGCTACTTCTGAGAATTATTATGAGAAGAACACTGGAAAAGATAAAAACAGAAACAGCAGATGAACAGTTTGGATCTGTTGAAGGAAAGGGAACACACAATGCCATTTATGCTTTACGAACACAAACCGAAAGTGCTTTAGAAGTACAGAAAGATCTCTACTTATGCTTCATTGATTACACCAAGCCATTCGACAAGGTGAAACATAATGAAATTATTAAAATGCTTGAAGACATCAATATAGACGGCAAAGACCTGAGGATTGTAAAACATCTATACTGGCAGCAAGAAGCAGCAGTTTGAGTTGAAAACAGAACTTCAAAATATCAACCTATAAAACAGGCGGTCCAACAAGGAATTGCACTATCTCCAGACCTTTTTTCTCTCTATAGCGTGAATATTCTAAGAACGATCATCACAGAACCAGGTATAAAAACTGGAGGACACGATATTAACAACCTTCGGTATGCTGACGACACAGTACTGAAAGCTGAGAACCAACAAGACCTGCAAAATCTCTTGGATAAAGTCGCTAAAGAAAGTGGAACAGAAAGGCCCTAATTTGAATATAAAAAAGGCAGAGACTTTGGTTATATCTAAGAAACAGAATCCACCAACATGTAGTATAAAATTAAATGGAACTATTCTAAAGCAGGTGTAGAAATTCAAATACCTTGGAGCAGTAATAACTTGAGGTGGGAAATGCAGAACAGAAATTAAGAACAGAATAGGCCAAGCAAAGACTACATTTCAGAGAATGAGAAAGATATTATGCAAAACATCTTTATCAATGAATGTTAGAAAATGAGTCATAAAATGCTATAATGGACCTACCTTGTTATATGGAAGTGAATCATGGACAATAGGCAGGTCTGCACAAAAATCATTGGAAGGAGCAGAAATGTGGTTTATAAGAAGAATGTTGCGAATCCCCCGGACAGCAAAAATAACTAATGAAGAATGTATGAGAAGAGCTAGAGAGACAAACAAAATTTTGTCAAAAAAATAAGAGAGAGACAATGTACTTTCATAGGACATGCAATGAGAAGAGGGGGCATTGAAAATATTATTAACAACAGGAAAAATAGAAGGAAAAAGATCAAGAGGTAGACCAAGAGAAATGATACTGGACAGTCTGACGGGATGGTGTGAGAGGAGATCATCAATTGAGCTGATGGCCTGCATGAAGGACCGTGCACTCTGTAGATGCATAATAGCCAACACCAGTCGGCACGGCACATGATGGTGATGATGGTGATGATGATGATGATGATGATGATGATGATGATGATACAACAGAATAATTAAAATTTGAAATAAAAAGTTCCACTCTATGCATACTAAAATCCAGTCCGTCTGGAGCTTAAACACGGACAGTGAAACAAAATACTGAGACCGTGACCTAGAAATATACATTTATATGCGAACAGTACGCATTTTACTCGTAAGAAACAACACAATTTAAGCAAAGAAGCAATCTGAAATTGAAAAGAGAAAAAATGATTTTAAAAAAGCCGACAGTTAAAACATTTTTTTAAAAATGTACTCATAACTGTACAGGAGAGTAAAATATACAGCAGAAGGAGAGGAGAACCTGGGTGCTACGAGCGTCATACTGAAAGTCGTGGGCAAAACATTTTTTTAAATCAGAATTTATAGATAGAACAAATATAAATGCATCACCTTATCTGCATCTTTTTCTTCATTTTTCAACATAATCTCCATTTCTCTGCACACATTTTTCCCATCGCTCTGCAAGTTTGAAAATACCCTCCCGGTAGAATTCCGTTCCAGCTGACAGAAGGTACAGACGCACTGCTTTCTGGACGTTCTCTCCTGTTGTCGTAGTGATAGCCTTGCATTTGTTGTTTCACAAAACTGAAAAGATGGTAATCACTGGGTGCCAGGTCGGGGCTATAGGCAGGGTGTGGAAGAATTTCCCAACATATTTTCTGAATTTCTTCAGCTGTCCGGTTTTTCTCACAGTTTTGTGATCTTCAGTCAACAAGCGTGGGACCCAGCGGGCACAAACTTTTCTACAACCTAGGGTTTCAATCATTTCCTGTACTGCATTGTGTCCTTTTACAAGATTTACAGCGATTTCAGATACTGTGATACGTCTGTCTTCTTTAATGATATCGTCAACCCTTTCCACTTTGCGATCAGTGGAGGCAGTTCGAGGGCGACCGCTGCGAGGCATATCTTGGATGCTCTTGTTTCCATCACTGAAATGTTTCACCCACCTCCTAATACTGCTAGCACCCATACACAAAACTCCATAAGCAAGTTGAAGGTTTTGGTGAATTTCAGCAGCTGGGATTTCCTTTTTAACGAGGAACTCAATAACACCACGTTGATGAAACGAACTTCTGCACTCGCCATTTTGTTTATGCTCCGCGTGGTCATCTGACACATGATGGTGACGTCATGTGACATCTACGTGAAGTGCAAAGGATGCAGATTAAGTGATACATTTATATTTTCTCAATCTATAAATTCTGATTTTTTTTTAAAACGTGTCATCACTACTTTCGGTATGACCCTCGTACATGCACGTGGAAAAGAAAGCCGAACTATGTATCACTGCTGCCAAAAGCAACTTTCTAGATAGTATTTACTTTATGGTCCCCATGTAACCATGTCAGTGATGCCAACGCCATGTAGCAGCAGTCAACGACGACTATTCTGGTATGATGAAACGGTCATCAGGTCTGGCTCCCTCGGAGACGACCAAGATCCTGTCCCACTTCTCCTATGGTGCTCCTGGTAAAAGGCAGGCTGGACAGTGTGGAGGGTCCTCCGGCTCTATATACATATAGTGTTGAGGGAAGCTTGATATGGTTTAATCTGAATCTTACTGTTGGAAATTTATAGGAGAGATACTTTGTGTGTCTGGATGGTGAGGGGGAGGGGGGAAGAAGAGTGGAGAAGAAGAGAGGTAGAAGCGACAGTAATTAACCCGACATGTATATTCACGGCCCTAGTAACTGACTCAGTCTGGCTATCGGGACATGGGTATGGTGTTGTTCTGCTAAGAGAATCTCCAGATCTTCACGCTAAAAACTAGATGTCTCACCAACTTCCCGGCATCAGCTTCAATAACATCCTGTTTGTAGTACTAACGAGAAAGAACGACATACACACACAAAACTGTATGACGATGTGGACTGCTGTGTTTTTCAAGGATTTTCAACTTGACGCCTGAGAATGTTCGAAGAAGAAGAACAGCAACAACAACAATAACAGCAAAAATTATGATACAGCAACTGTCTGAGTCAGAATAACCTATAGCAGAAGAATGACGCTATTAAAAATCTCTATCGTGTCACAAGATTTCTTGAAACTTGCCATACAGCCTTGTAGGTCAACACATAACGTGAATGTTTGCCAATAAAAAAGCTCTTTGTAAACATTACTACTCCACCGTGATAACAATCTCAACAACAGCCATAAGACTCTGCCATTATTTTGTTCCAGAGTACGCGTGAGTGCCAGAAGCCGAGACAAGAATGCATGCTTTCACCAAAACACGATACAGACTGCTGTTTATCTAACAAGCAACAGTATGATATGACAGCGAGAGAGAGAGAGCCAATTACTTAATTTCTTCACCCGAAGCTTGTTTATGGCAAATTACTGTGTAACATTTGCTATCTCCAGGCTGATGGCTAATTTGAGCGATCAAGTCTCATCACAGATCTCTTTATATCATGCCTTCTGTTAGCGTTTGTGTTGTATCTTCCGTACTGACAATATACACTGTCCATTATACCCTCCTCCTCCTCCTCTCTCTCTCTCTCTCTCTCTCTCTCTCTCTCTTGATTGTTGTACACGGTCCGGCATAAAGTATAGCTCGCTTTTTAAAATGGAAATTAAATTAGGTGGCTTATATGTTTTTGGTAAAAAAAAAACTGAAAGAAACTCAGAAAAGTGGATATTTTTATTACTACTGACAATCATATTTAGGTTTTGAAAATTACGCCAGTTAGATGCCCGCCATTACATCTGACACATTCAGCCAGGCGTCTGGAAAATTCCTGCATAACACCATTTAACATGTTCAAGGTGATATTTTGAATGCAGTGTCGGATTCGATCCTTTAGGTCTGCAACTGTGGTCGACTAGCATACACCGTGTTCTTGAAGTACCCCCACAAAAAGAAGTCTGCGGCCGATAAATCCGGTGACCTTGCCGGCCAATGAATATCCCCAAATGTGGAAATAAGACGATTGGGAAATGCTTGTCGCAGCATGACCATGGACTGACAGGCTGTGTGTGCAGGTGCTCCATCTTGTTGAAACCATATTAGTCTCTTATTTCTATTGGCCAACTCTGGAATGAAGTATTCAGTTAGCATCTGCACATAGTGATCGCTATTAACACTAAGAGGATGCCCGTCTTCGTCTTCAAAAAAATATGGGCCAATGACGCCGAATGATGCAACGCCACGCCACACTGTTACTCGGTCACTATGGAGCGGTTTCTCATGAAGTAATTGTGGACTTTCAGCTGACCAGTATCTGAAATTCTGCTTGTTCACACTTCTTGACAAGTCAAAATGTGCTTCATCAGACATGAGGTTACTGAGAAAATTTGGATTTTCTTCACTGCGTGATAGAAAATCGGTAGCAAAGTCAAATCTGTTAATTTTATCCAAATTATTCAGTTGCTGCACAACTTGCAACGTATAAGGATGGTAATGCAGATGATTATGAATGATGCGAGGTAGAGAGCGATCCGACATACCAAGTGCCAAAGCGTGCCCAACAACTGATCGCCGAGGGCTACTAAGCAATGCGTTGCAGGCTTCTTGAATGTGTTCAGGTGTCTGTTGGGCTCTTGGACTACAAGAAGACTTGTTATTAAGGTAATTAGCGGTTTACTTAGATTTTTTGACCCACCTCAAAATTGTTCTCCGATCGGGAACATTGTCATGGGGATGCAACTCATAATGGCGACGAAACTTTCGTTGTATAGTAATAGACGATTTTCCACTTTTAAAAGTTTCAACGGTGAATAGGCGATGTTGTGTCTGCCAAGAAGCCATTGTTAAAAATAACCGTTTGTCTGCTTCATCTCTGACTTCATGGTTTCTTTTTCACACGTATTCAGTTTCTGCGCACTACGTCAGTTAAATCCAGCTATGCTTTATGCTGGACCATGTATTTTTTATACTGTTTTTCTATACATTTGCTAGTTTTGAATGAATGTAAGAATGTAAATTTATTCATACAGTTACATAAATCAGAGTGTGGGGTGTATGGACAAGAGATATTTATGTAATCATTTAATTTTTTTCACGCTTATTCTGCTCATTAACAAATGCTGAATGACAGTGACTGGGTGAAAGTTGTATGATGAAGGGCAGAATGTTAGATGGGCCTGTGCCCCCAGTTCCTAACTATCTGAATATAAAGTATGTTCGTTAGTCCGTTCGTTCTCTCTCTGCCTTTTCCAGGTCAAAATTCATTCTTTTCCTGTCGTTGCGATGCCATCACATCCCTCAACACATTTCCTAATAACGCCAATGTTCTCTCTCTCTCTCTCTCTCTTTCTCTGATCCATTCAGTGAGCAAGATACATGGGGCTGAGGGAGTAAGAGATTTCCACTTTTGTCAGTCCTTCGCTATTTTCGTGGCTGTCTCCCATGTCAGTCCTTTGTTTACCAGTATTCTCTCTGCTGTGCGTCTCCATGTCTCTTTGGACCGTTCTATGCTTCTTTTGGCCTGTGGAGTCAACATCAAAGCTATTCTGGTAAGGATTCGTCTTTCATAATATGACCACAACTTTGCCACCTTCTCCTTTCAATCACTCGTCATCATCATCATCATCAGGTGCCGTGCCGATTGGCGTTAGCTATTATGCTTCTCCTGAGTACACGATCCTTCATGCAGTCTCAGTTGGTAATCTCCTCTCACACCATCTCGTCAGACTGTCCAGTATCATTTCTCTTTGTCTTCCCCTGGCTCTTCTTCCCTCTATTTGTCCCGTTGTTATAATATTTTCAATGCCCCCTCTTCTCATTGCATCTCCTATGAAACAATATTGTTTCTCTCCTATTTTTTTTTTTTACAAGATTTTTTTTTATGTCTCTCCAGCTCTTCTCAAACATTCTCCATTAATTATTTCTGCTGTCCAGGGAATCCGTAACATTATTCTAATACAACACATTACTGCTGCTTCCAATGACTTTTGTGCAGACCTGTCTGTTGTCCATGATTCACTTCCATATAACAAGATAGGTTCAATACAGCATTTTATGACTCATTTTCTAACATTCATTGATAAGGATGTGTTGCATAATATCTTTCTCATTCTCTGAAATGCAGTCTTTGCTTGGTTTAGTCTGTTCTTAATTTCTGTTCTGCATTTCCCATCTCAAGTTATTACTGCTCCAAGGTATTTGAATTTCTGCACCTGCATTAGAATAATTCAATTTAATTTCATACTGTATTTTGGTGAATTCAGTTTCTTAGATATAACCATAGTCTATGTCTTTCTGATGTTCATAGTAAGGCTTTTCTGTTCCACTTTCTTTAGCGATTTTATCCAAGAGATTTTGCAGGTCTTGTCGGTTCTCAGCTTTCAGTACTGTGTCATCAGCATACCGAAGGTTGTTAATATTGTATCCTCCTACTGTTATACCTGGTTCTATAATGATCGCTCTTGGAATATTCTCGCTGTACAGAGAAAAACGGTCTGGAGATAGTACACACCCCTGTCGCATTCCTTGTTTTATTGGTTGATATTTTCCAGTTTTATTTTCAACCCGAATCACTGCTTCCTGCTGCCAGTATAGAAGTTTTACAATCCTCAGGTCTTTGCCGTCTATGTTTATGTCTTCAAGTATTTTAGTAATTTCATAATGTTTCTCCTTATCGAGTTCCTTGGTGTAATCAATGAACCATAAGAAGAGATCTTTCTGTACTTCTAACGCTCTTTCTGTTAGTGTTCGTAAAGCATAAATGGCATTGTGTGTTCCCTTTCCTTCAACAAATCCGGACTGTTCATCTGTTATTTCCATTTTTATCTTTTTTCAGTGTTCTTCTCATAATAATTCTCAGAAGTAGCTTTGTTATGTGACTAGAGAGGCTGATAGTCCTGTGGTCCTCATTTCTTTGCATCTGGTTTCTTTGGTAGTGCTATAAACGTGGATTTAAGCAGGTCACTGGGCATATAACCACTGTTGTAAATGTCATTCAGTAACTTGGTTACTTCAATCACTCCTAACAGTTATTTCCATAGTTTTCATTAAACATTATTTTCTTTGACTTATCTCCGACATTCTTCATTACCTATTTTAGCTACAAAATGCACTATTTAACATTTTTCTGAGAGAAGATGTCTTTTGTAGCACTGGTTCTTAACCTTTCTTTTTATTTTTTCTCTACTTATATATATATATATATATATATATATATATATATGTTTTTTTTGCATGTGGAACCCCTTTCCGGCCTGAGAACAGCTGCGGACCCCCTTTCCGGCCTAAGAATAGCCGTGGACCCCCTTTCCGGCCTTAGAACAGATGTGGACCCTCTTTCCGCCTGAAGACAGCTGTGGACCCCCTTTCCCGCCTGAGAATAGCTGCTGACTCCCTTTCTGGCCTAAGACCAGCCGTTGACCCCCTTTCCAGTCTGAGAACAGCTGCGCACCCCTCATTAGAAATGAAGCCATAAATCAGATTACACTGAGATTTTCAATTTTTTTTTTTTTTTCAAATCAAGCCCAATCCATATGCTGGTCCGCGAAACCCTAAAACTCCTTCCTTGGATCTCCTAAGAGCCCACTGACCCAAAGTTAAGCGGCACTGCTCTACAGTCTACTGTGTCCGCTGATATTTTCACTGGTCTGTTTGTAGCCCATGATTCACTTCCGACGGGCAGTAAAATGATTTCACGATTTAATTATTTTAACACTCCTCTGGTTTATACATTCAGAAACACACTGAAAATTTATCAGCCAAAGCACTTTTAGATTTCCCGAATACAGTTTCAATTTGACTCATAGTTTTCTTTATATCTAACGTTACATTTCGCAACAGAAAATAACTAAATAAGTAAAAACGTTATTCTGCTATGCCACAGATACTATTACGTATACGGTATTAGTGCCTATAATTTCTGTTATCTGACGGCACGCTAGGTTAATCCATCACAGGTACGCCTAGCTCTAGGAGTACAATAACACATCTAATGGGATAAGTAAAGAAAAAAAGAAACCACTGCTAGTATACATCAGCACCATAAGGGGTAAAATGTAATGCATCCATCACAGCCAGATTTACGTAGCTAAACATAAATTACATCGGGGGGTACAGGAGGGAAAAAAGCTTGAATAACACTACATTAGACTATGATCTGGTCGCATTTCCTTCCCTAGATACAGAAGAAGTCAGGTACCCATTTCTACAGCGGGATTATCAGGGCGCCTCCGACCGGACTTAGGCCACAAACTTACACCAAAGAACGAACGGACTTGTATTTGCAAAAGGGTGAAGAATCTGGCACGCAGGCCCGTCCCGAACTCTGCTTTTTATCACATAACCTTCATTCTATTTCAGACATTGTACATTAGTTAGTACAAACATCCTGTGCATATAACAAATATAATTAAAACTGAAAGAAAGAAACAAAACTGAAATAACAAATTTGCTACGTTTAACTCCCATCCAGGCGTTCAATACAGGAAAAAACCATACACATGGAACAAAGTTACTCTCCCACAGTCTTGCACATCAATGAGTATCTACGAATCTACTACGCAGTAAGATCATTCAATTTAAAATCGTTTACAGCTAGAGTATGCAATAATGTGGAAAGTTTCTGAATCACGGGAATATGTAGGCCAGCGCATTAACCAACGTGCCACTCGGGCATTGTTGCATTTGCCATTAGGAGTTTCAGTGCGGATAAAAATGAAGTTCATTCCAGAATGCAACGTAAAGGTCAAAGGAATAACATTAAAACAAGTCTACAAGTTCAAGTATCTTGGTAAAACAATAACATCAGATGGTAGGTGTATCACAGAGATTAAAAAAAAACAGAATATGTCAGCAAAGACTTCATTTCAGAAAATGAAAACAATTTTGTGCAGTCCATCTTTGACAACAGAAAAGAGTCAAGAAACGCTATATCGAGCCAGCATTTCTATACTGGAGCGGATCATGATTATATTATATTTAATTCAGCATCAGAGGCAATTGAAATGTGGTTTCTTCGAAGAATGTTAAGGACAGCTAACATAAAAAATGAATAATATCTAAGAAAAGCCACTGAGAAACGAACCTTAAGGAAAGGAAGAGGTACACCAAGAGAGAAAATCTTACATGGCTTGAGAAAATGTCATGGCAGAAGCACACCCACAGAAATGATGGAAAACCATAAAGAAAATGGAAATTGTTGAGACAGCTCAGCAGCATGTCACATGATGATGATGATGATGATGAAAAATGTCAATTTAAGTATACGCTTCAACGTTATAATGCTATCGTGGTAGATGAACTACTGAAGACCTTCACTTGAAATAATGCGCTCTCGTAGAAAGCAAAAAAATTCACAATTCTGAACTCGAAATTTCGTATACAGACTATAAATATACCTCTAGATGTGAGTGCAAATGCTGATGAAATCAATATCAACTGCTTAGATACGTGTCAACACTAAGAAAAAGTGTCAGCTTTGTCTCAATTCTGGGGGTGGGGGGGTGGGAGAGAGAGAGAAAGACAGAGAGAGAAAGACAGAGAAGTCGGTCTCTCTAGAGTACGCGAATGCTGTTTATGAGAATGTACTTTCATTACCCTGACGGTGGCGGGTTGCGTGGTTTGTCGCTGCCAGGACTGGTTGACGGAGCACTCCAAACTGCAAGAGAAACCGTTCTACGTTGATCCCATTCACTGATTAAGTCAGCGAGAAAGAGACAGACAGAAATATATACACATTCATGCGCTCATTTTGTCCTGTGCCCAAGTACATCAAGGGTCGACAGAAAAAAAAAAGCGTAACGGTAATGTAAAGTTTCTATGAAAAGAGACAAGTAAAGTAGTGTAAAACTGTCTATGAAAAAAAAGTCAAGTGAAGTGGTGTAAAATTGTCTATGAAAAGAGTCACGTGAAGTAGTGTAAATCTATGAAAAGAGTCAAGTGAAGTAGTGTAAAACTGTCTATGAAAAGAGTCAAGTGAAGTAGTGTAAAACTGTCTATGAAAAGAGTCAAGTGAAGTAGTGTAAAATTGTATATGAAAAGAGTCAAATGAAGTAGTATAAAATGTCTATGAAAAAAGTAATTCGAACTATCTTTGAAAAGAATCACCAAAAGTAACGTAAAATGTCTATGAAAAGAGTCAAGTGAAGTAATGTAAAATGTCTATGAAAAGAGTCAAGTGAAGTAATGTAAAATGTCTATGAAAAGAGCCTAGTGAAGTAATGTAAAATGTCTATGAACAGAGTCAAGTGAAGTAAAGTAAAATGTCTATGAAAAGAGTCAAGTGAAGTAAAGTAAAATGTCTATGAAAAGAGCTAAGTGAAGTAAAGTAAAATATCTTTGAAAATAATCAAGTGAATTAATGTAAAATGTTTATGCAAAGGGACTGCACCCAGGTTCGGTGGCAGCCTGCGCCCAAAGCAACACGAACTATTTATATTTATGTTTAATTTATCTGTATTAAATAATTAATATGTATAAAAAATCGTACTCCTCAAAGTCAGCAATGCTTCTCTCGGACGCCTGCAGCCTGAGTAACTGCCTACAAATACATAGTATAAACTACATTCCTGATTACATCACACAAGCTACAAAAGACAGGGCTTAGACAGATAATGGGGACAAATGCCAAGAAGAGCAACAACAACAACAACAACAAATAATAATAATAACAATGAGATAACCTACATACTTCCAAAAACACAAAACAAAAAAAATGATACGACAACCTTCCACGAAGCTTCAATGACGCATCAAGATTCGCCTCCGCTATAAACTTGTTTACCACAGAACAGCGTATTTATTGTTTTATCCCCTTTCATTTATGCTGATTCCAAACCTGATATCTTTCGCTGGAATCAACAAAGGCATAAAAGCACCTCTCCTTCCTAACCTACGGTTCGGAGGTGGCTTCTATCGATTTCTGCGCCAAGCGCAGGCGCAACGCGATAAATCACTTATTTCTGATGAATGAGCTGGAGGCATTGTGTGAACAAGCGTTTCTCCTGCTACCGTTTAACTTCCTTTAGTCGGTTTAGGAAACAAATACGAATCTGTTTTGTGATTAAAGATGCATGTGGTTACGGCTACAGAATTGACTGCTGGTGTATAATAATGGCTTTGAATTTTAAATCGCATACTTTTTTTTTCTATTGCTTTCACTAGGGAACTTGACCAAGGCTGAACTACGTTGATCTTTTGATGATGTCCACCGACCATATTGTTGCAGTCCTCTTGTATATAGCATAATAAAAGGTAGTCTCATAGCAAATTCTGTAGAGGATGAAGCGTTAGAGATCTCATTATGCTGGGTCATCAGGGTATGAGGTAGGGTAGCCAGTTCCTTTCCTCGCTACCTTTCCTTCCCAGATTTTCTCTAGTACCAATTTTAGGAGCTTGGGTCGATCTCGGGGCCACATTGGTTGGGAAAAAAAATCCCGTTCAGCTGGGTACCTTTGACAATTCGGTTGCTAGACGAGTGCTCTAACCACTACACTAGCCGGTCCCCCAACATAATATAGGGCATACAATTACAGGGATCATCCTGATTACAGTCTTTGAGCCATTCAGGAATGTTGGTCTCATGATTCTGATTTTATATATGGTTTATCTTGGCCTCCGGGGAAAGTTCTTCTGGTCAGGTGTATAATATCATCATGTGCCGTCCTCAGAATGAAGCCTGGCAGTAATGAATATCCAGTGTTTCTCTTCCTTGGCTTAACGATGCACTCAGCAAGACTATATTCTTGTCCACTCTCGCATGTTATCTTCCCATCTACATCCCTCTCTTTCTCTCTCTCTCTCTCTCTCTCTCTCTCTTTCATCTTTCCTCCTAGAATGGTCTTCAGTATATTATCATGTCTTCCAATAAGGATATATATATAATATATAATATATATATATTATATATATATATATAATATCTTTATTTATTTGAGAAGTTCACGTTGTATTTGTAGTTGTTCTAATACTTGCATATTTGTTCCCTTCATTCTCCGTGATATGTGACCTATTTTTCTGCAGATTTATATTTCTGCCGCATGTATCATTCTCTTACAGAGTCCAGGTTTCTGCTCGACACAGTAAAATGTAAGTCATGTTGACTCTGAGTATCAATTTACTTATATGACGAAAAGTAGGGCTCACAGTGGTCCATGCGGTGCTCATGTCTGCCAAGAAACCCGCTTTGTGTGTGTCTGTGGAGGGCGAGTTACAGGTCTTCGAGCAAGCCACTGTAATTCACTCTCAGTCTGACACTATGTTCAAATATCACCACGCAGTCCGATTTTTAAAAAAAGTTCTGTCTTCCCTGGAACTGCCAGCTTGTGTTCTTTACAGCCAAATGAGCTGAAGATGTTGAGGAACATCGTGTCGGCTTAAGAGGGCGGTTATTTTGTTCACTCCCTATGTGGAGCTAAAGAAGCAGGGGGGAGGGGGGAGGATGCAATGCTTCTTTAGCAGGCTCCACTGCCATGGTGATCCTTGCCCCGTTAGCCAGGCTAGACCTGTTACTTTGGGCACCAACCGAGAGTTGAGGGAGGCTTTTGGTCAGCTATGGCTCTACAACCGTGACGCTAGCATGTCAGCTTTAGATCGCTGACTGCCAAATCGGACAGAGTCAGAGAAAAAAATATTTTTAAAAATGCTGTTTGCAGTTCCAGACAGCCCCCGTGTGGTACCCGGGATCTGCAAAGAATAGGACCACTGTACCCTACCATGCATGATCGTAAAAGGCGACTAAGGAGGGTTCAGCATAGGGCCAGCAACCCTATCTGGTAAAAAAAACTATCAGACTGCTACAGAAACAGAAGCAAGGGAAAAAGCAAATGCAGGTGGAAGGAGAAATGCGTATCAGGAAACTGAGCCCATGAAGGTTGTGGATGAAAGCCAGCCACTGGAAGTCCCCAGCCCGACTGCAGATCTCCTGGAACCTAAACATAAGATGCAAATAGGCAGCTGGAATGTAAGAACACTTGACCAGACTGGAAAACTAGCACAAACCATCAAGGAAATGCACAGATATAAACTAGACATACTAGGAATACAAGAAGCAAGATGGACAGGACAAGGCAGAAGGAAATTAACAACACAGCACACAGAAGATACAATAATATGGTCAGGTAAAGAAGATCTTCATGAAGGAGGAGTAGCATTGATTATAACAAAAGAAGCATCAAGAGCATTGCTGAAATGGACCCCAATAAATGAGAGATTATTATATGCACGGTTCAACTCAAGATTCACGAAGCTGTCTATTATAGTTTGTTATGCACCAACAGAAGCAGCTGAAGAGGAATTAAAAGAAGATTTTTACAACAGCCTCCAAGCAACAGTAGAAACAATACCCAAGCATGATATGCTACTCATCTTGGGCGACTTCAATGCAAAAGTAGGTGAAGGAAATGAAGATAGAAGAAGAATCATGGGAAGAGAAGGAATCGGAGAAATAAATGAAAATGGAGAAAGACTGTGCAGTTTCTGTGAAGAAAACATGATGACCATCGGAGGGACAATTTTCCAACACAAAAACATCCATAAGGTGACTTGGAGGTCACCAGATAAAACCACAGAAAACCAAATTGATCACATACTAATTAACAACAAGTGGAAACGGTCACTACAAGATGTGCGAGTAAGGAAAGGAGCAGATGTAGGAAGTGATCACAACCTTCTGGTAGCAAAAATAAAACTAAAATTAAGGAAAGCCAAAATCGGAGAACACAGAAAGTTACATTCTGATACAAGAAAACTGATAGACCAGCAAAAAAGAAATGAATTCTCAATAGTACTTAAGAACCGCTTCAGTGTCCTACAAGACGAAGCAGAAATGTCCATATTAGAGTTCAATAAAACACTACAGGAAACAGCAAAAGAGGTGCTGGGATATCGGAAAAGGAGAAAAGAGGAATGGATAAGCGAGACCACATGGGAAAAGATAGAGCAAAGAAAAGAAATCAAGGGAAAATTACTGAACACCAAATCACAACGGCTTAAAGAACGAGTTTTAAGTAATTATGCACAAAAAGACAAAGAAGTGAAGGAATCATGCCGTCAAGATAAACGTCAATATTATGACAACTTAGCAGAAACAGCAGAGAAAGCAGCATATACAAATGACATGAAAACCATATATAAAATCACAAAGCAGATGACAGGTAACTTCAACACAAGATGTGAAAGTGCAGTAAGAACACAAAATGGACAACTGTTCAGTGGAGAAAGAGAAAAAATTGAAAGATGGAGGGAACACTTTAATACCCTACTAAACAGAACACAAGCAGCACAAACAATAGACATACCTGAAGCAAAAACGGAACTAAACATCAATACAGGACCAATAACAATAAATGAAGTAAAGGAGGCGATAAAGAAGCTAAAATCAGACAGGGCACCAGGTGAAGATGAAGTGACTGCTGAGATGTTGAAAGCAGAAGAAATAGAAACACCAAAACAACTTTGCCAGATATTACAACAAATTTGGGATTTAGAAAAAGCCCCAGAGGAGTGGAAAACTGGTCTTATAGTAAAACTACCAAAGAAGGGTGACCTCAGAGACTGCGGGAACTGGAGAGGCATTACCCTACTGCCACTCACCAGTAAAGTATTTTGCAGAATAATCATCAACAGAATTGTACCAACACTTGAGGAAAAACTTCGGAAAGAGCAGGCAGGATTTAGGAAAGGAAGATCATGCATAGACCACATATTTGTACTTAGACAAATATTAGAACAGGCAAATGAGTGGCATAGCACAACATATGCATTATTCATAGATTTTGAGAAAGCCTTTGACAGTGTCAACAGAGATGCACTGTGGAAAATCCTAAGATGGCATGGCCTCCCCCATAAAATAGTAAATGTAATCAAAGCCCTATACGAGGGTTTTCAGTGCAAAGTGATCTGTGGAGAACATACCTCCAGCAGCTTTAGGGTACAAACAGGAGTGAAACAGGGATGTGTACTATCACCAACATTATTTATCTTGGCAGTAGACTGGTTAATGAAGGAGGCAACATCAGACAAACGCAGAGGATTACAATGGACCCTTGACACAGTGCTGGAGGACCTTGACTTTGCGGACGACATTTGTCTATTATCAAGCAGTCACAAAGATATGCAAGATAAAATAAACAAGCTAACTCAGAATGCAAACAACATAGGACTAAAGATCAATGTAGGAAAGACAAAGTTAATGAAGCAAAATGTGAACAGCAGAAATGTACTCAGAGTAGATAACAAGTTAGTGGAGGAGGTCAACGAATTTGTATACCTTGGCAGCAGAGTAGTAGAAAATGGAGACAGCACAGAGGACATCAACAGCAGACTTACTAGAGCAAACCTGGCTTTTGCAATGCTGCAGAATATATGGAAATCAAATAAACTAAGCATAAATATAAAAATCAGGATATTTAAGAGTAATGTTCTAAGTGTACTACTCTATGGAAGTGAATGCTGGAAAATCACCAAAACCATAGAAAACAAGTTGAATTCTTTCCAGACTAAATGTTTACGAAGAATTAGAAAAATATTTTGGCCAAACACCATAAGAAATAACATCTTATTAGCAGAAATGCAGATGAAACCACTGACAACAATTATTGAGGAAAGACGATGGCGATGGTTGGGACATGTGCTCCGAATGACTGACAACTCACTACCAAAAATAGCACTAAGATGGACACCACAGGGGAACAGAAGTAAGGGTAGACCAAAAGAGATATGGAGAAGAACAACAGAAAGGATGTTGAGCAATAGAGGGCTCACCTGGGCAAGAGCAGGAAAAAAGGCGAAGGACAGGCATTTGTGGAAAACCCTTGCGGAAGCCCCATGTGCCCTGGGCACTTAAGGTTCAGAGAGAGAGAGAGTTCCAGACAGACAAAACAATAACAACACACAAATCAATATTTTTTTTAATATCAACAATAGTCTTATTTTTCGCCGCCACCATTTTACTTCACTGAATTTTAACAACCGAAGGAATGTACCGATAAGGAGATATGAGACAGCCCGTTAATACGGACATAAGTATCGCTTGTCATGACAAACAAACCCTAGGAGAGCTGCAGAGTGTGGGGTAGGGATAACAAATGCTGGCGAGATCAATACTTCGCTACAGTCAGATCTCCCAGGAGATACGACGGTTAGTGGGAAAACTTCTTTTACGCATACCACGTATACCAGAGTCTCAAGAAGAACATAATAAGATACGAAACACAACAACGCGATACGTATCGATATAACAATACTCGCAACAGTAGCGCTCCCCCAACTCTGCACTGCTAACGCACAACGTGCTTTGTCTCAGGTACGTCCCGCGGGAATATAGACAGTTGGGTTATCAAACATTTTATTCGCAAAAAAAGACGAGCACAAGATATCCCTCTGTGGGGAAAGAAAGAAAGCTGCAGCCAATGAATCACAAAACGATGTATGTAAAAGCAGGCACAGGTGGACAGTGTTAAACTGCTCACAATCGTATCGTACTATATAACATTTCAATTACTTTACTCTAAAGCTTTCGGTAGTATTTCTGCCTCCAATACTCAAGTGATTTTTTAAAAGGTTTATTATACAGTGTTTATAATTATTTTTAAACTTTATCCCAAGTAAGAATATTTAATTATCTCCCCCCCCCCTCCAACATCGCACAAATGTTACAGTTATTTTATACTACCTGTTCAAAATAACTTAGGAGCAAGGTTATGTGACTATTAAAGGGAAGAGCACATTAGGAAAATTTCTAACACATTAAATTTTGTTGGTGCTTTCAATGGCTAAAGTTCATGACTACAGAACGAGTTGATATTTTCTGTTTAAACAACGCGTCTTACTCATCTCTACATCTACTGTCTAAACAACGCGTCTTACTCATCTCAACATCTACTGTCTAAACAACGCGTCTTACTCATCTCTACATCTACTGTATAAACAACGCGTCTTACTCATCTCAACATCTACTGTATAAACAACGCGTCTTACTCATCTCTACATATACTGTCTAAACAACATGTCTTACTCATCTCTACATCTACTATCTAAACAACGCGTCTTACTCATCTCTACATCTACTGTCTAAACAACGCGTCTTACTCATTTGCACATATACTGTCTAAACAACGTGTCTTACTCATCTCTACATCTACTGTCTAAACAACGCGTCTTACTCATTTGCACATCTACTGTCTAAATAACATGTCTTACTCATTTCTACATCTACTGTCTAAACAACGTGTCTTACTCATCTCTACATCTACTGTCTAAACAACGCGTCTTACTCATCTCTACATCTACTGTCTAAACAACGTGTCTTACTCATCTCTACATCTACTGTCTAAACAACGCGTCTTACTCATCTCTACATCTACTGTCTAAACAACGCGTCTTACACATCTCTACATCTACTGTCTAAACAACGCGTCTTACTCATCTCTACATCTACTGTCTAAACAACATGTTTTACTCATCTCTACATCTACTTTATAAACAACGCGTCTTACTCACCTCTACATCTACTGTCTAAACAACGCATCTTACTCATTTCAACATCTATTGTCTAAACAACGCGTCTTACTCATCTCTACATCTACTGTCTAAACAACGCGACTTACTCATCTCTACATCTACTGTCTAAACAACGCGTCTTACTAATCTCTACATCTACTGTCTAAACAACGCGTCTTACTCATCTCTACATCTACTGTCTAAACAACGTGTCTTACTCATCTCTACATCTACTGTCTAAACAACGCGTCTTACTCATCTCTACATCTACTGTCTAAACAACGCGTCTTACACATCTCTACATCTACTGTCTAAACAACGCGTCTTACTCATCTCTACATCTACTGTCTAAACAACATGTTTTACTCATCTCTACATCTACTTTATAAACAACGCGTCTTACTCACCTCTACATCTACTGTCTAAACAACGCATCTTACTCATTTCAACATCTATTGTCTAAACAACGCGTCTTACTCATCTCTACATCTACTGTCTAAACAACGCGACTTACTCATCTCTACATCTACTGTCTAAACAACGCGTCTTACTAATCTCTACATCTACTGTCTAAACAACGCGTCTTACTCATCTCTACATCTACTGTCTAAACAACGCGTCTTACTCATCTCTACATCTACTGTCTAAACAACGCGTCTTACTGATCTCTACATCTACTGTCTAAACAACGCGTCTTACTGATCTCTACATCTACTGTCTAAACAACGCGTCTTACTCATCTCTACATCTACTGTCTAAACAACGCGTCTTACTCATCTCTACATCTACTGTCTAAACAACGCGACTTACACATCTCTACATCTACTGTATAAACAACGCGTCTTACTCATCTCTACATCTACTGTCTAAACAACGCGTCTTACTCATCTCTACATCTACTGTCTAAACAACGCGTCTTACTAATCTCTACATCTACTGTCTAAACAACGCGTCTTACTAATCTCTACATCTACTGTCTAAACAACCCGTCTTACTAATCTCTACATCTACTGTCTAAACAGTGCGTTTTACTCATCTGTACATCTATTGTCTAAACAACGCGTCTTAATCATCTGTACATCTACATTTCTATTTCCATAAATTTCTTTTCAGTTTTTTTTCTATTTACCTACTGTTTTTGTGTATAATAAATCAATACTGAAAATGTACAACCTTAAATTTCAACTCTCAGACGACCGAACACAACTGCCCCGACACTCGTGTTATCATTCATCACAGTTGGCATGTTGTACGCAATACATAGCATTTTGGCCGTGTAAAATTTTGAACCGCACAACAAAAACAAAAACGTGGTCATGGGAGGTCATGAGTTAATAGATGTGTTAGTAAGTCAGAATCATCATCATCATAATCCTTTCACCGGTGATCGTGTTACGATTCTTTGAAACTGGAAAAATTTTACCTGTGTTTCACTTTGAATGAAGTACTTCCCGAAGTACCGGTTTTGTTTTTGTTTTTCATTATAACACTCGGTACCTTCTACTTCTTTCCCTAATGTAAAAATTATGATCACTTTAGAAACATCAATGGGAATTCAATGTTCCGGTGATTTGCTTTTTGTTGTTCTTGTTTTTCCCTCATTTGCAGCTAGATTTAATCTTCACAAACAAACAATAAATCACACGCTGAATCAAAGTAAAAACTGGCTGGTTCTCCTCCATGCAAACTGAGCATTATCAGACCACTGGCCCGTTTACCCTTCAACCGATTCCGCTGGTTGCTTTCTACTAGGTTTTTTTTTAAATAATATAAACCAGTTACGGTAACCGACGACTTCCAAAATGTTCGGTTTTTATCTTTTTTTTTTTTTTAATCAGTAATTTACTGGTAATTACCGGTTAAGACGATCACTGTGAAATTCGCTACGGACAGATCCAAGTATGCTCCAACATCCTATTTATTATATCTCTCAGAGTACAGTGACTGATGATATATGTCATGATATAAATCATCTGATTTACAACTTCTTCATGGGCCCCTTTATATCACGCTAATCTCTGCAATCACTACATATTACAACGGCGCGTCATGAATCTGGACGTAAGTTACTGATGATTAACACACACAAAAAAAAGATGAAATTCTGTGTCTTCATCACTTTAGGTTTCTATGTAATTTTTGTAACTGTATAACAAAGCGCTGTTTGATATAATTAACAATACAGAACACACGGGTCACCAAAGAAAAGATAAACAGTGCCAATATAAGCGCCATAATCAATGACAGCTGCTGCCATTTAATATGCCTAGCATATGTATAATGTTCTAATGTACGCATTCTTCCTGCCACAACAGATAAAAAGACCTCTATCTGCCATTATCAAAGTCTTATCTTAACTTCTGTAATATACGTATATCAGTACTTGTGAATGTCACGAAATTCAAGTCTACAATATCACCATATACTTACACCAAAGAACCTTATCTAATAATAATACTGTTACATTCGGATTACATTCCGAAGTCGGTGCCGCCGATAGCTTTAGATCATGGGCAGATTATTAGTCCGTGCACTGAGCAATGAACGCCGCTATCACGTCCGACAACTTAACTGAGAAATGTCGTGGGGGGACAATACAGCCACAACTACCAGAACTTGATCGCTTCGATATCCCCCGAGTTAAGAACCCGGCGTGAGGAAAATGAGCACATTCGGGCGGCGTTCAGCCGAGACGGTGGTGTACAGCTGCACATGTTTGAGTAAGTCCAGCTGGTGAAGTACACAATGTGGATTTTATGCAGCTAGATACATCAGCACAAAATAAGGTATTAGTTGTCACGAAATAAACAAAATAACAAATAATACTTTGCAAATTGTGCGGGAAATAAAGTGACGAAAAGCGGGTTGCTAACAACACATATCGCACGAAGTGAAAAGGTCATAAAACGAATGTAATAGGCGGTGGAAAGAGCGCAAAATGAGAACGTAAACTAGGAGCTGGAAGAATCAGAATATCTACACAGCAGGTGCTCACCAACTGTTACTATCTGGCCATAAGGGATTAACAGGTGAGATATGGAAATAAAAAAATACAAGTGGCACAGCACCTAACGTGGGAAAGCGAGAGAGAGAGAGAGAAAGAAAGAGAGAGAGAGACATAGAGAGATACTGGATAAAGTGGTAGCAAAAAATGAGTATGATATGTGTAACTGCCGAGCATCTACGACTTGGGAGGAAAAAAATTAATGAATTTAAACGAGTAAACTTACAAGGATGTGATGTGAACAACAAGAAAGATGAAAAAAGATAATGGAAGTAAAGTGAGTTACAAAAAACATAATAGAATTTACGTGAGTTACTAGAGAAAAAAATAATGGAAATAAGTGAGTTACGAGGAAAATAACAAAGAGTAAGTAAGTCGCGAGATAAATACTGAAAGCTAAGTCAGTTATGAGATATATATCAAAACCAAATTGAGTTAAGAGATATGTAATGGAAGCTAAGTGAGTCACGACATACATAACGGAAGCTGAGTGAGTTAAGAGATATATATATAATGGACACGAAGTGAGTTCAGTCAGTCAGTCATTTGAATGTCCCTTACGGAACTTTGCTTGCCTAACAGCTCTCCTGTAAGCCTCTCGGTTGTAAGCAAGATGCCCTGCTGCTGATGCGTCCATTCGCAGATCATCAAAGATGTCTTGCAGCCATCCTCGTCGAGGTATTTCTATCTTTCTTTCTTTTTCCCATCAAGTACCCTTTCAAGACTGTCTTCTCTAAACTCTCATGACGGTTAATAAGTCCAAAATATTTAAGTTTTCTCTGTTTAATCTTCTTTACTAGCCAAACCTTCTATTAAGTATGGATATATTTGTTCTTTTCAGTGGCCGTGATATTAGAAGGATTCTTCTGTAGCATTTACATTCAAAGGAACTTCTGTGTTTCTCAGCTGTCTTGTTAAGTGCTCTGGTCTCATAGGCATAGGTTGCGATGGAAAGGATGCATGCCCTTAAAAATCTTCTTTATGTGGTTCTGTCTGTTCCTCTCCAAAGCTTCTTTAGTTATTTTATATTTTTAAGAGCGACAGATGTCCTTCTTTTAATATCCCTCACAGTATCTCCATTATTAGTTAGTAATGATCAAAGATATTCAAAACTCTCCACCTCATCCAATTTGTCCTCACGAAGTGAGTTATTATTATCATGATCAGATGTCGTACCGACTGGCATTGGTTTTTATGCTTCTCCAGAGTACACGATCCATCATGCACGCCATTAGCTCAGTTGGTGATCTCCTCTCACACCATCTCGTCAGACTGTCCAGTATCATTTCTCTTGGTCTTCCTCTTGATCTTGTTCCTTCTATTTTTCCTGTTGTTATAATATTTCCAATGCCCTCTCCTTTCAGTGCATGTCTTATGAAAATACACTGTCTCTCTCCTATCTTTTTGACAAGATTTTTTTCTATCTCCAACTCTTCTCAAACATTCTCTATCAGTTATTTTTGTTGTACAGGGAATTCGCAACATTCTTCTAATGAACCACATTTCTGCTGCTTCCAATGCCTTTTGTGCAGACCTGCCTCTTGTCCTTGATTCATTTCCATATAACAAGATAGATTCAATATAGCATTTTATGACTCGTTTTCTAACATTCATTGATATGGATGTGTTGCATAATATCTTTCTCATTCTTTGAAATGCAGTCTTTGCTTGGCCTATTCGTTCTTAATTTCTGTTTTGCATTTCTCATCTCAAGTTATTACTGCTCCAAGGTATTTGAATTTCTGTATCTGCTTTGGAATAGTTCCATTTAATTTCATACTGCATGCTGGTGAATTCTGTTTCTTAGATATAACCATAGTCTCTGTCTTTTTGATGTTCAAAGTAAAGCTTTTCTGTTCACTTTCTTTGGCGACTTTATCCAAGAGATTTTGCAGGTCTTGTTGGTTCTCAGCTATCAGTAATGTGTCGATAGCATACCGAACGTTGTTAATATTGTATCCTCCTACTTTTATACCTAGTTCTATAATGATCGTTCTTAGAATATTCTCGCTGTACAGAGAAAAAAAGTCCGGAGGTAGTACACTCCATGTTTTATTGGTTGATATTTTCCAGTTTTATTTTCATCTCGAATCACTGCTTCCTGCTGCCAGTATAGATGTTTTACAATCCTCAGGTCTTTGGCATCTATGTTTATGTCTTCAAGCATTTTAATAATCTCATCATAATTCACCTTGTCGAATACCTTGGTGTAATCAATGAAGCATAAGTAGAGATTTTTATGTACTTCTAAAGCTCTTTCTGTTAGTGTTCGTAAAGCATAAATGACATTGTGTGTTCCCTTTACTTCAACAAATCCAAACTGTTCATCTGCTATTTCCATTTTTATCTTTTTCCTTGTTCTTCTCATAATAATTCTCAGAAGTAGCTTTGTTATGTAACATAAGAGGCTGATAGTCCCCTGGTCATCACATTCCACTGCACCTGGTTTCTTTGGTAGTGCTATAAACATGGATTTAAGCAGGTCACTGGGCATATAACCATTCTTGTAAATGTCATTCAGTAATTTGGTTATTATTTTTATTCCCATCTCCTCTAGTGCCTCTATATCTATTTATTCCATTGTTATATTATCAGACACAGTCGCTTTTCCTTTCTTCATGTGTTTGATGGCATCTATAATTTCACCTTCAAGTACTGATGGTCCATCACAGTTTTCAGTATCTAGTGTTATTTCTGGTCTTTCTCCTCCTCCATATAGGTCACCGGTATATTCTATCCACCTGTCCACAATGTCTTCTTTTCCCATTAATACTTTACCTTCTTTTGATTTCAGGCATCCTGTGGTATATTTTGTCTTCCTGCCTGTGAGTTCACTAATTCGTTTGCGCATGTTTTTGTATGCACTGTTCATTTAACCACAATTCCTTTGCTTCTCTGCATTTGCGTCTTATTTCTTTATTTATCTTGCTATATTTTTCTTGGTTATTTTTACTCCTCCTACTCTTGTCCATCTGTCCAAAGATGTCATATGTCATCCATTTATTCATGGGGGCCTCTTTTTTTCGGTAGTATTGTCTCCTTAACAGTTTGGGGGATAGAATCTCTTAACATTGCCCATGTTCATCTATACTATTTATCTTTGCTATTGCATTGTATCTATTTGTTATAATAACTCTATATCCTTCTCACAGTTCTTGGTCATTTTTAAGGAGTTCTGCATTCAGTTTGATGTTTCTCAATTTTCTGAATGATTTCGTCAATTTTATTTTAATTTTTCTACACAGTGGGTCGTGGTTACTATTGCAGTCAGCTCGTGACATAGTTTTTGTTGTCAGTAATGCATTCCAGAATCGTTTGTTGATTAATACGTGGTCTAACTGGTTAAAAGTCTTTTTGTCTGGCCTGCACCAGGTTGCCAGTCTTCGAGGATGTTGCTTAAACCAGGTGTTTCCTACAACCATGCTATACATTTTTGCCCATTCAATTAATTTACTACTTCTATCCTTCCTCTCCCCCAATCCGTAGTCACCGAACAATGTCTGATGTTCTTCCTTTACCAACTTTGGCATTAAAATCTCCCATCACTATATTAACTTCATGTGACTTTGTGCGTTTCAGGGCTATCTCTATGTCATTATAAGATAGCTGAACATCTTCTTCAGAACTTTCAGATGTTGGAGCGTACACTTGTATAATCTCTCTCTCTCTCTCTCTCTTTCTCTCTCTCTGAACCTTAAGTGCCCAGGGCATAGGGGGCTTCCGCAAGGGTTTTCCACAAATGCCTGTCCTTTGCCTTTTTTTCTGCTCTTGCCCAGGTGAGCCCTCTATTGCTCAACATCCTCACACTTGTATAATATTTATGTTTATTGGTCGTCCTTTCAGTTGGGCTTGTAGGACTCGGTCCGAGATGTTCAAATATCCCACAACTGTCCTTACTGTTTGCTCATCAAATGTTATACCTACTCCTCATTCATGTTTTTCACTTCCTGAATATATTATTGTATATTTATCAGAGTTTATCTTCCCTGCACATATCCATTTAACTTCACTCATTCCTAGTATGTTGATCTTCATCTTTTCCATTTCCCTTTTTATATTTTCTAATTTTCCAGCCTGGAATAGTGATCTAACATTCCATGTTAATATGTTGAACTTGTTAGTTTTGCCACCAGTAGCTTGATGACGATCTGGCCTCACATGTGGCTCGTGAGCTGCCCTACCGGACGAGGCTGTTCTGAGGAACATCTACCAAACGTGCCTCTCATCTACTCTAAGTGTCTGGTTTTCAGGCGCCAGATATTCGCCTTCGCCCCTTCTCCTGGCAGTTTAAACAGTTCTGCCACGAGAAGGCCAGGAGCTGGACCTGACTGCCAGAGGCTATTTGAGACGCACGCCGTTGGAGCAGAGAGCGAATTCTCCACCCCACTTCCGGTAATAACAGTCTTTAGAACCATCTTCCTTTCCTAAATCCTGCCTGCTCTTTCCGAAGTTTTCCATCAAGTGTTGGTACAATTCTGTTGATGATTATTCTGCAAAATACTTTACTGGTGAGTGGCAGTAGGGCAATGCCTCTTCAGTTCCCGCAAATCTTTGAGGTCACCCTTCTTTGGTAGTTTTACTATAAGGCCAGTTTTCCAATCCTCTGGAACTTTTTCTAGATCCCAAATTTATTGTAGTACCGGCAGAGTTGTTTTGGTTTTTCTGTTTCTTCTGCTTTCAACATCTCAGCAGTCACTTCATCTTCACCTGGTGCCCTGTTTAATTTTAGCTTCTTTATTGCCTCCTTTACTTCCCTTATTGTTATTGGTCCTGTATTGATGTTTAGTTCCGTTTTTTGTTTCTGGTATGTCTATTGTTTGTGCTGTTTGTGTTCTGTTAGTAGGGTGTTAAAGTGTTCCTTCCATCTTTAAATTTTTTCTCTTTCTCCACTGAACAGTTGTCCCTTATGTGTCCTTACTACACTCTCACATCTTGTGCTGAAGTTACCTATCATCTGCTTTGTGATTTTGTATATGGTTTTCATGTCATTTGCATATGCTGCTTTCTCTGCTGCTTCTGAGTTTATATTGATGGCATGATTCCTTCACTTCTTTGTCTTTTTTTTGCATAATTACTTAAAACGTGTTCTTTTAGCCTTTGTGATTTGGTGTTCAGTAATTTTTTCTTGATTTCTTTGCTCTATCTTTTCCCATGTGGTCTTGCTTATCCATTCCTCTTTTTTCTCCGTTTCCGATATCCCAGTACCCCTTTTGCTGTTTCCTGTAGTGTTTTATTGAACTCTAGTATGGGCATTTCTGCTTCGTCTTGTAGGACACTGAAGAGCTTCTTAAGTACTACTGAGAATTCATTCCTTGTTTGCTGGTCTTTCAGTTTTGTTGTGTTCTCCGATTTTGGCTTTACTTAATTTTAGTTTTATTTTTGCTACCAGAACGTTGTGATCACTTCCTACTTCTGCTCCTTTCCTTGCTCTCACATCTTGTAGTGACCATTTCTACTTGTTGTTTATTAGAATGTGAACGATTTGGTTTTCTGTTATTTTATCTGGGGACCTCCAAGTCACTTTATGGATGTTTTTATGTTGGAAAATTGTCCCTCCGATGGTCATTATGTTTTCTTCACAGAAACTGCACAGTCTTTCTCCATTTCCAGTTATTTCTCCGATTCCTTCTCTGCCCATGATTCTTCTTCTATCTTCATTTCCTTCACCTACTTTTGCATTGAAGTCGCCCAAGATGAGTAGCATATCATGCTTGGGTATTGTTTCTACTGTGGCTTGGAGGCTGTTGTAAAAATCTTCTTTTAATTCCTCTTCAGCTGCTTCTGTTGGTGTATAACAAACTATTATAGACAACTTCGTGAATCTTGAGTTGAAGCGTGCATATAATAATCTTTCATTTATAGGGGTCCATTTCAGCAATGCTCTTGATGCTTCTTTTGTTATAATCAATGCTACTCCTCCTTCACAATGATCTTCTTTACCTGACCATATTACTGTATCTTCTGTGTGCTGTGTTGTTAATTTCCTTCTGCCTTGTCCTGTCCATCTTGGTTCTTGTATTCCTAGTATGTCTAGTTTACATCTGTGCATTTCTTTGATGGTCTGAGCTAGTTTTTTTCAGTCTGATTAAGTGTTCTTACATTCTAGCTACCTATTTACATCTTGTGTTTAGGTTCCATGAGGTCTGCAGTAGGGCTGGGGACTTCCAGTGGCTTCAGTTTCCTGATAACCATTTCTCCTTCAACCTGCATTTGTTTTTTTCCTTGCTTCTGTTTCTGTAACAGTCTGATAGTTTTTTTTTTAACCAGATAGGGTTGCTGGCCCTATACCGAATCCTTCTTAGTCGCCTTTTACGATCATGCATGGTAGGGTACAGTGGTCCTATTCTTTGCAGATCCTGGGTACCACACACACACCCACACACACACACGAGAGAGAGAGAGCAGTGAAAAGTTATCGGGCAGACTGACTCGTGTCTCAAAATTTGAATTTCTTTTATTTAGTCACTGCAGCTGGAAAGAACGCTAATGTATGAAATAAAATGCCAATCTGCAGAATCATTGCGCTAATTTTTTAAAACTTTTATTCAGACCAATGACAGAACCATATCAATAAAAGCTGTGGAATTTTCATATATAGGCCGTCATGACGTTTCCGTTTCCTGCAGAAGACAACTCCAAAGGAGGTTCGCGGGTGTATGCTGCACGGATGAGTGACAAGTACCCATCATAGTCATATGTGAAGTAATATGCTGACCTTCTGCGTGCAGATTTCGAAATCAGAGATACAGAAAGATCTGGAAGGCTTCCCCCTTCAACAGTCACGGACTACAGAAACTGTCGATCATGTTCACGACCCGATTTTGGCACATGACGAATTTCGTCTAAAGCAGATGCTGAGACACTACATATATCCAGGGACCGGGTTAGGTTTATAAATCATGAGCGTCCGGGTATGCAGAAGCAGTCGGTCAAATGGGAGCCGGAATGTTTGAATGTCGCCGAAAAAACGAAATCGGGTGGAGCACTTCCAAGTAGATTTTGCAGCATTCTGAGCGATGTAGTGATAAGCTTTTTGGAACGACTCATCACTGCTATGAAACAAGGTTTAGACCACTATGATTCAGAGATCAAACAACAATCCTTCAAGTGGCGGCCCTCATGTTCCTACGGTCGAAGAAATTCAAGACCAAAAAATCACCAGGAAAAGGTCGTGGACACTATGTTTTGAGACAAAGAAAGTATTTTGATGACTGATTATTTTCCGAATGGCCAAACAGCTCATGCAAAATACTATTCGAACTTGTTGCGCCACTTAAAGGATGAACTGAAAGAAAAACGGGCAGGGAAGACGCGCAACAGCGTCCCTTTTTTTTCCTGGACAATGCGCTTGCTCGCAAGGCGTTGGATATTTTGAAGAATCTAGGGTATGAGTGCACAGATCACTCACCCTACTCACCAGATCCTGCACCATCTGACTATATACTGCACATTCCTGATACACTATGCAAACTGGAGAACAGTTTTCATCCTAAAATAAGACATCTCGTTTCAGGATCTGCGTGTACAACACTATATTAGCCGGCTAATAGATCCAACTGCTACGGAGTCCAATGAATAACTATTCTGAACACTGAAATTCTTAACGTCCCGATTAAATGACCAGACACGTCTTGCCTTCTTAACGGCCATTAAGATTAATCCTTTGCGAAAAAAAAATGCTAATGTATACGACGTACTGAGAGCAGAGAGAGAGAGATAGAGAGGGGGGGGGAGAGAGAGAGAGAAGGGAGTATCATTAACAAATATGCACTCAGATAAATAAAAACTGAATGTGGATGGATCAGGCAGTTTTACAGAATAATATAAATAACATAGAAGTAACAAAAATCAATCAATATTTCGGCCACAAATGACCGACGGTTCTGTGTAACAAAGAAAAAAAAAAGAAGAAAATAAACCTGAAACGTGAAAACAATATTACCTGTCAAACGACTTCTACCATGACACTGTTTTCACATACAAACACTGTTTCGAAACCCTTCACGTTTCGTACATTTTTCATAAAACTGACCTACATACCTTCAAACTAAAATTATCTCCATTAATATTTACATTATTGAGTCTTAACACTTACTTCATTAAAGAAAGGAGGGGGGGGGAGACTAACTACACAAGAAAATCACGCCTTGTCACGCTTCACTAATCCGTGGAAAGAAACCCGGACATTTTGGGAGATGAAAAATAATAAAGAGAATAATAGGATTAATAGTCTAACACTATCTGCCACGTAAGTAAAATTTTCTAAATATCCACTAACACAGAACACAGGTCTTCAAATTATAAACAAGCAAAAGAGGCGGGTTTTCGTTTTTTAAACCACGCAAGTTCAGGCTATGAAAAGACTCCCAAACAAAAACAGCTTTATATGATATGTATCTCAGCGTTCTTACTAATCTTAGCATACGAGATGTAAACACGACACATTCAGAGTTTAAATATATGACCGTGTCAGCGTGCCGGTTGTGAAATCACCGCATGTAGACTACGTATGTACGTACACACACACACAACAAGGGCAGATTTCAGTTAACTGAAGTGTCTGACAAGTCACTCTTGAAAATACTCAAAAGAAACTCTCGACGGGTCACGGAGTCTCTAATTGGATTAGGAAAAGAAAAAACATATGTATAGATGCCCACTTAACACAATGTAGCATCAAACCAGGAGATGTACTCAAAGCAGGCAAGACTGCACTTATTCTATATGCTCTATACGAAAATTGAGGGATGGCTTGTATGTAAACTGAACTATCCCGAGTCCTGAGGCAGGTCTCATGGCGTCTCATTCTTCTTTGCGTTGTGACTGAACACCATTCCGTCCAAGTGTACACACCATATACCCAGATCAACGATTAGAGGCGATAAGCTGCCGGCTCTCTTGCCGCCCCCCCCCCCCCCCCCACGTGCGCTGGTGCCTATAAGGACTATATGCTGGTGCCTGTTCAGGCAAGGCTGCAATACCAGTTTCCCCATATAGGCCCCACTATAACGCAGACTAAATTATGAATTAACAATCGATGCTAAACTTAACAAAATATTAAATGATTAATCACACACACACACACACACACACACCACACACACGCACACGCGCGCGCGCGTGTGTATTTCAGGAACCTATGCCCCGTGGTTCTACTCAAACCTCCGAGCACAAAACTAATCCGAGGGAGAGGAAGTGAAAGAAAAGCTATGAAGCGCACACTCAAGCGTGTAAAAGATGGCAGACTTCGTCAGGGCGAAGGGGCTGCAGATACAGCATGAGCAACGAACACGCGATTGTAGAAGAAGAAGAAGAAGAAGAAAAGAGGAAGGGAAGAAGAAGAAAACGAATATGTTCTGAGGCATTTCTAGGCCTCTACAGCATTTGAGACGGTGATGCAAACACCAGTTTTCACTGCCTTTGTTTTAC
The DNA here is from genome assembly GCA_009760885.1 of Achatina immaculata. NCBI lineage: Eukaryota > Metazoa > Mollusca > Gastropoda > Stylommatophora > Achatinidae > Lissachatina > Lissachatina immaculata. Next base: position 8,290,858 of record CM019695.1, on the reverse strand, counting down.
AAATGTACCAACCTTTTTGAGGTTAGATTGACCCTGGTGCCGATCAGCTGGAAAAAATCCCCCCCCCCCCCAATTAAGTGGTGAAATCGAACCAAGGAACTTTTGATCGCCAGGTGAGTGCACTACACCGTCGCGACTCCACGAGCAATAAATATTAAAGCAGTCTCACGTACCATCTTGACCTGCAATCCACATACTTAAATGATGACAAGTTCTGCCACACGAGAACAGTATTATTTCCCCAATCCCGTTTTGCCCAGAAGGCTCCTGTTTCTATTACACCTGATCCACATTACAATCTATTACAAGTAGGGAACTACGAGGCTTTGGTACGGTAACGTAAGAGAACACAGTTTTGTATAATTATACCTCGAAAAAATCGTAGACAAAGCACTTTAGTGAGACATGAGAGAAAGAAAAATCACAAGATAATACAGCCACTAACACCATATCCATATGTGTCTCTTCGGATAATATTACCACTAACACCATATCTCTGTGTGTCTCTAAGGATAATACAGCAACCAACACCATATTTCTATGTGTCTCTAAGGATAATGTGGCCACTAACACCATATCTCTATGTAACACACAAAAATTAGTATATAAGGGAAATATATTATGAAATTTCTGACAAGTCAGGATTCCTATGCGAGTCCCGTAATATGATATATGTCATCGTTTGCAAAAGATGGAGGATAACATATATTGGTGAGACTGGCCTCTGACTGGGGGACCGCATGCAAAAGCATCTGCACGAAATCGCCCAGCATGCTTCGAAACCAGTCCCAAATCATTTCAATGGCCCCAACCAAAAGGCAAATCTGATTTTCTGGTAACAGCCATCAAATAATGTTACTCAGATGACACAAGCCGCCTAGCGCTTGAGAACCGCTGCATTCAAAATTATGGGACGCTTGAGCCACACGGGTTAAACTCGTTGTTCAGCTACACTTAACATTCTCTTCAATCATCATAGTACCTCTCCACTAAGCTCCATCCCCCTCTTACTTGTCACATATAGTTCAAAACCTCCTCACAGCATTAATTTGCAACCCCTCTTCCCTAATCAGCTATTTCACCTTCTCCTGGCTAGGTCAACATTGTATCACTCTCGCTCCCCTCCACGGTTCCCCATCCACCACCCCCAGTTACAACCCACCAACTACATATCACAGGTCTCCATTAAAACAGTCTCCCCGTTCTACTAAATCCATTCCTGTCACACACCGCTGAACAAGCCACATCTTACAACTTACAGCTAAGTACTCTATTTTTTTAAAAGTAGTATTCATGTGAATCCATACTTTATCTCCTCTCTCTATTTCTTCGTCATGCATGTTTCTGAATGATTAAGGCTCACACTGAAACGTCACAACTTTGTAGTCGTTAAGTAATAAAGCTGCTCTTACATTTTTCCTAGTTCATACATTCTCATACCTCTATGTGTCTCTAAGGATAATAAGGCCACTAACACCATATCTCTGTGTGTCTTTAATGATAATATGACTACTAACACCATATCTCTTTGTGTCTCTAAGGATAAAATGGCCACCAACATGATATCTCTATGTGTCTTTGAGGATAATATGGCCAATAACATCATATCTCTTTGTGTCTCTAAGGATAATATGGCCATCAACACTATATCTCTATGTGTCTTTGAGGATAATACGGTCACTAATGCCATATCTCTGTGTCTCTAGGGAAAATATGAGCACTAACATCATATATCTATGTGTCTCCAAGGCGTGAAAGGTCAAAGAAAATATGACAACGACACCATATCTCTATGTGTCCCTAAGGATAATATGACCACTAACATCATATCTCTATGTGTCCCTAAGGATAATATGACCATTAACACCATTTCTTTAAGTGTCTCTAAGAATAATATGACAACTAACACCATATCTCTATGTGTCTCTAAGGATAATATGGCCACTAACATCACATCTCTATGTGTCTCTCAGGATAATATGGCCACTAACACCAAATCTCTATGTGTCTCTAAAGATAATATGACCACTAACACCATATCTCTTTATCTCTCTAAGGATAATATGGCCACCACCACTATATCTCTATGTGTCTTTGAGGATAATATGGCCAATAACACCGTATCTTTGTGTCTCTAAGGATAATACGGCCACCATATCTCTATGTGTCTTTGAGGGTAATATGGTCACTAACACCATATCTATATGTGTCTCTAAGGCGTGACAGGTCAATGAAAATATGGCCACTAACATCATATCTCTATGTGTCTCTAAGGATAATATGGCCATTAACAGCATATCTCTATGTGTCTCTAAGGAGAATATGGCCACTAACAGTTTATATCTCTATGTGTCTCTAAAAATAATATGGTCACTACTACCACAATCTAAGGATAATATGACCACTAACACCATATCTCTATGTGTCTCTAAGGATAATATGACCACTAACAGCATATCACTATATGTCTCTAAGGATAATATGGCCACTAACAGTATATATCTCTATGTGTCTCTAAAGATAATATGGTCACTACCACCATATCTCTATGTGTCTCTAAGGATAATATGACAACTAATACCATATCTCTATGTCTCTCTAATGATAATATGGCCACTAACACCATATCTCTATGTGTCTCTAAGGATAATATGACAACTAACACCATATCTCTGTGTCTCTAAGGATAATATGGCCACTAACATCGTATCTCTATGTGTCTCCAAGAATATTATGGGCACTAACACCATATGTCTATATGCCTCTAAGGAAAATTTGGACACTAACACCATATCTCTATGTTCCTCTAAGGAAAATATGAGCACTAACACCAGACACACACACACACTCACATACTCAGACAACACTCTCACAGACACACATACACATACAGATAGACACACACTCACAAACACAGACACATATATACAGACACACACCCACATTCACATACAGACATAGAAACACACACTCATATACACTAGAAAGCTTAGGAGAAGAAGAACATCCTGACAAACCTAGACTGATGCTATCACCGTACAGACAGATAAAATGAAGTGTTATCGGACTCTCGCCGGATGTTAACTAGTTCTCTCAGGCTAACGACCCAGATGGCATGTGCCTTGCCTGGTTCTCTTCAGGCCACGCCGAGCTATGTATTGTTCTGATTGGCAGCACCATCCTTGTGTGTGAATAATGCATGGTAAAAGGCCAGGCAGGTGCTGCTAGCAACAACCTCCAGTCATGTTATGGAAACTGCTGAATCACTGCCTTACTAGACGAAGTTCGTACTCGTTTGAATATGAAAGAACAGCCGATACATGCACTAGGCTCCTATCAGGATCTGGAGAGGAATGCGGGCCTCGCTATGTCAACAGGGATCAGGATCTGATGTGACCAACAACCTCGAACACAGAAGAAGAAGACGTTCATAATTCACGGGTATGAATGGATAGCTTGGCAAGTGTCAGTATGGTTAAGGTGTCTGGGGTTGTTGCTTTGCACATCACCATCTCTTTATACCAAATATACGTAGAAGGAACAGCTGTTGAAGAAGTAAACCATTTTTCATATCTCAGCAGCTATACAGACCACAATGGTGACACCAGAAAAGAAGTTAGAATTCGAACTGCCAAAGCAGCACTGACCTTCAAGAATCTTGAGAGCATATGGCATTCAAACGTTATAAGCACAAAAAACCAAGTTAAGATTATTCAATTCAATGTAATATCCACCCTCATTTACGCATGCGAAAGCTGGAAAACAACTAAAGAAACAGACAAGAAATTAGACTCTTTCGAAAACAAATGCCTAAGGAAAATACTCGGTATAAAGTGGAATGAATTCAAGAACAACGCAGAGATCAGACAGATGAGCAAACAACAACCTGTCTCATGGTAGATCAGAAAAAGAAGATGCACATATGTCGGTCATGTGATGAGAAGAAACAATCAGAGAATCTCCAAACAAGCTATCAAATGGAACACAACTGGCCGAAGAAAAAGAGGTCGACCACGTGAAACTCTGAAGAGGACATTGTTAAAAGAAGCCAGTTCAGTGAGCATAACATCCCTTGATGAGACTGAAAACCTCGCCGAAGACAGGACATCTTGGCGAACTACCATGCGGGCCCTATGTGACGTTTAACGGCATGGTAAGGATGTAAGATCTATTTATCTGGGGTAAAACTGAGGCGACCATCCCCAACCCAGCGCGTCACAGGTGGCGGATGGTGAACGTCCAGATATGGAGGATCCCTGTGAATAAGGGTTTACCCAAATAAGCAGGTGCGGACCAACTGGCAGTAAACTCAGAGAGCAAGGTGGGGTGGTAGGTGGCGCTACTTCTCCTACGAAGTGCCTCATGTGCTCAGTGAAGGGAATACCAGGCGGGTAAGAGGCTCTTAAAAACCTCTCGCTCCCGCTGCCTTGCGGTTAGAACAGGGAGTCCACAGGCTAGCGGAGAATCCATACACAAACCGACAGAAGGTAACGGAAAACCACTGTTATAGTTACCAAGAATAGTTATGACTAAAAAGAGTAATAGATTCATCATGAACGACGTTAATGTATGTTCCTCTGGAACAGCTTCGTCCAACAGGGCAGCTCATAAGCCACAGGTGTGGCCAGATCGTCATCAAGAGTACGATGTTCTCTGGTGGCTAGACTGGCTGCTCGTCCTACCGGAGTCCTTAATCGAATCCCAGGTAATTCTCTTATGATTTTTCTTTCTTCATGTCTCACTAAAGTGCGTTGTCTACGATTTTTTTGAAGTTTAATCCTACAAAACTGTGTTCTCTTACTTCACATTACAATCTATGCCATGTTTCCAAGCTTCCCCCCTCCCCCTATAAATTTAATCTATCTTTTCATATACTGTTGTGTTATCAGTGTGTATGTCGATTCATCTTTCTTTATCCTCTATCTCTTTCCTATGCAGTTCTCAGTACGAAGATATCCGCCGTGTGTTTCTCTTCTGTGAAAATGTAGCTGGTTTCAGTCAAAACTTCTCAGAGAATAATTCACCGCTTTTATGAGTTCTCTGGGGGAAAGTTATGATACACAGGGGCATGTGTAACGAACACATGGGATTTTGTTCTTTTCTTCTTTGAGATGGTGCTATATGCAACGGTTTCCAAACGTTTCCAACAGGCAGCTACTGAACCAGTGGATTTTAAGCCAGTGAGATAAAAGTGAACATACAGGATTTAACATATTTAAAATGACTGTCTGACAGACTTACAGAGTTCAGCCTAGTACAGCGGTTCTCAATTTCCTAGATCCCTATTCTTCCTTTTCAATCCAGACTGCCCTTGAATCTTCCCCAATATACCATCACCCAGAAAGGTTCTTCACCATTACACATTCTTTTATGTTATGCTAGTAATTACTGAAATGTAGACAAAAAATTCCTCCCCTTAGACTTGAAACTCCTCCCAGGGAAGCCATCTGCCTCCAAGCTGAGAATCACTGATGCTAGAAAAATCAAATACTATGCTGTTCAATTATCCAAGAAAATGACACTGACAACAGATCTGAATGGAAAAAAGAAACTGAAATACAACAATGAATCAAATCTAATACACCAACTACAAAGACATCAGCAAACCATCCTCTTTCGCCTAAGTACAGGCCACTGCAGAATACTGAGCCACCTGCATCGACTTAAAATGTCTCACACAGACGAGTGTCCATGTGGCAGTGGAGTCCAGATTCCAGAAAATATCCTACAAGAGTGCCCAAACCATGCAGACCTGAGGCGTCAGACATGGCCAGAGGACACAAGCTTGGGGCAAAAGCTTTGGGGGCTCCTATCAGGATCTGGAGAGGACTGCAGGCTTTGCCATGTTGACAGGGACCAGGATCTGAAGTGACCAACAACCTTGAATGCAGAAGAAGAAGAAGATACTGACAAGCAAATTTTACTTTTACAGTACTGTTCCACTTTTACATAAATTTGTTCTGCATTTGTTTCATGTAAATTTACAATTATTTCAATGTTTCACTGCTCATTATTTGGAAAATGGCCTCACTGCAGTTGGGATATTCTCATATCTGCTCAGCGACATTTGGGAGATCTTATTTAATAGTTTCTCTGGTCATAATTGGTATACACTGCACAATGTTTTCTTTAACCTAACCATCTTCCTAACAGGTAAACAAAATATAACCAACATCTACTGACAATACCCGGTTTCCTGAAGTACAGCTCCATGCATTCAAACCTGGTGAAGTGATATGACTTGAGTAATTAGTAAATGAAGGAATGAAGGCACTGACGAGATATGTCACACCTAAGCTAAACGTAATTTGTGACAAGATGGGGAATACCTTGACAAGAGACAGAGGAAATTCTAGAAAGATGGAAAGAATATTGCAGAGGAATGTATGAAACAACTGACTATGAAAGCTGAAATCAACAGTGTGAATTATTACTGGAGGAGAAAGAACCCGAACCGACAATAGAAGAAGTTTTATGGGCAATAAAGAATCTGAAAAATGGTAAATCACCAGGATATGATGAGATAACAGCTGAATTTATTAAAGCAGAGAGAGAGGAATGTGCAACAATCTATCATACATTATGTAAAAAGATATGGCATTCAGGTATTTGGTTAAAAGAATGGAAAAAAACTCTATTCATACCACTGTCAAAAAAGGGTAACTTGAAATTATGCACAAACTACAGAACTGTTGCCCTGATTAGTCATCCCAGTAAAATTCTGTTAAAAATCATAATGGGGAGACTTCATAATAAAACAAGAAGAAGTCAATATGGTCCAAGCTGGTTTCAGGCAAGGAGGAGGATCAAGAGATCATATATTCAATATAAGATTAATAACAGAGAAATGCAGAGAGTTTAATGTGAATCTATATTTATCCTTTATAGACTACTCAGAGGCATTTGATTGTGTACAATGCCAGAAACTTTGGGAACTAATGGAACAAATGGGATTTCCAACACACTTGATACAATTAACATAACTGCTGTATCTAGACCAACAAAGCAGCAGTAAGAATAAATGGTGAAACAACAACTTGTTTGACATAAAACAAGAGGTCTGTCAGGAGGTGCATATTGTCGCCTTCCTTATTTAACTTCTATACTGAAAATATAATGAGGAATGTTAGGGAAGATGTAGACAAAGAATATTATGATGCCATAATAATTGGAGGTTATGAAATACCTGAGATTAGATATGCTGATGACACAGTATTACTGTCCACAACACAAAAAGGAATGGAAAAACTTATTATGTCAGTCCGTAAGAACAGCGAAGAGCAAATCCTCTATCTCAATGCGAATAAAATTAAACTGATGACAACTGATAAAACAAACAAGGCAGCTGAAATATGTATCAATGAGGAAAAATTGGAAGAAGTGGAGAGTTTTGAATATCTTGGATCACTACTAACTTTTAATGGAGATACAATGAGGGAAATTAAAAGGAGGATATCTACTGCTCTTCAGAAAGTAAAACACATAAAGAATCTGTGGAAAGGAACAGACAGAACTACAAAAATAAGATTTTTAAGAGCATGCATCTTTCCCATCACAACATAAACCTGTGAGACCTAGACACTTAACAACTGAGAAACACATAAATACCTTTGAATGTAAATGCTACAGAAGAGTTCTTCAAATATTGTGGACACAAAAAAGAACAAATATATCCTTACTTCATGAACTTAATACTGAAGAAGGTTGGCTAGTAAAGAGGATTAAACAAAGAAAACTTAAATATTTTGGACATATTAAACGTCATGATAATCTTGAGAAGACCGTCTTGGAAGGTACATAATGGGAAAAAGAAAGAGATGAAGACTAAGGCAAAGATGGCTGCAAGACATCATTGATGATCTGCAAATGGATGCATCAGCAATAGGCCATCTTGCTCAGAACCAAGAGGCCTACAGGAGTGCTGTTAGGGAGGCAAACTTCTGCAAGGGACATGCAAATGAATGAATCAATGAATTAGTAAATGTATATCACAGTCAGTCCTGCTGCAAAAAATACTGAACACAACCGTAAACTCTATCACAGTGTTTCCCATAGTATGTGAAAATACCCCTCCACCATGAGTGTTGGAAGGGCAAAAATAGGCCCCCCCCCCATGGGTGTTGGAAAGGACCAGTGGTTGGGGGGGGGCAGGCAGTAAAAGAAAGAGAGTCAGCAGGAGGGCACTGGAAGAAAAGAGGATAGTTGGGGGAGATGTTGAGGAAAAAAACAAAGCAGCAGATGGGGGCAAAAATACCTTCCTTCTTAGCACTTTTCTGCCTAATATTGAGAAACTCATTCATCACATTAAAAGTTGAGAAAATAACAAGTTATAAATATACTCCTTCATAATGTTAATGGTTTGGGAGCTTGTTTCTAGTTGGGTAATGCATATCCTAGTTTTATATACCATTGTAAAGTAGTACATAAGGGGAGAGGGGGTGTGTTGAAGATGTGGCCTGGAAGAAAAGCAGGCAGCAGCCCAAACAAGTCTGAGAAACACTGCTCTATCAGCTTATAATAATCATCTTTATCATAAGCTTTAACTGGTACATCTATGCTGTGAGATTACATCAATAAGATTTGGAAAGAGATGGTCTATCAGTGAAACTACATACTTACATAAATTTTGGTGCCATACTGAAGTGTGTTAGTTGCAATGAAGATCAGGATGGGTATAGCTGAACTGACAATGTGGAGGGGGGGGAGAGGGTGAAGAAAATGTCCACTTTGGCATTCAGCAACCCAAAAGTAGACATACAAGTGACAGAGCTGATGAACCATACCCAACCAAGACTCCATCCCATATCTCTTTTGGTAACCCCCAGTAACAGCCCAGTCTGGATAAATGGGCAGAAACTGTCAAACTTCCCATGGTCAACTGTTGCTCATGCAACAAATAAACAAATGTATATCTAAGCATTAAATTCTCAAAATGAAAACTGACATGAACTCTAATCACTATGCAGCAACCTCCCCCCAACCACTCTCAAAAAATGTGTCCTCTTCTTCTTCATCAGTTGTCCTCAAAAGGGTGCTGGTTATGCTGTGTCACAGTTATGCGCATCCAAATTAGGCTTGACATATTTTTTAGACCAGGTATGCTAACCCGGAATGCAAACAACATAGGACTAAAGATCAACATAGGAAAGACAAAGTTAATGAAGCAAAATGTGAACAGCAGAAATGTACTCAGAGCAGATAGCAAGTTAGTGGAGGAGGTCAACGATTTTGTATATCTTGGCAGTAGAGTAGCAGAAAATGGAGACAGCACAGAGGACATCAACAGCAGACTTACTAGAGCAAACCTGGCTTTTGCAATGCTGCAGACTATATGGAAATCTAAAAAACTAAGCATAAATATGAAAATCAGGATATTTAAGAGTAATGTTCTAATTGTACTGCTCTGTAGAAGTGAATGCTGGAAAATCACCAAAACCATAGAAAACAAGTTGAATTCTTTCCAGACTAAATGTTTATGAAGAGTTAGAAAAATATTTTGGCCAAACACCATAAGAAATAACATGTTGTTGGCAGAAATGCAGATGAAGCCACTGACAGCAATTATTGAGGAAAGACACTGGTGATGGTTGGGACATGTGTTCCGAATGATTGACAACTCAATACCAAAAATAGCACTAAGATGGACACCACAGGGGAACAGAAGTAAGGGTAGACCAAAAGAGACATGGAGAAGAACAACAGAGAGGATGTTGAGCAATAGAGGGCTCACCTGGGCAAGAGCAGAAAAAAAGGCAAAGGACAAGAATTTGTGGAAAACCCTTGCAGAAGCCCCATATGCCCTGGGCACTTAAGGTTCAGAGAGAGAGATGTTTTCCCACTGCAATCTCTGTTCACTTCGCCAGACTACTGTCTGTTTCCAGGGTCACCACTAGAGGTAGAAAAGGGTCTTGGCTGATTAATTCTTCATTTTCAGTTGTCAAGGTAGCTTGGTCATGCTAAGTCTTTAGACCTGTCACCCTGACAAAGTCCACAGTCTTCTCCAGGCAGCTTATTAATGTTTGATAACCCTCACATAAGCAATCTGCTGTGGGTTACTGACCACTGTCTCATTCAGCTTGAGTAGTACATCTTCACCCCCCAAATTTCTCTATACACCTTCACCCCCTGAATTTCTCTATACATCTTCACCACCAAATATCTCTATGCATCTTCACCATCAAATATCTCTGTACACCTTCACCACCAAATTTCTCTGTACATCTTCACCACCAAATTTCTCTATACATCTTCACCACCAAATTTCTCTATATATCTTCACCACCAAATATCTCTGTACACCTTCACCACCAAATTTCTCTATACATCTTCACCACCAAATTTCTCTATACATCTTCACCCCCAAATTTCTCTATGCATCTTCACCACCAAATATCTCTATACACCTTCACCACCAAATTTCTCTACACATCTTCACCCCCAAATTTCTCCATACACTTTCACCACCAAATTTCTCTATACACTTTCACCACCAAATTTCTCTATACACTTTCACCACCAAATTTCTCTATACACCTTCACCCCCAAATTTCTCTATACACTTTCACCACAAAATTTCTCTATACACCTTCACCACCAAATTTCTCCATACACTTTCACCCCCAAATTTCTTTATACACTTTCACCACCAAATTTCTCTATACACTTTCACCACCAAATTTCTCTATACATCTTCACCTCAAAATTTCTATATACATCTTCACCACCAAATGTTTTTATACATCTTCACCCTCAAATTTCTCTATACATCTTAACCCCCAACTTCTCTATTTGAAAACTGACAAGAACACTAAACATTAATGATTGAAATTAAAATAAACAACAGGAACAATATTTTTCATTGACCTCTGACAAAACAAACAAAAAAAAAAAAAAAAAGAAGAAACCCACACACAACAGAAATACTTACCATCTTCGCCAATTTCCAATGCATCTCGGCTTCTTTCAACATGCTCCTGAATTCTCTCCAGAATCTCATACCCCCATCTTCTCTGAAAAAAACTTCTTCCACCATCTAATCTTGTATGATGTATAAAGTCATCATCAGTGGAGGATGAGTTTTCCTCAGTACCCAATGTCAGATCCTGTAAAGTTAATTTTAAAAAAAGAAGAGAGTTCAGAAAGTTACTTAATAATTAATCTTTAATTTATCCTGTTAATTCAGTTAATTTATAACAGTTTTATAACATGGTGGTCTGTATAATACCCAGCCCATCTGCCAAAACAAAAATCTCAACTTATAAGCCAGTGTTTCTCATCATGGAGCATACGCTCCACAGGGGGAGCAATTAGAATATATTTCACTTTTTCAGAACTTAGTTGGCTACTGCTTGGCTGGTGGGGGGTGGGGGGTCAAAATCTTTGAGGTGTTGCAGTGGGTCATGATCCAAAAAAGGTTTGGAAACACTGTTATAAGCTGAGGGAAAATGAGTTGACAATGACAAAGCTTTTAGACGGCAAATCCATCAAATATATCAATCAAACCATCAGTCTGTTGCTCTCTATCTGTTAGTCAACATCACTTGAAGATACAATCATCTGATACTTAAATTAGTTGTATGATTCATCAGTCAAGCAAATGGTCATTTGTTTTGTAGGTCAGTCATTACATTAGTTAAGATCCTGCATTAATTAAACAGTTAGCCCTCTGAAAAAAAAACAAACCAGCCATTACTTATAAGATCACTAAATCAAAGCCTGAACTAACATACTCATTACCCTCTGAACAAAATGAGCCTTTATTTATCACATCATTAAAGAGGCAAAGATGCTCTCTGATTACGCAATCAGCGACCCACAGCTGATATGCTAGCATCAAAGTTAGCAAACAGAGTTAGCTGACCAATACCCTGTCCCATCTTGCCGTTGGTACCCCCAGTAACAGGCCCAGCCTGTCTAATGGGGCAGGGATCACCATAACCCCCATGATGGTGGAGTCTGCTAAAGAAGCACTGCACACACCTTGCTTTTTAGCTGCACTCCAGGATTGAAAAAAAATAGCTGCCATAACCCACTCCCACGCCAATATGATGTCATGCCTCAACACCATCACAACAAAACCTGCAAAGAACACCAGTGCATAGTTACAAGAAAGAAAGAAGGAATTTGGTAATGACTGGAAAATTCAGAAGAAAACAGAAAGGGATTTGGAAAGAAAGAATGTCAAGAGAAATACAACTCGGTGCACTAATCATGCATCATGGAAAAATAAAGTATAAACTGATTGAAAACACCAAAGGATCACACAAGATGAAGAAGGCTGATCATCAATGCTTTAAAAAGCATATGACAATTTCCCACAGTCAGCCATATTTACAAATAACAAATGGCACTAATGAAAATCTCACAAAAAATATACATTTCAAGATTGTAATAGTATTTATAATGAGAAATTTTATTTTTCAAATACAGTGATCAATTAACCAGGAAATAAATTGGTACCTTCTCACTTTCCAAGCTCATAGAAATGCACACCAATCTATTACAAAAATGCTAGTACACTATAGGGAAAAGTAATCCATGTTAATGAAGACATTTTAAAAAATCAAATAGCAGTTATCTACCCTTTAGACCCATATGGCGTCTCCACCACAATTTATTTCACTGGTTACATGAAGATAGTAACTAATGCCTTTAAATTATCAGACTATTACTACTCATTGTATGGTATGTGTATGCGAAATTCCATTGTTCCTTACAGGTGCTATAATGCAATTGAAATTCATTTTCAAGAACAAGTAGGCAGCTAAAAGCTTTAACCTTCTACATATCATTCAGCTGTCAACATCATATACAAAACAAAATCACACATTGAATACTATATACAAACCTCTTCATATTTGGAGCCCCAGATCATAGGAAATATTCTTTTTTTTATATGAAAATAAAATATTGCAGCAACTGAATCATAGTTACAGAGTCATTCAGAGTCAACAGACATCCCCAAGCTTATACAACATTCACACTACATCCTCAAGCTTATACAACATTCACACTACATCCTCAAGCTTATACAACATTCACACTACATCCTCTAGCTTATACAACATTCACACTACATCCTCAAGCTTATACAACATTCACACTACATCCTCTAGCTTACACAACATTCATACTACATCCTCTAGCTTATACAACATTCACACTACATTCTCTAGCTTATACAACATTCACACTACATCCTCTAGCTTATACAACATTCACACTACATCCTCTAGCTTATAAAACATTTACACTATATCCTCAAGCTTACACAACATTCACACTATGTCCTCAAACTTATGAAACATTCACACTATGTCCTCAAGCTTATGGAACATTCACACTATATCCTCAAATTTACACAACATTCACACTTTGTTCTAAATCTGTATGTCCAAATAACCTGCTCTGACTTGTGAAATGTGAAGGTTCCAATGTCAGGTGTGAGCACACAAAAGAAGGGTCTCCACTTGGACTCAGGGCGATGTCCTGCACACATGCCACGCCCACTTTTAGGGTCAATATCTTAATGAGAACAAAGCATTTACAACTGAATTACTCAAATTTCTTCAAGTCTTTTTTTTTCACCATGAATTAACACATATTTGAAACAAACAGATCCTATGAGGTGGGGGGGGGGGGGGTTCCAGATGATGTATTGCTTCAGTGCCAGGTGAGTTTTCCTTACTTTAAGAATGGGCCAAGAGAGTTTCAGGGGCCCAACAGTGAAAGTGAAAGAAAACAGAAAAGCAGGAGGTAAGTAGGACATCATCATCATTATCATCATCATCGCCTTTTACTCCCTTGAGAGCATAGGCCATGGATAAAGGATCTCCAGTCATCCCTGTTCTTGGAATTACTCTGCTTCCTTCCATGTGTATCCCTTGTCTCTGAGCACTGTCATAGTAGGACATACCAAGGGGTTATTCACCAGCTTACAAATTCTCTCTTGAAGGTTCTGGAAACAAGAATGAATGCTCGCTCACCTGGACTAGTATTATAATTAGGTCAACCAAGCACCACAGACCTCAGCGAGGGGAAGGTGGGCAGCTCTAACCTTTGAGAAGCAATATATTTTATACAGATCATGCCCAGGGTACAAAATGTCTTGGCACAAATCCTAATGCACAGATATTTTATATTTAGCTTATGCAGAGACATATAATGTAACAACCACAGATAATGGCCATAATATCTTACTCATTTTGTTGGAAGTACAAATCTTTAATTTTCTGTCCTGACTGCACATACATTTACATTACTTGGACACAAAATTACATGACAACCTATAAAACCAAAAGATTCAGTTTTGTTCATGAGCCTTAGATACTTACTTTGTTCACAAAAGAGGAAAATACTGTGGGTGTATGTGTCTGAGACAGACAGACAGACAGACAAGGAGAGAGATGAAAAGTTTCATTAAAAAAAACTGGAATCATTGGTTTTTGTATTAAGATGTCAAATTTCTATCTTAACATAGTCCCAGTGCCTTCAGTTAGATCTCTAATACAGTATGATATGGACAGTCATGGCTAACAGCAGTAAGAGGGTCATCATGTTGTATCTCCAGTGCAACGTGCAAGAATCTTATTGTATGATTTTATGTAGTGCTGGGAGACAGCCATTATAATCATCTGAGCTGACAGAATTAACTCAAGTTAACTGAACAACACCAACAACACATGAACACAATCTTTTACCAAACATCAAAGTTTTTTTTTAAATGAAAAATGAAACAATGTCTGTGGAACAACATGCTGAAGGGCTCAAACTGAAATGTAAATCAGCTTAGAACTGGTATCACTGGTTGAATACATTAAGGGATATATTAGTGAGAAGCCTGAAGTACTTATGGACTTGTCTAGAGTACATGAGTGCTGATCCTAGCTAACTTAACTTGAATGTGTTAGCAATTTATGTTGCAAAAAATTCCTGGTGCTGGACTAAACTGCAGTTATGTGACTAATTATTTCAAGAAATGACTGCTGACTGGAAAATATATGGTATGAAAACTAATAGTGACTCTTTAGTAGTATTATTACGTGCCATGTCAGACTGTACTGGCAATCATGCTACTTCATCTTGCGTCAACCTTGGTGCTTCCGATCAATTCAAACGCTTTTCTTTTTTTTTCCCCCAAGTCACTTTGTCAGTTCACTGAGATATTTTTCTCTTGGCTTTTCTCTCCTCCTTCTTGTTTTCCTTGCTGGTAATTCTTGAGGATAAAAATTCCCTAACATGATATTTTGAGGATACTGAACAGCTACAGGAATGTGGCCAAGGACACATTTTGGCAAAGATGGTCAAGAACAAAGAGGAATTACAAAGAACAGCAACGGATACTGGATATCTATTATCTCACTTCTCTGTTCTACCCATGTTTCAAAATTTGAAAGACTCGATGGATGATTATTATTTCTCTGTTCTACCCATGTTTCAAAATTTGAAAGACTCGATGGATGTCGTGAATATGGTCCATCAGATTTGTTTGACAATTCAACTCTTTGAGACATATGACATAATGTTCAGTGAAGTGAAGCAGAGAAATGCACTGCTCTTCATGCAATGATTTTTCTCAACAAACAAACCTCCATCTAGAAAGGAAGCAAACAAGTTTATAAATAACATAAAGGCTTGCTATCCCAAACTGGCTTGCTTTCGTTCTTTTTTTTTTATTTTTCCTTCTTTACTGTGGTTAGAAGACTTCTTTTTCTTCAGCTTTCCAAGCCATTAAGGCTGATTGTTGCAGAAAAAGTTCGCCTCCATTCCTCTCTATTCCTAATCTTCTCTCTTCAGTTGGTGACACCAATTTCTTTTATATCCTCTTCTATGTTGTCTTTCCACCTCTGTCTTGATCCACTCTTTGGTCTTGTTTCCCTCATCTCTTATGCATACACCATTTTCGTTTGTCTGTTCTCTTCCATTCTTTCTACATGCCAAAGCCAGATGATAGACAAGACTAACAAAAAAATAATAATTAATTTAGGTATAAAAACATTAAATACAATGTTTAAAGAAAACACTTTAATAATACTGAAACACGTTCAGACAAATGAGATTTTGACTGTTGAAACACTTGTTTGTCAGGATGTTAAAAAATATTTTAAAATCGTTGCTGTTGCAATGTGGACAAGTCCATAGTCCTGATCGCCTTGCAGGACCTCAGCACCCGTACAGAAACTTAGGGGGATGGAAGAGGGGAGAGGAAAAAAAGAGAGAGAACGATGTCTTGGAAAGCTAATTCATACCACAAACACGCATATAGGACCAAAAGGAACCCTCTTTCCCATAAAACGGTGGACTCATATAGCCCAGCTGAGCTGATCTATATAACGGTTTGTTCGCTTTATCGGCCTAGTGCCTTGCAAAACTAGAACAGCTCCGTGAAGGATATCGATTTCCCAGGTGTTGCAAAGGCTCACCAGCAGATCCTCGTAGCGCTCGCTAGCATGGACAAATTTGATACACGTCTAAATCGGATTATTTTTAATATATATTTTAATGCAAGAAAAGAAAAATAACAAATAAAAAGAAGCTTACCCCAGACGTGCAGCCATCCTTCAACTACTTCCCTCTCCGGATTATTCGCAGACATCACAGTTTTAATTCGTCTTGCAAGAATTAGGTTCTTGCTTCTAACTTTCCCACTTTTCTGTGACAGGAAGTACGTACTTCTGTGATTCCAGTGCAGACGACAACAATCGAAGATGACAGTTATTTTTACAAATGTATTCCATCGCTAGTGTATATCATTCTTTCTTAAAATATGAAAATTTTCGTCATAAAGACAGGATATCCCCTCTTATTAGGCATTATTTCCTTATATAGAGCGCTCAAAATGGAATTAGAAGATACAAAAAGTAAGAAATCGATATCCTTGTAAGTGTCGCTCCCTAGCAGACGACACAGGTAGTCATGCGCCATCTGTTGTAAGTAGATCGGAGGAACCGAGAGAGATGGTAGACAAGACAAAATAATCCACCGGTAAAAATCCAAGAATTTTATGGGAAAAAAAAGTCACGCAAATACTTTTTCTCGTTTGCGTATTTATGATAAAACAGATCACGCACACTTTCTTTAATGCCCTGTGTTTATTGAAAATAAGTAATAGAACATGGTGATGTATGGTTAGATATTGAAAAATCATAGAAAAGGCACTTTTAGAAGTGAGAGAAAGAAATATGACAGCAGAATTACCTGGGACTTGAACCACGAACTCCGGTAGGGCGAGCAACCATCTTCACTATTAAACACGTTTTTGTTTTTTTTTTTTTTGTTTCTTTCAGAGGGTGCCTGATAACGAAGTTTACTAGTGCGCTATACTCTCGTAACTAGACGAGTTGCTCGTCCTACCAGAGTCCGCGCTTCAGAGCCCTAGTAACTGTCTTATCGTTGTGTTTTTCTCTCACATCTAAAAGCTCTTTGCCTGTGATTTTTCGAGGTCTAACCATTCAACACTGCGCTCTATTAAAAATGGGTTGGTCTAGAACTGTACTACTAAAAGATCCCCCATCACGGTTGCTAAACCATCCAAGTGGTGGGCGTCTCTTCTTGTTCTTGTCCTGTCTCGCCAGAACTGCAAGAAGGATGTTCCTTGCAGCCGAAGTAGTGAAGATGTTGAAGGATGAGGATCGAGTACAATAGAGAGCGGGTTACGGCGGATCTTAGTGACCCCGTAGCTTAAAGAGGAAGAAGAAGAAGAAGGTCCAATGGTTCTATCAGCAGCCTTCATCGGCTCCATGAAAACCATAGCGATCCCTGCCCTGTTGCTACGTGCAGCTTGTTTCTGGGAGCATCAACAGATGGGCGCCCAAATGAAAGAGAATGAGAGACCGATCATATGCAGCCTGGAAAAAAAGGAAAGAAAACTGTAGAACCAGAGCTGGCTGTAGACACTGAAAAGTAGGGGAGGGTGATGTGTTGCTGTCTTGTAAGAAGCCAGAATCCGTAGTACCAGCTGATGGTTGCTTATATGGTTACTGTCTAAAGATATGCACGGATTTGTTTAAGAAATTTTAAAAAAGGTAAACCGGGGGGGGGGCATAATAGATGACAAGATAACAACAGCATTGAAGAACTATAGGAGAAAATGAAAAGTGAAAGAAATGACATAGAAAAGAAACTGGAGATGGATATGACGCACACTTCCAAAGCATAACACTAACATAACCAGACAGACTCTCACCTGGAATACCCGAGTTAAGAGGAAACAAATCAGACTTAGAAACACCTAGCGAAGGAGTCTTGAAGCGTAGATCAAGAATATGGACTACACATGGAGACTGATAGAAGAAGCAGCCCAGGACAGAAATAGAGAGCCCTTGTTGATGTGCCGAAGGTCATGGAAAATATAGGCTAACACCGTATTCTCCAATATGCCTTAATGGCATGAAAACGGGAATGTTACCTTTACCTTGTTGGTGGCCTATGCCCCAGATAAAAAGGCGAAGGCAAAGCATAAAACTTATCCTCCTATCTCCTTGGAATTGTAAACTCGTGTTCTCCGCAGTCAGTACACTGATGATCTTTAAATACAGCCGCAGAAATGGATGCAAAAGATACTGTGGTGTAAGGTGGATTTTAGCGAACCGAAGAGAGACTTTACGAAAACCAACGACAGCGACTGCTGTTCATGGGGGTGGGGGTGGGAGGGGTGTCATCGAGGTCTAGAGAAAGAAAAGAAAAATGTGTAGAAAGAGAAGGGAAAGGCAGCGGTGGACAGGCAAGAGTTTTGGAAACACTAGGCTGGAGACCGTGTATAGAACGGTTGAACGGTCAGCATAGTCTTAAGTTTTTCGGATGATTTGGTACAGACTTTGAGTGGGTGTCAGAAATGTAAATGTTAAGAAAGCTGTGAGACAGCAAGAGAAATGTCGGGAAACTGACTTCTGGTGAACTATGGTGTCAAGTGAACATGTGATGTGAGTTCTTCGTCGTCGAGTGCGGTTTATGGAGACAGCTGAGCCACTAACTAGGTCATTCATTTATTCATTTGCATGTCCCTTGCGGAACTTTGCCTCCAAAACAGCACTCCCGTAGGCCTGTCGGTTGTGAGCAAGATTACCTGCTGCTGATGCATCCATTTGCAGATCGTCAATGATGTCTTGCAGCCATCTTCGTTTTGGTCTTCCTCTCTTTCTTTTTCCCATTATGTATCCTTCCAATACGGTCTTCTCTAAATTATCATGACGTTTAATGTGTCCAAAATATTTAAGTTTTCTCTCTTTAATCCTCTTTACTAGCCAGCCTTCTTCAATATCAAGCTTTTGTAGTATAGATATATTTGTTCTTTTTTGTGTCCATGGTATTTGGAGAACTCTTCTGTAGCATTTACATTTAAAGGTATTTATGTGTTTCTCAGCTGTTTTGTTAAATGTCCAGGTCTCACAGACACGTGTTGCGATGGGAAAGATGCATGCTCTTAAAAATTTTATTTTTGTGGTTCTGTCTGCTCCTCTCCACAGATTCTTTAATTGTTTTACTTTCTGAAGAGCGATAGATGTCCTCCTTTTAATTTCCCTCATTGTATCTCCATTATTAGTAGTGATCCAAGATATTCAAAACTCTCCACTTCTTCCAATTTTTCCTCATTGATACATATTTCATCTGCCTTGTTTGTTTTGTCAGTTGTCATCAATTTAGTTTTCTTTGCATTAAGATAGAGGTTCATACTGACTAGGTAAAAGCGAAAAATCTGTAATCAGAGACTGGCATCCCCGTACTCCAGGCATTCCCATATGTTCTCCGCCTTCTGTTTCAACAGTCACTGAAGCGTGCACCTGCTGATGGGGCCAGCCACGCACTGGTTGTGGGTAACGCTCGCTAAACTACTTCGTTTGGAATAACGCCCACCTCCCCTCTCATCCCCCAACTTGATCACCTTACCGATGCTATTGTTGTCATTCAGTCCCACGTCGTTCTTCACAGACAGCGTGTCCGAGATGGCTCTTGCAGTCTCTTCTTTGTCCATTCTTAGGGTGTGCCCTGAACTGATGCTGTGCCTCCCATTGCAGCTTGTGAGCAGGTGAAGCATGTTAATTCAGCGCTCATCCGTAGATCTCGGACCTTAGCCGCTGTCTGCCGTGAGAATTAGGCATTAAGTGTACATACACCTTTTTTTTCTGTGGACGTATGCATAGACCGGATAAAGGGAGTCAAGAACAGCAGTTGTTATGTTTCATGTATGTAAGTTCATTAAAACGTGTATGAAATAGTGGTTATCAGATTTAGCGGCTGAAGAGCCTGACTGGAACTGAATGTGTAAATAACCAAGAGGTAGATTCTGGGTAAGAGAGGCCGTTGCCCTCGCGCTAACGTAGAACGATCACAACTTAAGACGATCTTACACATCTTTTCCCCCAGCTCGCGCATGGATGCTTCTTCTTCTTCTGTTTCTTACCATTCTTAGCACGAGTGTTTTCTGTGATATTGGACGGCAGTTACGTAACGTGGCAACTTGTAGGAGACGATCGTGACAACGCATCAAAATCTGATCTTAGAGTAAGCTACCCAGTCATTTGCATGTCCCTTGCGGAACTTTGCCTCCCTAACAGTTCTCCTGTAGGCCTCTCAGTTGTAAGCGAGATGCCCTGCTGCGTCCATTTGCAGATTATCAGCGATGTCTTTGCAGCCATCTTCGCCTTGGTCTTTCTCTCTTTCTTTTTCCCATTATGTACCCTTCCAAGACGGTCTTCTCTTAGATTATCATGACGTTTAATGTGTCTAAAATATTTAAGTTTTCTTTGTTTAATCCTCTTTACTAGAAAACTTTCTTCAATATTAATTGCTTGTAGTATAGATATGTTTGTTCTTTTTTGTGTCCATGATATTTGAAGAACTCTTCTGTAAAATTTACATTCAAAGTCATTTATGTGTTTCTCAGGTGTTTTGTTAAGTGTCCAGGTCTCAGGTATATGTTGCGATGGAGAGTAAGCTACTATGAACTTTTATTTGTTTTAAGGTCATGAGTAAGCTACTATGACCTTAAAAAAAAGTTAGGCATCTCAAAGAGCTCCCCCTGCCATTCAAATACTAACACAAGCTTTTCTGTCGCATGACCAAGCCGACAAAGCAGTCTCTTTCAGTGGCTACGAATGTGATGGTAAGATAGAGTGTCTGGCCAACAACAGCTCACCAGTCATGTTTCTTAGCTTTGTATTCATAGTTCTTAATGAAGTAAGGACATTATGTAACATCCAATCTATGTTTTTTTTACACGTGATTACAATTCACTTCCAAATAATCATTCATTTGACGTAATGATCACACCCGCTTTTTTAAAATGTTACGAGTGAAGACGCTGTCCGATTTCGCAGTCCGCGACCCATAGCTGTGTCCGATTTCGCAGTCCGCGACCCATAGCTGTGTCCGATTTCGCAGTCCGCGACCCATAGCTATGTCCGATTTCGCAGTCCGCGACCCATAGCTGTGTCCGATTTCGCAGTCCGCGACCCATAGCTGTGTCCGATTTCGCAGTCCACGACCCATAGCTGTGTCAGATTTCGCAGTCCGCGACCCATAGCTGATATACTAGCGTTAGGGTTGGTGAAGGAGCGTCGAGAAACTTTTCAGTTTCACCAGTGAAGCAGAAGTTGGTCGAATTCACTTTTGAATGGTAACGGAGTTTTTGGAGATGCACACCTTTGTAAGCGTGGTTGGCTGAGTGGTTAGGAATAATAATAATAATAATAATAATAATAATAATAATAATAATTCATTCATTTATTTGCATGTCCCTTGCGGAACTTTGAAGATTCACAATAATAACTGACAACATTTACCTTAAAATATGCTAGCACGTTCTTCTGATATTCTGCGTGTAAGTGTACTCATCCAAGTCCATTCCTCGATATTTTCCTTCAGTTATGATTTGTAGTGGTTTGGTATTTAAAGTGCACCCAGTTCACAATAATAAGCGAACACGTTAAAAGTAGAAGAAACTTTATACTGTAAACCACTTTATTTCTCTAGTGTCATCAAATTTCAAGCAGTAAAAATCTGATTCACAAAGCAAAGTACTCACGCGAATGAAACGAAATCAATAATAATAAAAAAAAAAAAAAAACTCACGTGAATCAGTCAAATTCGATCTGTCTGAAAAGATGGGGAATGGGGACATAACGCTTTCCGTCAAGTCGCTTGACTGGAAAAGTTCTTCAAATTATATTAAATCAATCTTTTTGTTTTAAAATTTTTAATCTAGTCTCAGTAAAGGGGAAAAAAAACCTCAGAGGTAAAATTTAAAAAAAAAAAAAATAGTACTGACCTGGGATTGTCCGTGTTGCCGGCAATACGCTCCAAGCCCCTACCCCACTGAGGTCGTGATCTCCGAGACCCTACCCCACTGAGGTCGTGATCTCCAACCCCTACACATACTGAGGTCGTGATCTCCAAGCCCCTACCCCACTGAGGTCGTGATCTCCAAGCCCCTACCCCACTGAGGTCGTGATCTCCAACCCCCTACCCCACTGAAGTCGTGATCTCCAACCCCCTACCCCACTGAGGTTGTGATCTCCAAGCCCCTACCCCACTGAGGTCGTGATCTCCAAGCCCCTACTCCACTGAAGTCTTGATCTCCAAGCCCCTACCCCACTGAGGTCGTGATCTCCGAGACCCTACCCCACTTGAGGTCGTGATCTCCAAGCCCCTACACCTACTGAGGTCGTGATCTCCAAGCCCCTACCCCACTGAGGTCGTGATCTCCAAGCCCCTACCCCACTGAGGTCGTGATCTCCAACCCCCTACCCCACTGAGGTCGTGATCTCCAAGCCCCTACCCCACTGAGGTCGTGATCTCCAACCCCCTACCCCACTGAGGTCGTGATCTCCAACCCCCTACCCCACTGAGGTCGTGATCTCCAACCCCCTACCCCATTGAGGTCGTGATCTCCTACCCCACTGAGGTCGTGATCTCCAAGCCCCTACCCCACTGAGCTCATGATCTCCAACCCCCTACCCCACTGAGGTCATGATCTCCGAGACCCTACCCCACTGAGGTCGTGATCTCCAACCCCCTACCCCACTGAGGTCGTGATCTCCAAGACCCTACCACACTGTTTACGTGATCTCCAAGCCCCTACCCCACTGAGGTCGTGATCTACAAGCCCCTACCCCACTGAAGTCGTGATCTCCAACCCCCTACCCCACTGAGGTCGTGATCTCCAAGACCCTACCCCACTGAGGTTGTGATCTCCAGGCCCCTACCCCATTGAGGTCGTGATGACCAAAAAAAAAAAAACAGGTGATATTACTGGTTACGTGACAAATCGAGGTATCTCTTGATGTTAGTGACTTCAATAACTGTTCTTGAAACCTTGAGACGAACGCCTCAACAAGTTCGCATGATAATAAATTACGTGATTTGACCAAGAAAAAGCTACAAAAATCACTTAACAAGCACAACGGAAGTCTCTTTTGGGCTAAAATGTTTAGATTAGCTCATTTGTCTTGAAATTTAATTAAGTAACACATATGGTTAGCCACAACAAACTTCTTGGATTTTGGCTTTATTTATACAGATTTTCTCCACACTTCAGTTTTTCTTATTTCTTTTCCCCCGAAGTCAGAAAATAGGCTGTAGATGTTATAATAAATTCTGACAAAATAATGTTTGCAAAACTATACTGTTAAAAAAAAAAAGAAACGCAACACTAATGTAGTCGTAATGGACACCACATTTCAAACTTGTATCAAGAAGTTATTTTACGGAATTAATGTTTCAATCTTGGCATGAAGAAATTTTAAGACTAACAACGAAATGATGTTCATTAAATCTGGTTTGGGCTTTTAATCTTTGTGACTGAGGCTTCCGTTTCAGTAAGGTGTATGGTCTCCTCTGGCCTGTATCAGAGAACGACATCTCCTTGACATGGATCCGATTAGCCGTTGGATCTGTTGGTGTGGAATGGCTGCCCACTCTTCCCGCAGTGCAACTCTCGGAGATTGGTTGGCGCCACGTCTCGATGGCGGACTTGTTTGTTGAGTTCATCCCATACGTGTTCTATTGGGTTCATATCTGATGACATGGATGGCCACGGAATGGTCTGGACATTGTTACCAGCGAGGAACTCGGTGGTGAGTTGTGCCACATGAGGTCGAGCGTTATCCTGCTGAAAAATCGACCTTGGTGCAGCCAGAAGTGGAAGGACGTGATAACGAAGAATTTCAGCTACGTATCATTGGGCATTCAGGCGTCCTTCAATTTGCACAAGGTCAATTCTTCCCATGAAGTTGATCCATGAGGAGGAGCCTCATCCACGCAGTTCTAGGCGTAGCGCTCATGGACTCTGCAGTAAACTCTTCTCCATCTATCGTGTCGCTGGAGAAGAAAGAAGGATTCATTATTAAACCAAACTCTTCTCCAATCATTCGCAAAGGTCCATTGACGATGCTACTTCGCCCACTGCAGTCGGTTCTGGCGATGCTGGTCCGTAAGAACAGGATCTCTATAGGATCTTTTAGGCCAAAGACTAGCGTCGAGCAGTCGGTTCCTGACCATTTGATCTGAAATTCGACGAGCTGCTGTTATTGACTGGGCTGTTGATGACGCAGATGCAAATCGATTCTTGAGGTGACGCAGCCGTATGAAGCGGTCTTCGGCAGGAGTTGTGACTCCAAGCCCCTACCCCACTGAGGTCGTGATCTCCAAGCTCCTACCCCACTGAGGTTGTGATCTCCAACCCCCTACCCCACTGAGGTCGTGATCTCCAAGCTCCTACCCCACTGAGGTTGTGATCTCCAAGCCCCTACCCCACTGAGGTCGTGATCTCCAAGCCCCTACCCCACTGAAGTCGTGATCTCCAAGACCCTACTCCACTGAGGTCATGATCTCCAACCCCCACCCCACTGATGTCGTGATCTCCAAGCCCCTGCCCCTACTGAGGTCGTGATCTCCAAGCCCCTACCCCACTGAGGTCGTGATCTATAAGCCCCTACCCCACTGAGGTCGTGATCTCCAACCCCCTACCCCACTGAGGTCGTGATCTCCAACCCCCTACCCCACTGAGGTCGTGATCTCCAAGCCCCTACCCCATTGAGGTCGTGATCTCCTACCCCACTGAGGTCGTGATCTCCAAGCCCCTACCCCACTGAGCTCATGATCTCCAACCCCCTACCCCACTGAGGTCATGATCTCGGAGACCCTACCCCACTGAGGTCGTGATCTCCAACCCCCTACCCCACTGAGGTCGTGATCTCCAAGACCCTACCACACTGTTTACGTGATCTCCAAGCCCCTACCCCACTGAGGTCGTGATCTACAAGCCCCTACCCCACTGAAGTCGTGATCTCCAACCCCCTACCCCACTGAGGTCGTGATCTCCAAGACCCTACCCCACTGAGGTTGTGATCTCCAGGCCCCTACCCCATTGAGGTCGTGATGACCAAAAAAAAAAAAACAGGTGATATTACTGGTTACGTGACAAATCGAGGTATCTCTTGATGTTAGTGACTTCAATAACTGTTCTTGAAACCTTGAGACGAACGCCTCAACAAGTTCGCATGATAATAAATTACGTGATTTGACCAAGAAAAAGCTACAAAAATCACTTAACAAGCACAACGGAAGTCTCTTTTGGGCTAAAATGTTTAGATTAGCTCATTTGTCTTGAAATTTAATTAAGTAACACATATGGTTAGCCACAACAAACTTCTTGGATTTTGGCTTTATTTATACAGATTTTCTCCACACTTCAGTTTTTCTTATTTCTTTTCCCCCGAAGTCAGAAAATAGGCTGTAGATGTTATAATAAATTCTGACAAAATAATGTTTGCAAAACTATACTGTTAAAAAAAAAAAAAGAAACGCAACACTAATGTAGTCGTAATGGACACCACATTTCAAACTTGTATCAAGATGTTATTTTACCGAATTAATGTTTCAATCTTGGCATGAAGAAATTTTAAGACTAACAGTGAAATGATGTTCATTAAATCTGGTTTGGGCTTTTAATCTTTGTGACTGAGGCTTCCGTTTCAGTAAGGTGTATGGTCTCCTCTGGCCTGTATCAGAGAACGACATCTCCTTGACATGGATCCGATTAGCCGTTGGATCTGTTGGTGTGGAATGGCTGCCCACTCTTCCCGCAGTGCAACTGTCGGAGATTGGTTGGCGCCACGTCTCGATGGCGGACTTGTTTGTTGAGTTCATCCCATACGTGTTCTATTGGGTTCATATCTGATGACATGGATGGCCACGGAATGGTCTGGACATTGTTACCAGCGAGGAACTCGGTGGTGAGTTGTGCCACATGAGGTCGAGCGTTATCCTGCTGAAAAATCGACCTTGGTGCAGCCAGAAGTGGAAGGACGTGATAACGAAGAATTTCAGCTACGTATCATTGGGTATTCAGGCGTCCTTCAATTTGCACAAGGTCAATTCTTCCCATGAAGTTGATCCATGAGGAGGAGCCTCATCCACGCAGTTCTAGGCGTAGCGCTCATGGACTCTGCAGTAAACTCTTCTCCATCTATCGTGTCGCTGGAGAAGAAAGAAGGATTCATTATTAAACCAAACTCTTCTCCAATCATTCGCAACGGTCCATTGACGATGCTACTTCGCCCACTGCAGTCGGTTCTGGCGATGCTGGTCCGTAAGAACAGGATCTCTATAGGATCTTTTAGGCCAAAGACTAGCGTCGAGCAGTCGGTTCCTAACCATTTGATCTGAAATTCGACGAGCTGCTGTTATTGACTGGGCTGTTGATGACGCAGATGCAAATCGATTCTTGAGGTGACGCAGCCGTATGAAGCGGTCTTCGGCAGGAGTTGTGACTATGGGTCTTCCACTGCGCGGCCGGTCTGCAATTGAGCCAGTTTATTGAAAGCGTCTCTAAAGGCGACTAATGGTGCTTCTAACCACATTAAATTGTCCGGCCACTACAATTTGTAACTGTCCAGTCTGTAAACGTCAAATGATGAAAAGTCGTTTTTCTGTAGTGAGATGAGCCATACTTGCGCATTGAATTTTCAAATTAATTGTTTCGAAGAGCGTCAGTATTTTATAGACATTCAATAACATGGTGTCAGTGCAGAGCCGCGCCAAGCTGCACAGCGCAGGCTGCTGCTGTTTCGCAGGCCGACCGTTCTTTTAGTGAAAAAGCGCTCTCGAGTTCCGTACGTGGGGAGATAGGCTTTCGCTCCCTTCCCGGAGGGCGAGAGTTAAGGTGTTTGGATGCAGAAGCGAGTGGTTTGTCCTTCAAGCGAAGCATATAAACGGCTAGCCAGCCAGGTTCGTGTTAACGGTGGATTACATTTTTGTCGACCGATGGTCTCGAAATTGGCCCATCTCTCACAAAGAGTATCGAGTCTGCGTTGGTTGTGGGTGGCTGGGCTTTCTTCTCGTTCGTTAGAGCAGAGAGAGCTGCCGGCCGCCCCCGCCGGTTAAAGGAAATGAAACGCCGCCGGGTCGAAAGGGATCCGCTCTGAGCAGAGCGCTGTCTCCCTTGCCCCGCGCCGGTCTGTCGGCAGATATCCGACACAGGTTCGGTGAAGAAAGCTATATGGTTGATCCTGCCAGTAGTCATATGCTTGTCTCAAAGATTAAGCCATGCATGTCTAAGTTCACACTGTCTCACGGTGAAACCGCGAATGGCCCATTAAATCAGTCGAGGTTCCTTAGATGACACGATCCTACATGGATAACTGTGGCAATTCTAGAGCTAATACATGCTTACCAAGCTCCGACTCTCGTGGAAAGAGCGCTTTTATTAGTTCAAAACCAATCGTCGTTGCCCTTCGCGGGGCGCTGCGTCCCAACTGGTGACTCTGGACAACTTTGTGCTGATCGCATGGCCTTCTGTGCAGGCGACGCATCCTTTCAAATGTCTGTCCTATCAAATGTCGATGGTACATGGCATGCCTACCATATTTGTAACGGGTAATGGGGAATCAGGGTTCGATTCCGGAGAGGGAGCATGAGAAACGGCTACCACATCCAAGGAAGGCAGCAGGCGGGCAACTTACCCACTCTCGGCACGGGGAGGTAGTGACGAAAAATAACAATACGGGACTCTTTCGAGGCCCCGTAACTGGAATGAGTACACTTTAAACCCTTGAACGAGGATCTATTGGAGGGTAAGTCTGGTGCCAGCAGCCGAGGTAATTCCAGCTCCAATAGCGTATATTTAAGTTGTTGCAGTTAAAAGCTCGTAGTTGGATCTCAGGCGCCGGTGCTGGCGAGATTCTTCAACTGCCGTGCGTGGAGTAGGGCTCCTCCCGGCCAGTGAAGAAAGGTGCAAATGGGGTTGCCGTGCGGCACCGCTGTGGAAAAGGTGAAAGAAAGGAATAAGCGAAGTAAAGAGTTGTCAAATCATGGCACCTCTGGTCTGGGGGTCGGCCAAGTCCTAAGTGCACTCATATCGGGCGAAATGCCTGAATCATCTTAACCCTGGCGAGATTCTTCGAAATCTGCGAGTGGAGTGAAGCTTCTCCTGGCCAAGGAAAAAACTGCGGAAAAGCAATTAGGGTTGCTGTGTGGCGCTGATGTGAAAAGGTGATTAAAAGGATAAAGTAAAACTTAATCGGTATGTCCAGTAGTATCGCGACGAAAGCTACACATACCACGGCGCCTCTGCTCTAGAGGTTGGCCACGTCCGAAATACACCCATACTGGTGAAATATGCCTAAACCGGCTTACACCAGGGGTGAAACTTGATGGCTACGCATGTCACGGTACCTCTGCTCTAGAGGTCGGTCATGTCCTAAACACGCCCATACTGGGATAATATGCTTAAACCGGCTCAACCCAGGGGTGGAAGTCATTAGTGGCGAGGATTCGTCCTTCTAGACAAAAGCTCTGTCCTGGTCAGATTAGGAAGGGTAGCTGCCACGACCACAAAATGCTGAAGTTGGAGACACTGGACCAGGGCAATCTAGATAGGCAATCACCTCTCACCCAGCGGGGATGTTTGCGTATCCTAATCAAGCTGAGGTTTTCCGGTGAGAAAATCCAACGCTGGACTGGACGGGCAACCACCTCTCACCCGGACGGGACACATGGCTATCTTAAAAAACATCGAGGTTTTCCGGTGAGAAAGTCCAACTCTAAACTAAACTGGTACAACGACAACCACGGTCTCACGCAGTTCCACTTCTGAGACCCACCACGAATACAGGCTCAAGCCTCTTGTGGTCCTTTTGGGGACCACACGGGGGACCACGAGACCTATCGAGGACCACAGGTGTAAATTCAGTAGAATCACAGGGCGGTCTTGGTGGTAGAAGCGAACGAAGAAGAAGAAGAATAACATGATAAGTGAGTTTTGTGTTCAGTAAGTTCCATGAGATTCTCGTGAACCTGTCCTGAGATATTGTCAAAAATGCTGTTTTGACAAGTGTTGCTTTTTTGTGCTCATGAATCATCTGCTGAGTACAATACGTGAAGTTGACTTCCAAGTGAACGTTTCAGGCAATTTACCCTTGTTTGATCAGCAAACTTCAGTTTAAATTACATCGTATTTGGTGCATTTCTATTTTTTAATAGTATATCATCATCATCATCATCATGATGTGGCATTTTCGTGCGATGAGTGACTCCCTCGCCTTGATGGCCATAGAATCAATTGTACTCTGTTGTTTTCTGGTGCCGTTTGAGATGTTTCTATATGCGGTCTCCTAATCTGAGACCAGTTTCACCAATATACCAGTACGTTATCCTGCATCTTTAGCATACGGTGCCATATACCACATTGCAGGACTCGCATGTGAATCCCTCATGGAGAGTGAGGATAGTTTTGGGAAAGGTGATCGTTTTCATTTCCCAGACTACAGGGCAGGTAACACAGCGAAGGCGGTTGGATTTTCTTGTGCCAACATATGCAAGATTCCGCTTCAGGTGGCTATGAACGAGGGTGTCCTTAAGATTTGGTTCCCGTTTGTATGCTAATCGAAAAGATGTCGCAAGTATCGGGGTCGAGTTGGATTAGTGGCAGATGGCGATAAAGAATTTTCTTAACCATTTGACCATGCAGGTGAAATGGAAGCACAAATATAACTCTGTCGGATGAGGTTGCAGGTTTTTTTTTTCTCTGAATACCTCTTCGCTGCTCACTTTTTAGATGCGGTTAAATGCTTCCCAGATGACATTGTTTGGAAAGTGTCTGAATTATCCTAACATATAGTGGATACCGCAATGAGAGAAGAACAAGCAGGATTTTGAAAAGGGAGAAGCTGTCTCCTGGACCAGATCTTTACTCCAAGAATTATACTTGAAACACATATTGAAAAGCAGAAACTATTAATACTGAACTTCATAGACTTTAAAAGGCATTTGATAGCATACACAGAGACTCATTGTGGAGAATTTTAAGCCTATCGTAAGGACCTCTACAGTGGATATGTTTGTGCAGTCAAAATAGAAAAAGGGATGAGACAATGGTTCCAGATTTCACAGGCTTGAAACATTGATGTATACTGTCTCCTTTGCTTTTTGGAATTACAGTAGACTTCATAATGAAAAAAATGCTGCACAGGTAACACAGGTATTGATTGAGTACAATGCAGAGATAAGACAGATGACTGAACAACAACCAGTTTCATGGGTGATCAGGAAAAAGGAGATGGATATATGCTGGTCACATGACGAGAAGAAACGGTCAGAGAATCCCAAAACAAGCTATCAAGTGGAACACAACAGGCTGAAGAAAAAGAGGCAGACCACGTGAAACTCTAAAGAGGACATTGTAAGAGAGGCCAAATTAACAGGCATAAAATCCTTTGATGAGGTTGAAAAGCTCGCCGAAAACAGGAAAAAAATGAGGAAATACCTTGCGAGCCCTATATGATGTTTAACGCCACGGGAAGGATATAAGATTGAGAAACGTGTGTCCCTACGTGTAAACTCATCTATAGCATTAAAAGCTGAAAAAATAATGCAGTAGGTGAGTTATAAATAAAGCGATGGCGATGGTTGGGACATGTGCTCCGAATGACTGACAACTCACTACCAAAAATAGCACTAAGATGGACACCACAGGGGAGCAGAAGTAAGGGTAGACCAAAAGAGACATGGAGAAGAACAACAGAAAGGATGTTGAGCAATAGAGGGCTCACCTGGGCAAGAGCAGAAAAAAAGGCGAAGGACAGGCATTTGTGGAAAACCCTTGCGGAAGCCCCATGTGCCCTGGGCACTTAAGGTTCAGAGAGAGAGAGAGAGAGAGTTATAAATGCACTCCTTCATATTGTTAAATAAACTGATTTGTTAGCTGAAGTTTTTAGTTGAGTTATGCATATCCTAGTTTAAGAGGTCAATGTATGAGTAGTACATTGGGGGGGGGGGGGGAGAGGGAAAGAAGGGGGTGTTGAGGATGTGACATGGGAGAAAAGGGAGGGGGGGGTGGCAGCCCGAACAAGCATGGGAAACACTGTTCTATGACAGTGGTCCTCATACTAAGTTAATTGTTCAATACAGTGGCTAAAAGGAAGCTTATGGACAACTCCAACTATATTGTGAGAATTTATACCAAATCCGGACCTAAATTATCTCCCCCTTGAAACTCGCGTCTTCGTCTACGGGTCATGTCATCATCATCATCATCAGGTGCCGTGCCGACTGGCGTTGGCTATTATGCTTCTCCAGAGTACCCGATTCTTCATGCAGGCCATCAGTTCAGTTTGTGATCTCCTCTCACACCATCCCGTCAGACTGTCCAGTATCATTTCTCTTGGTCTTCCTCTTGATCTTCTTCCTTCTATTTTTCCTGTTGTTATAATATTTTCAATGCCCCCTCTTCTCATTGCATGTCCTATGAAAGTACATTGTCTCTATCTCTTATCTTTTTCACAAGGTTTTTTTGTCTCTCCAGCTCTTCTCATACATTCTTCATTAGTTATTTTTGCTGTCCAGGGGATTCGCAACATTCTTCTAATAAACCACATTTCTGCTGCTTCCAATGATTTTTGTGCAGACTTGCCTATTGTCCATGATTCACTTCCATATAACAAGATAGGTTCAATATAGCATTTTAGGACTCGTTTTCTAACATTCATTGATAACGATGTGTTAGTTAATATGTTTCTCATTCTCTGAAATGCAGTCTTTGCTTGGCCTATTCTGTTCCTAATTTCTGTTCTGCATTTCCCATCTGAAGTTATTACTGCTCCAAGGTATTTGAATTTCTGCACCTGCTTTAGAATGATTCCGTTTAATCGAATACTGCATGCTGATGGATTCTGTTTCTTAGATATAACCATAGTCTCTGTCTTTTTGATGTTCAAAGTAAGGCCTTTCTGTTCACTTTCTTTGGCGACTTTATCCAAGAGATTTTGCAGGTCTTGTTGGTTCTCAGCTATCAGTACTGTGTCGTCAGCATACCGAAGGTTGTTAATATTGTATCCTCCAATTTTTATGCCTGGTTCTGTGATGATTGTTCTTAGAATATTCTCGCTATACAGAGAAAAAAGGTCTGGAGATAGTACACATCCTTGTCGCACCCCTTGTTTTATAGGTTGGTATTTTCCAATTCTGTTTTCAACTCGAACTGCTGCTTCTTGCTGCCAGTATAGATGTTTTACAATCCTCAAGTCTTTGCCGTCTATATTGATGTCTTCAAGCATTTTAATAATTTCACCATGTTTCACCTTGTCAAATGCCTTGGTGTAATCAATGAAGCATAAGTAGAGATTTTTCTGTACTTCTAAAGCTCTTTCTGTTAGTGTTCGTAAAGCATAAATGGCATTGTGTGTTCCCTTTCCTTCAACAAATCCAAACTGTTCATCTGCTATTTCCATTTTTATCTTTTTCCTTGCTCTTCTCATAATTATTCTCAGAAGTAGCTTCGTTATGTGACATGAGAGGCTGATAGTCCGGTGGTCGTCACATTCTTTTGCACCTGGTGTCTTTGGTAGTGCTATAAACGTGGATTTAATCAGGTCACTGGAAATATAACCACTGTTGTAAATATCATTCAGTAACTTGGTTATTATTTTTATTCCTGTCTCCTCTAGTGCCTCTATTTCTTCTATTGTTATATTATCAGGCCCAGTCGCTTTTCCTTTCTTCATGTGTTTGATAGCATCTATGATTTCATCTTCAAGTACTGGCGGTCCATCACAGTTTTCAGTATCTGGTGTTAATTCTGGTCTTTCTCCTCCATATAGCTCACCGATATACTCTATCCACCTGTCCACAATGTCTTCTTTTCCCATTAACATTTTACCTTCTTTCGATTTCAGGCATCCTGTGGTATATTTTGTTTTCCTGCCTGTGAGTTCATTAATTCGTTTATGCATGTTTTTGCTGTCTTTATTATGAGTGTCCTCTATCTGTCTGCACTGCTCATTTAACCACACTTCTTTTGCTTCTCTGCATTTGCGTCTTATTTCTTTATTTATCTTGCTATATTTTTCCTCGTTGTTTTTACTCCTCCTCCTCTTGTCCATCAGTCCTAAGATGTCGTCTGTCATCCATTTATTTTTAGGGGCTTCTTTTTTCGGTGGTATTATCTCCTTAACAGTTTGGTGGATAGAATCTCTTAACATTTCCCATTGTTCATCTCTACTATTTATCTTTGCTATTGTATTGTATCTATTTGTTATAATAACTTTGTATTGTTCTCGCAATTCTTGGTCAGTTTTAAGAAGTTCTGTATTCAGTTTGATGTTTCTCACTTTTCTGCCTGCTTTCTTTAGCTTTATTCTAACTTTTCCACAGAGTGGATCATGGTCACTATTGCAGTCAGCTCCTGGCATGGTTTTTGTTGTCAGTAATGCATTGCGGAATCGTTTGTTGATTAATATGTAGTCTATCTGGTTAAATGTCTTTTTGTCTGGGCTGCACCACGTTGCCAGTCTTCGAGGATGTTATTTAAACCAGGTGTTTCCTACAACCATGCTGCGTTTTCTTGCCCATTCAATTAATTAATGTGTGATGTAATAATACGGGACATGAGAGTGACGTCTAGTGGTATAAATCCTACCTTTTATGACGCCCCATCTGCTCCGTATTATCTGCTGTCCAAGGCTTAATGCCGGACTAGAGGTAATTATGCTGTCCAGAGCGAGCGAATTATTACAAGTCTGGCCAGGCGTTCAGGTAAGACTACCCAGGCTGTAGATTCAAATTAGGACACACACGTCCTACCGCACGCAAGGGGGAATAACGTCATCGAAACATGTGTTTTATTACCAGATACATAATGTCATCGAGTCGAATGACCAGAAATGTCCAGTACAAGACGAGTCCAAGCCACTGTTCTACGTCTTCAAGTCCAGTCCAAGTCGTTGATCTACATCTTCAAGTCCAATCCAAGTCGTTGTTCTACATCTTCAAGTCCAACTCAGGTCGTTGTTCTACATCTTCAAGTCCAACCCAAGTCGTTGTTCTACACCTTCAAGTCCAACCTAATTCGTTGTTCTACATCTTCAAGTCCAACCCAAGTCGGTGTTCTACATCTTCAAGTCCAACCCAAGTCGGTGTTCTACATCTTCAAGTCCAACCTAATTCGTTGTTCTACATCTTCAAGTGCAACACAAGTTATTGTTCTACATCTTCAAATCGAAGTCGATTAGGACTCTAGTCCGAGTGGACCGGCCCGAGTTTACATCTCTGTCTATTTGATTCCATGAGAGGACAAACTGCGTTTCAGATGTACAAACAGTAAGAATGTTCGGTTTACATACAACACGTGGTTACGAACCGTAAGGTCTGTTATAACTGAAAATACGATGGTTCGTATAACAGGGCTTACTCTGCGGGGCGCATTGAAACATTGCGCGTCTACAGTAGTTCATCGGTTTCTTTATGTACGTTGTATACCTGTATGCTATGTAAGCTACCTTAGATACGAACCGTATCTAACTGTTCCGAATTACGTACAAATTGACTTTCGAAGGAACTCACTCGTTGGTAACTTGGGGACAGCATGTAGAAAATACTGTGTGTGTCATTCAAGAAAGCATATAAACTAATTGTAATGTTGTGTATTCACTTTTTTTCTGATGATACTTACAAGTTAAAATGTTAAATGTTAAAAACGTTTATAACCTTTGCTTAAGTATGTCTTACGAAAGTAGCGCATTTTGCTGGTCTAAGGGATATAACTTAGGAAACATTTTGAGAGAAATGAAGTTCGGTCTAAGTCCCCCTGAGGGAAGTATTTTTTTACAAGGAATTTCTGTTTAGGATGGGAACACCTGGAAAGTTATAACTCGTGAGGCTGTTGGCCTTTCCTTGTCGCGGTGGAAGGACGTGTGTGAGTTTGAGATGTCACTAGCGTCTTTCTATCTTTAATTATGCGTTATTATAGTAAGATGGTTCAGGATGATGTTTTGTGCTAGTGATGTGTTATTTACTCCATTCCTGTGGCGGGTAAGTACTTGCAGCTTCTAAGCTGTTTGGGTTTATGTTTTTCAAGTTGTTATCTACAGTTTGAGATTAACGTATATTTCATCTTCATTGTTTTTTTGGAGTCCATCATCATCAGGAGTACATAATTAAACATTGTTTGTTCGAGATCGGACTTCCCTCAATGAGTGAATCAATTTTCGTGGATCGTCAAACTCCTGGATGTAGCTGTTCTGTAAGTGTCTATCATCAGAACGTTTTGAATATTTGATCTTCTTGTTATTGATCATGTGTTTGATCCATCTGTATCATTATACGTTCGGCCATAAGTTTGCCATGTCGTGGTAAAGTTGCTCATAGTCTGTTTACAACTAGTGCTACATCATGGGCACCAGCTTCTACATCTGGTGCTGCACATGGCACTATGATTGACACAATGAGTTACCAGTCTACTACTGTTCATATCGTAACATTACTGCTACATGAAGGCTCATATCAGAACAGTGCGCCAGGTTCGTGGCACCAAGGCGAGGACTTTTGATAGTAAGGACCACAGATCACGAGAATCAGTTCATGAGGCCAAGCTGCAGTAGATTCGCTACTCCAGCTCTCATTCGAAACACATTTAGGGCTATCCTGGGTGTACTTTCCACTGATGTTTTATGTCTCTGTGTGTACTTACCATCCATATTTTATGTCTGTGTGTACTTACCATTGGTGTTTTTGTCCACGTCTACTTACCATTGATGTTTTTGTCCACATCTACTTACCATTGATGTTTTTGTCCACGTCTACTTACCACTGATGTTTTTGTCCACATGTACCTACCACTGATGTTTTTTTTTGTCTATGTGTTGCTTATAAATGGGTTTTGGGTATACCAGTATTTTCCTTTAAGTCTTCAAGCCTGACTTCATTTGTGAGATTATTGTTGGACTATGATGGATCTGATGTCTCCCTTGGGAGACATTATGAATTGAAAACTGGTGGGATAGACTTACAAGTTTAAACTTATTCTCTCCCTTGAGAGACATTTTGAAGTGAAAACTGATGGGAAAGATGTACAAGTTTATACTTGATGTCTCACTTGGGAGTCAGTATGGATTGAAAACTGACAGGATACTTAAAAGTTTATATTTGTTGTCTCCCTTGGAAGACATTATGAAATGAAAACTGATGGGATGAGCTCTGTACTCTT
Organism: Achatina immaculata; assembly: GCA_009760885.1. Classification (NCBI taxonomy): domain Eukaryota; kingdom Metazoa; phylum Mollusca; class Gastropoda; order Stylommatophora; family Achatinidae; genus Lissachatina; species Lissachatina immaculata. Next base: position 8,254,383 of record CM019695.1, on the reverse strand, counting down.
GTCTAAATTGCTGAGCTTATAAAACTGTACCCAGAAAAAAGAATTGAAAGAAAAAAAAGAGGTATAATAAAGCTAGCAAAAAAAGGAAGGAACAATTGCTCCTTGAAAGTTCCATGAATGGATTGGCTTGTACAAATGGCTGTCCACTAATACAAAATGATCCACAAACACCATCAAAGTCAGATACGACACAACAGGAACAGAAACAATGGCAACTAATCCAGAAGTCATTCAAGTGTCATTTATTAATTCATTGTTTCATTCAGCTAATATTCTATGCTTCATTGAACTAATTTTCTATGTGCAATATTTTTATTCTGCAAAAGTGTCAATAAGTTATTTAAAGAAAAAAAAAACTGGTGATTTGTTGACCTAGTAAGACTAATATACAAAAAAAAAAGAGTGAATAGTCCATTAGTTAATCATACTTTATAAAATACAATTATTATAATGGTATAGTGCTAACACAAACAGCTAGTAACAGTTTTAATCAAGTTTTTGTCTGCTTGTGGCTCACAATTCTAAGTACTGCTCTATGTACAACTCAAGTCATTGTGGTAATCTTATGCTTGTATCAAGTGTTGCCAGAAATGAGCGATGTTTCTGCTTGCAGATCATTTAGTTAAAAAAAAAAAAAATTTACACTCTTCAAAAATTAAATGGCTCAATCAAAAGCACTGTACAAGTTGATCTTCCTCTCCCAGGGTAAAGTGTCAAGTGTGGACAAATAGCTACAAACAAATAGAAAATCACCAGGGCAGAGCTGAGATATTTAAGGAGATGTTATTAAATATAACAAGAGTAGATCAAATCAGAAATGACAGCATCAGGGCGAAGGCTGGAGTAACACCAGTGTTGTACTACATTATATTGTAGTACATTATACTGTATTATACTATAATACAGAAAATATTCATGCTAAGAGTTGTGGGAAACAGAGAAAAGAAGTGGCCAACAAGAAGAGGTGCAGGAGGGAAATTATAGAAAACTTAAATATATATCCTATCATGTGCAACAAACCAACAGTCCCTATCAAGACGTCTATTTGTCCCCTCAACACTAGAATGTTTTTGAGGAAGGAGGCATGACAAGACAAGACAAGACAAGACAGGCATAAAAGGTCTGCCGATCAACAGCTTCCCAAACTTTCCCTGTACTGATTGCATCCATCATGCCAGATACTAGGATACTTTGCAGTTTTGCAGAGCAACAATGAAAATGATTTGTCTGTGAAGTCAGCCCACTAAAAGAAGTCATATGTGCCAACAAATCAGTTCTACGTGTCTGATATACAGGAAATTCTGCTGATATGATTTTGCAATAATATCTTCACAAATTTTATTTGATAATTAATGAAGTCTCCATTTAAAACTCATTTCTTCTTTTCTTTAGTTCACTACAGTTTGCAATTTTCAATTTGTTTACAGAAAATAGTGTGAAAATAATCCAGAAATGATTAAAAGGAAGTGTTTTTATCAGAAATAATTTCCTCCCTTGTTAAAGATTAGATCTGCAAAGACATACTGACCGTACGAGAAGAACAAGTCATCATCCTGACATATGTACTGGGCACAACAGGCTAAGATACCATCTGTACAGTGAATTCAAGATAGGATCAACTAACGAGTGTGCATGTGGCACTAATAAGATGACAGCAGACCCCACTCATTTCTTCTTTTCTTTAGTTCACTACAGTTTGCAATTTTCAATTTGTTTACAGAAAATAGTGTGAAAATAATCCAGAAATGATTAAAAGGAAGTGTTTTTATCAGAAATAATTTCCTCCCTTGTTAAAGATTAGATCTGCAAAGACATACTGACCATACGAGAAGAACAAGTCATCATCCTGACATATGTACTGGGCACAACAGGCTAAGATACCATCTGTACAGTGAATTCAAGATAGGATCAACTAACGAGTGTGCATGTGGCACTAATAAGATGACAGCAGACCCCATACTTCAGGAGTGCCCAATACATGAGCAACAGAGAAGGCAAATATGGCCCAGTTACTGCATCAGTCCAAAACAAACTGTATGGGGATGTCCACGCCCTCCGGATGACCACTAACTACTTCAAAAGTATACAAATCAACGTCCGAAAATGTTCGAAGAAGAAGCAGAAGACTGACCATACATTATAGCATTAAATGCACACACATGTCATCATCATCATCATCATCATCATCATCATCATGCCCTCTTTATCTGGGGCACAGGCCATCAACAAGGCCTCTCCATTTTTTTTTCCTATCCTGGGCTGATTCTTCAACCTGTCTCCAGGTGCAGTCCATCTTCTTCTTTTATCTCTGCTTCTAGACTCCTATGCCAGGTGTTTCTAGGTCTTCCTCTTTTCCTCTGTCCCCTGGGATTCCAGGTGAGAACCTATCTGGCTCTGGATGTAGGAGAACCATGGCTGGTCCTAGGTCTGGATGTAGGAGAACCATGGCTGGTCTTAAGTCTAGATGAGGAAGGAGGAGGAGGGTTGGACATGTGGCCAGATCCCCAAATCCATAAAAACACCTCAGCTACAAAACGTCAACAAGAACTCGGCAAGAGGAAAAATGAATACTGGGAGAGGAAGGAGCTCCTTCACAAAGATCTAGGACACAGTTTGGTGAGTGCCAGGAAATGTCTGGAAGCAACACGGCTGTTCTTTCAAACAGAGCAGCCACACACTAAAGTAATTATAAATTAACTTAACTTGTGTTAATTTTGCCAAAATCTAGCAGAATGTGTGACACTTGCAGCATGGGATTTTAACATGAACAAACCCACACAAAAATCCACTTCATTGACAGCTTAAATGAAATATTTACATGTTACATATATGGGACCCTTGAACAATAGCCAGATAAGTGTGAATGTTCACATAAAGACAGTTAAATATCCCATCTCACAGAGCTGCTAAACATGTCACATGTGGCTGGCATATTACAATTACACTATTAATGTTTACATACCATCTTGACATAAATTAATGATAAAACATTATACACTTTGAATTTTGATCCATTTATGTAATTCTGAATGTGTTCATTTTTTTTAACAGAGCAGCCACACACTAAAGTAATTGTAAATTAACTTAACTTGTGTTAATTTTGCCAAAATCTAGCAGAATGTGTGACACTTGCAGCATAGGATTTTAACATGAACAAACCCACACAAAAATCCACTTGATTGGCAGCTTAAATGAAATACTTACATGTTACATATATGGGACCCTTGAACAATTGCCAGATAAGTGTGAATGTTCACATAAAGACAGTTAAATATCCCATCTCACAGAGCTGCTAAACATGTCACATGTGGCTGGCATATTACAATTACACTATTAATGTTTACATACCATCTTGACATAAATTAATGATAAAACATTATACACTTTGAATTTTGATCCATTTATGTAATTCTGAATGTGTTCATTTTTTTTTAAAAACTTGTTAACAATGAACCATTTCCTCATCTTGTTAATCTGTTTTCACTGCATTATTACAGTGTCACCAATAGATTTATCTGTAGAATTTAAATAAACAGATTTATAGCCAGTGTACATAAATAGTTTTATAGACAGAGTGATGGATAGGGATGTAAAGTTTAAATTTAAATTTTAACCGAAAATTGTAATCAGTAGGTTAGCTTTATAACTGTTATTTACAAATGTGCCAGTCAAGCCATATCTGTTGTAACTTCTCTATAGAGCTTCACTATACTTTTCTGTACTTCTATATAAGTACTAGATAAGTACTCTGTACTTCTCTATATTTTCTTCCAAATAGTAAATTTTCACTAAGATAATTTTTTAAAAAAATTCTGAGTATTTCTGAGCATGCAGCAATCAAAGATGAGAATACAGGACAATAAAGGACATATGTTTTAAAAATAAGTGACATCTAGGCATCCCAAATGAAGTGATATGATTCCCTGGACAAATCCTTCAAAACAAGGGACTGTCCTGTATAATATGTGGCAGTTTGTCACTTTAAATAGAGTGCACATGAGTTTATTTACAGGCAGAGTGTACATGAATAGATTTACATATAGAATGTACACAAATAGGTGTGTACATTCAGAGTTCTGCACGTGCAGGATTTTGTAGAAGAAATGAAACAGTCAGCAATTTGTAACAATAAAATGAAATTAAAATCTTCACACAAAAAAAAAATGACAATCCATTTAACAACTACAAGTACGCATTTTCAAACATATGTTTCAAACATATACAGTACATAACATGTTTTTTTCATGAATTCATAGACTTACATTTGTTTTAATTATCACCAGCATTTATCCTATTTCTTTGAAAGCATGTAAACAGGACCGTAACATATGAAACGTGTAACGAACTTCAATAATTCCATTAATTTAGAGTACTTCTAAAAAAAAAGAAAAATATGAAACTTGTAACAATAATTCTATTAATTTACAGTAATTTAAAAAAATGAAATGTAGCAAATTTCAGTAATTACATTAATTCAGAGTAATTCTGCATTCTCAGTTTAATGTGACAGATTACAAAAATAAGTTTTTTTTTTTTTTTCAATGTAGTAGCATCATATTAGCAAGGCATTTAGAACTCATCTTTCTTACAAAGAAGATAACAGAAGAGCTGGTGTTTAATTATTCAGCTGGTTTTTAAAAAAAAAATCTGTTGTGTTGTTTTTTTGTATGTGATCCTTCACAATGGCTTTTGCCAGGGTATTAGATTGTTGTATGTTCTGCATTTATACGTGCTCATCTTATTTTCAGCCACTCTTGTTCCTGCCAGCTATCCTCACTCTTTCTATCTTCTTGTAAAACTGAACTGGATCCACCTCCTCCTACCTATATTAGCAATGACTATGTTAAATAAATCTGAGCCTATGAATGTAGAGCAATTATTGACTTTTTTTTTCAACACACTTGAAAATTGAAAAATCCCAGTTCTGAATATCATCCTTCAGCAAAGACTAATTGTTTCACTTTCAAAGCTGATTAAGTCAAATGGCCATAACTGTAAAGACAGAATGTGCAGACTTTGAAATTTGTTCACAATATTTAAGTTTCAAATTTGAATACAGTCTGTTCTAAGAATATAGGTACAGCTTAAATCCCCATCTCCATGCCATTAAGGGATATTGGGGATACGGTGTTAGGCCCATATTTCCAAGACCTACAGCACATGAAAGTGTGATGTGGTCAGTATCACGCCTGGCCTACATTTACCTTTCCAGTTTATCCTGGTACCCAATTTCAGAGGCAGGGTGGACCTCCAGGACTTTTTGATGTAGGTGCATCAGAAAAAAAAAAACCCCAAATCCCCACTGCTGGGACCCGAACCTCGTACCGCTGGATTAGCAGAACAAACACCTAACCACTCAGCCAATCAGGCCACCTATTCCGAGCATATTGTTCAACAGTCTCTTAAAGATATGGAATCTTGAACAATTAACAATGATAAGATGATCTGAACACTTGAAAACCATTTGTGAAGGACACTAATTGCATAACATGATTAAACAATTTGTTTTTAAAATGTTAAATTTCAGAATCCTCTACCAAACCTGACAGAAATGATTGAATTTAACCCTTTACAAGGCAGTTGCATGTATATATTACCACATTAGGGGCAGCGATGGATCAGTCACTGTCTTTTTTTTTTTTTTTTTGCAACATTTGGTGGCTAGATATCTGCCACAGCTCTTTGATGTTAATGATTTTTATTTCATCCATTACAAATGACAAAGAAATCAAGGAAAGCAAAGATTCATGTCTTTTCAAGAGATTACAGAATATCTTGGCATTTCTGATAACTCAGCTGTTGGAAGATGATGATGATGATGATGATTGTGAAAATCTAGATGTGAGCACTGATAATGTCCTTTCAGAAGGCCATGGCAAAAAAAATTGCTACCCTACAAATATAAAAAAAAAATTACATCAGTTACTGCACATCTGCACTTTGTCTAGTTGTTCTTCTCACATTTCATACAAAATAATGAAAAAAAAAAAAAAGGTTAAGTTTTCCTATGTGAACTTTTTTCTGCTCTGTAAAGGGTTAAATTGTGCTAAACATGTGGTCTGTCCGGCCATAAAACGTAACATGAATTACAGGAAAATCTAACGTATGTTGTCTGGCCACATTCAAATAATCATAAAAATATGAACCAAATTATGAACACACTCAGCTTAGCATGAACATTACATCTATAAATTCTCAGATTTTTCAGTTTGTATGTTTTGGGGTAAGCGGGTGTAATTCATTTAAGAAAATAAGTTTTCAAATAAGTACAAATTACTACAAGAGTAACTCATAAAAAAATACTGTGAACTGTCTGTTTATTCCTTCTTTGAAGTTCACATTCAAAAGACCTTTGTTGTGTTACGAAGGAACCAAAAAGTATGGATTATGAGAGAACAAAGGATTTAAAATGAAACAGAAGTGCTTCGAAGAACATGGGTTCCATAACATGATGCTACAAACAGTGATATGAGAAGAGAAAAAATAATAGTTCTGTGTTACAGATAACAAGCAGTGTCATAAACGAGAATACATTGTGTAACAAATGAACAAACAGTTCTATAAGAAAGTAACAGTTAAAGACACAAATGAATGAACAAAGATTTCTGCACCACCTATGAACAAACTGCACTAGAACAAATATGAACAGTGAACACACAATCTGGTAACACCTTGTTCTAAAAAGCTATAATCAAGCAGATTAAAAATGCAAATGGAAATTCAACTGACATAGTTAATACATTAGCATAAAGCATCATGTTAAAAAAAATGTATAATTTGATCATTAAACAGTTATAAAGCAACATGGCATATAAGCGGCACTACAGCACAAATGAGTGTTGTAATGTAATTTGTAACAAAATTATGTACAGAGTACTAATAGGTGAACTGGATACTGAAATAACGCTACTATTTTACAAAAGCGAACTAGCACCCTTGTTAACAAAGCACTCTAGAAAACCAATACTTCATGTATGAGACAGTGTTTGTTGTGAGAAAGTACTGCAGTGCTCATGTGTATGTTTATATATTTAATTGTTCTTATACTTGGACATAGAAACATTTTTTTTGGTGCTACACTTAATTCATCAAATATGTGCATTAAAATGGTTATGTGATTATCTTCTAAACTATTTACAGAATTAACTTCTACTGAAAGGTAAAGTTTCCTGATCTTGCTACATCCTCTCTTCTGTATTCTTCTTGACCTTGCTATATTCTCTCTTCTATATTCTTCTTTATATTGCTATATTCTCTTTTCTATACTCTTTCTGATCTTGCTATATTCTCTTTTTCTATATCCTTCTATATTCTCTCTGTACTATGCTGAGTGCTTGAGTAGCCTTTAACTCATCTGATAGGCTAGGACAACACTCTTCTCATCAAGTCTCCCTAGATTTGTCCCCTTCTCTGTCATAAAGGTGATTTAATTTTCTTCTGTTCTTGATCAGTTCTCTGGGATGATGGTAGTTTCGTCATAGATTATATTATACTGTTGTGAATGAAAATGAGATAGTGACAGTGAACATCTCAACATTTTGCTGTTGGATTCCACCTGATAAATTATTTCGATCTGTCCACCAAAGTAATGATCTTGTGGTGGTGAAGCTTGTTGAGAAGCCACGTTTAAATCTGCTGCTGAAGGTTAGAAAAGTTACTATAGGGCAGTTCCAGGTTGTAGAATCTTCATTCTTTCACACACTGCACCGAACTCAGTTCATAACTATACATTGGTTTCTCATTTCATAGCTATACAGTGGTTTCTCTGTTCATAGCTATACAGTGGTTTCTCAGTTCATAACTATACAGTGGTTTCTCAGTTCATTAGTATATAGTGGTTTCTCAGTTCATAACTGTACAGTGGTTTCTCAGGTCATAATTATACAGTGGTTTCTCAGTTCATAACTATACAGTGGTTTCTCAGTTCATAACTATACAGTGATTTCTCAGTTCATAACTATACAGTGGTTTCTCAGGTCATAACTATACAGTGGTTTCTCAGTTCGTAACTATACAGTGGTTCTCAGTTCGTAACTATACAGTGATTTCTCAATTCATAACTATACAGTGTTTTTTGTTTATTTTTTTCAACCAACAAAGAGAACATTTCACAGCTTTTCTGTTTCAACACTTCTTTGTTAGATCCAAAATCTTTGTATAAGCAAAAACTGTTGTGTTAACTCTTTCACTTCGAAACAACACTGCCAGGGTTGGTAGATCTTGCACATTTGTGTGAATCAATGCCTCAGAGCGATATTTAGGCAAAGTCGAAATAAAATGAAAGGTAGCACATTTTTTTCACCCAACCCATTTTTTAAAATCATCCCTTCCAGTTTCTTTGGATCAAAATTTATCATCAAAATTCAAATGTCAGTGAATGCTGGTTTGCAAAAAAAATCACCATTAGCATATGATTATAAAACTGATCAGACGTGTACAGGAACTTCATGTCTTAAATGGGGGTAGAAAAATAAATTTCATTCATTCATTCATTTGCATGTCCCTTGCGGAACTTTGCCTCCCAAACAGCACTCCTGTAGGCCTCTCAGTTGTGAGCAAGATGGCCTGCTGCTGTGGCATCCATTTGCAGATCGAAAAATAAAACATGCATAAAATTCAAAATGTATTCATTCTGCAGGATATGTACAAAAGATGAACCAGATTTTATGACATCTGCTTGTCAAACTAGCAGCTGTTAGCAATCATGCTTCTGCACTCTTCTCATTCTCTAATATCTCCAGTCATTTCTTGTGTCTTTTTTTTCTTTCTTGTGTTAGTTGGTCAGTCCATTTAGATGTTCTTCCTTTTTCTATTCATGGAGTTTTCCAGTGGCTGACAATTATTTTCCTCTCATGACACGTCTAAAGAATTTTGACCGTTTTTTTTTTTATGTGACATATTCTGATTAAAGCACACAACATATTCTTTTGACTTTCTTCAATATTTGTTCAACTTCTCATGAATTAAAGATTCATATTCTGTATACAAATTTTGTATATTCATTTTCCTGAATTTTTGTCTTATTCTGAAATTAGACAGACTTCTAATCTAAAGACTGGAAGCAAGTATGACATCACTGAGGAAGCCACAAACTTGTGAGAAAAATCAAATCTCCTAAAATGTCAACCTGTGATTGTTAAACCTTGAAAGATGCTCATTTTGTTGGCAAAAATCTAGACAAGGATTCCCAATAAGAAAAAAAAATGGACCACCAGACCACTGACATAGCCCAAAGAGTTTTTACAGAGATTAGAGAGTAAACATTATTAACCTAGACTGCAGATCTGTGAGATTAGAGAGACAACAATATCAACCTAAACTGCAGATCTGTGAGATTAGAGAAACAACATTATCAACCTAAACTGCAGATCTGTGAGATTAGAGAGACAATGTCAACCTAGACTGCAGATCTGTGAGATTAAAGAGACAACATTGTCAACCTAGACTGCAGATCTGTGAGATTAAAGAGACAACATTATCAACCTAGACTGCAGATCTGTGAGGTTAGAGAGACAACATTGTCAACCTAGACTGCAGATCTGTGAGATTAGAGAGACAACATTGTCAACCTAGACTGCAGATCTGTGAGATTAGAGAGACAACATTATCAACCTAGACTGCAGATCTGTGAGATTAGAGAGACAATGTCAAACTAGACTGCAGATCTGTGAGATTAAAGAGACAACATTATCAACCTAGACTGCAGATCTTTGAGATTAAAGAGACAACATTGTCAACCTAGACTGCAGATCTGTGAGATTAAAGAGACAACATTATCAACCTAGACTGCAGATCTGTGAGATTAGAGAGACAACATTGTCAACCTAGACTGCAGATCTGTGAGATTAGAGAGACAACATTGTCAACCTAGACTGCAGATCTGTGAGATTAAAGAGACAACATTGTCAACCTAGACTGCAGATCTGTGAGATTAGAGAGACAACATTGTCAACCTAGACTGCAGATCTGTGAGATTAAAGAGACAACATTGTCAACCTAGACTGCAGATCTGTGAGATTAAAGAGACAACATTATCAACCTAGACTGCAGATCTGTGCACCATCTTCAGGCCATGAACAAAGACACACCTTAATAAACACTGACGTAGAATTACAGCATACCACCCACATCCAATGCAACAGGCAAGAGGAAGGAGAAGAAACCATGCGATAACATCATATGAACTACTCCCATGAGAGTATTTCACCCATACATAACCAGCTGAAGATATGACTTAGCTTCTCAGAGATTCTCTGTCCATCTCCCTTCCTTGGCTATGAGATGAAGCACTTGCAAAGTCACAAGAGTTGTCGCTGTTTTCATCCGATGTGTAGCTTAGCCGCATCTTCCATTTGCCATCTGGTTGCTGTTGTTGATACTGGCCCAGCTGTTGTTGTTGTTGTTGTTGATGGTGGGTAACTGAGTTGAGATCATTGACTTGGAGATCCAACTTATGCCTGTGTGAGCTCAGAGAGCTTGTGCTGTCTCTGTTATCGCTGTACAGAGATGACCGTGTGCTGGAGTCGCTGTAGCGGAAAGCTCCTGCTATTGCAACATTGCTGCTACAGCTGCTGCTGCTGTTATTGCGTGTATGTGACCTCATGACCACACCTCCATTGTTGGTGCTGCTGTTGTATGCGGAATAGTAGTCACTGTCTGAAGTAAAATGTCCACCTGCCTCAGCCAGCGGCGGACCATACCAGCTTCCACGTTCCCACCTTTCGACAGGTCTGCCTGTTCTCCTAAACTTGGGTGGCGGGTCAAGCTTTGGTGCTGCCCCTGCAAAGGATGCCATAATTGATGATGATGAAGCTGATGTTGATGTATAAGACGGCGAGGAAAACGGTAGCACTTTATTCGTTGATGGTTTATAGTCCATCCTCTGAGAGTTCGAAGATGCTGGAGAAGCTAGGGGTGAAATGAGTTTCACTTTGTCCGAAGCATCCTTTTTGTATGGTGAGCTCTGCGACGCACTCTTGTAAAAGTTAGGAGATCGGCATATGTAGGGATCAGATGTGTATGCAGACAAAGGAGAAGCATGTGGGATGGAGACTATGCTTCCTTGGTGGTCAATACTATTGCTACTTCCAGCTTTGAGAGTGCTGCTTTTGCTGGGGGACGAGGACGGAGGAGACGAGGATGAGCGAGCCGTGCTCGTCAGCCAATCACTGTTGCTGTCATTACGACCTGAGTCTTGGGAAGATGTCATAGAGGGAGGAGCATAGGGGTTCAGCCAGCCATTGGCATCTCCACCATTTAAGCTATATGTCAGGCTTTCTGATGACATCTCTTTATGGCCACTGTCTGGAGAATCAGCATCAAGTGCTGCCACTTTGGTGTTGGCGAAAGTATTAGCCCTACTCATGATTCCTGTCTCTAAATAACGACTGGACGGCCCCAAGTCCGGCAGATAAACAGGAGCAGGGCGAGGGGTCGTGGCATCAGGGAGAGCAGGAATCTGGAGACAAAAAAGTATGAAAAATCACAATTAGTTTATTTTTATATGATTCATTAAACAAAAGCAGGTGATATGGCAGTATAATAAAAACCCAATAACTGTGTCACACATGGATGATGCATAGCTGCATTATAATCTACCATCTGCTATTTGGTTGATACACTGTTTCTGGCTTGGTAGCTGTTATTGTTAGCAGTAACAGATCCTCCAAGACCTGGACATTCAACTTTTGGTCAAACATACATCAGTCTTATATCTTATATCTTATATCCTTCCCGTGCCGTTAAACGTCACATAGGGCTCGCAAAGTAGTTCGCCAATTTTTCCTGTCTTCGGCGAGTCTTTCAACCTCATCAAAGGATTTTATGCCTGTTAATTTGGCCTCTCTTAATAATGTCCTCTTCAGAGTTTCACGCGGTACCACATCAGTGGTATTCATAAAATATGAACTGAAAATGTCATGAAGTTGTTTCAATAAGAACTTGAAGAAGGACCATCTATCTCCATTATCATGCTTGATGTGGCTGTGCTGAAGGCCCTGGCCTAGCTGGTGATGAAGCACCCTTTGCTGTATACCGCAGATCTCCATCCACTCACTGATACGCATGTAGCCCGTCATCCGTTGGCGTTTCAACAAGTAAAGAAACAGGACCCCATGCTGCTATAGCAGGTTTAGCCAGAAAGACGGGAAGGCTGGCAATACACTTATTTATCTCTTTCAGAAAAAGCAGCTACAAGATGCCTTCAGCTGTTACATCACTATGTTCTAGTTCAGTTTAAAAAATGACAGGGTAGTTTATGGAAAAGATGTATAATAAATACGTGACCAAAATTACATTCATAAATTTAAAACAGTATTTGGCTTGTTCCTCTTTTAAGTACATTTTCTCATATAAAAGTTTGTGTTCTATTTCTTATTTAGGCACCCTCTTTTTACTTATTTAGGCACCCTCTTTTCCCTTATTCAGGCACCCTCTTTTTAATTCATTTAGGCATCCATTTTTTATTTATTTAGGCACCCTCTTTTTACCTATTTAGGCACCCTCTTTTTACCTATTTAGGCACCCTCTTTTCACCTATTTAGGCACCCTCTTTTTACCTATTTAGGCACCCTCTTTTTACCTATTTAGGCACCCTCTGTGTCAAAGATTAGCTAAATGAAAAAAAGGAAGGAAAAAAAAACATTTGAGAGCAAGGTGCTAGAGATGTTGCCTGGCCAGCTAATGGGGGGGGGGGGAATGAACTGGCCTACATCTGTATATAATTAAAGGATCCGCCTTGCTGCATTCTGTGCATAATTAGAGACACGCAGCCTGTTCTCACCTGAACTGGGGCATGATAGGAATCGAAGCTGTTACTACTGATTCCTGTGACCTTCATCTCCAGTTCTTGGATCCGAGTGACGAGCAGGGACACATGATCCAGCAGGTCTTTGTTGTGAAGAAGAAGCTGGTGAGCTCTAGCCTGTCAGGGTGGAGCAGAAGAAAGAAAGATCACACGGAGAAGGGTAAAACACAATAAAAAATAAAGATCACACGGAGAAGGGTAGAACATAGAAAAAGAAAGATCACACGGAGGAGGGTAAAAAACAATAAAAAATAAAGATCACATGGAGAAGAGTAAAACACAAGTTTAAAAAAATCACACTGAGAAGGGTAAAACAATAAAAAGAAAGATCACATGGAGAAGGGTAAAACATAATAAAAAATAAAGATCACACGGAGAAGGATAAAACACAATAAAAAATAAAGATCACATGGAGAAGGATAAAACACAATAAAAAATAAAGATCACACGGAGAAGGGTAAAAACAATTAAAAAAATAAAGATCACACGGAGAAAGGTAAAACACAATAAAAAATAAAGATCACATGGAGAAGGGTAAAACACAATAAAAAAATAAAGATCACATGGAGGAGGGTAAAAAACAATAAAAATAGATCACATGGAGAAGAGTAAAACACAGAAAAAGAAAGAACACATGGGGAAGGTAAAAGACAATAAAAAGAAAGATCACATGGAAAAGGTAAAAGATAATAAAAAGAAAGATCACATGGAGAAGGGTAAAACACAATAAAAAAGAAAGATCACATGTAAAAGGGTAAAACCAAAAAAAAAATCGTGTGAGATGGGTAAAACATAAAAGATCGCAAAAGGAATGGTGGATTAAGATAAAATAAGATCACACAGAGAATAGTAAATGACAGTGAGACACAAGTCATGACAGTAAGACAGGAATTGTGACAGTAAGACACAAATCATGAAAGTAAGACAAGAGTCATGACAGTAAGACAAGAATCATGACAATAATACACAAGTCATGACAGTAAGACAAGAGACAAGACAATAAGACACAAGTCATGACAGTAAGACAAGAGACAAGACAGTGGACACAAGTCATGACAGTAAGACAAGAGACAAGACAGTAAGACACAAGTCATGACAGTAAGACAAGAGACAAGACAGTAAGACACAAGTCATGACAGTAAGACAAGAGACAAGACAGTAAGACACAAGTCATGACAGTAAGACAAGAGTTGTGACAGTAAGCAACAACTACGACCAGAAACACAAAAGTCACAACAGTCTCAACATGATATGACAACGAAGTAACATTCATGACAGTAAAAATAACAATCATCACATCAGCATAACTTTAACGTGCCATCTCTTAAAGACGAAATACTAAAAATAATGACAGGAAATCATATATTTTTCTTTACAAAATTGTTATTGAGTTGGTTTTTTTTTTAATGTACACTGTATCACGTTTTTTTTTTTTTGGAGGAAAATGTTTGAAAGTGTTTATACAGAGCAAGCTAAAGATTATGAATGAATTTTTAACTTTGTTATTTCTTTTTAAAAAAAATGTCTTTCCCCCTTTCTTTATAAAACTTAAAAATCTTCCTTAACTCTATAACAGAGGTTCTTAAACTGTGATCCACGGAAAGAGATTTAGTGGTCCTCGGACCAGCAAAAAATAGATTGGCTCTATTAAAAATAAAATGTTATCATCGTCTATTTATTTATTTATTTTATGAGAGGTCCTCTGTTGTTCTCAGGCCAGAAATGGGAGCCACAGGATAAAAATGACTGATAAACATGAACAGAACAGTAAGGACAGCAACACAACATTTCATGGGAAACTACAAGAAATGAAAAGAGCAACAACAAAAAAAACCCAACAAAAAACAAACTACAAATAATGGAAGTATAATTTATTTACCTGGGCTTCGATTCTAGCAGCCGTCTCCGCAGAAAGCTGGTCTTTCAGCAAGTGCACCTGTGCTATAGCCACCTGCGGAGCCGACAAGAAAGCAGCAGCCTTTTTTTTTAACAAGGAGGCAATGTTCTATATGTACACATAACATAATTATGCCTTTCATTGTCTACATACTTTATTGCATTGACTATTTCTTTCCATACACACCTAGGGACAAATATTTCTTTCTGTGTGCACATTCATTCATTCATTCCTTTGCATGTCCCTTGCGGAACTTTGCCTCCCAAACAGCACTCCTGTAGGCCTCTCGGTTGTGAGCAAGATGGCCTGCTGCTGCTGCATCCATTTCCAGATCATCAACGATGTCTTGCAACCATCTTCGTTTCGGTCTTCCTCTTTTTCTTTTTCCCATTATGTATCCTTCCAATACGGTCTTCTCTAAATTATCATGACGTTTAATGTGGCCAAAATATTTAAGTTTTCTCTCTTTAATCCTCTTTACTAGCCAGCCTTCTTCAATATTAAGCTCTTGTAGTATAGATATATTTGTTCTTTTTTGTGTCCACGATATTTGGAGAACTCTTCTATAGCATTTACATTCAAAGGCATTTATGTGCTTCTCAGCTGTTTTGTTAAGTGTCCAGGTCTCACAGGTCAGCTGCTCTCCCATTCCATCCACCACCTGCTCCCATGGCTTCACGTCACCCTGATCGGGGGGCTATACGGGTACTCCACCTTGCCCAAGGGTGTCCCGTAGACTGACGGAGGTAAGGAGGCTGTGTGCACATACGGAACAAATATTTCTTTCCATGTGTGCACATCTTTATTTTATGAATCAAGACAGCTTATGTTCATAATAAATTCACTTTATGCCCGTGAATAATGCTTTATTGTTATAAAATATATCTACAGTCTTCTTCAGCTTTATGCTCCACTATAAATATCCACATATATCGGCGAATTATGCACTGACAGTAAATAGTGCAAATCTAGCACTGATGGCGAATTGTGGAAATCTAGCATTGACGGCAAGTGTGCAAATCTAGCATTGACGGCAAATTGTGGAAATCTAGCATTGACGGCAAATTGTGGAAATCTAGCACTGACGACGAATTGTGGAAAGCTAGCACTGACGGCGAACTGTGTATTGACAGTGAATTATGGAAATCCAGTATTGACAGCAAATTGTGCACTGATAGCAAATTGTCCAAATCCCCACTGACAGAGTCATCCACTGAGAGGAAATCATCATCATCATCATCAGGTGCCGTGCCGACTGGCGTTGGCTATTATGCTTCTCCAGAGTACACGATCCTTCATGTAGGCCATCAGCTCAGTTGATGATCTCCTCTCACACCATCCCGTCAGACTGTCCAGTATCATTTCTCTTGGTCTTCCTCTTGATCTTCTTCCTTCTATTTTTCCTGTTGTTATAATATTTTCAATGCCCCCTCTTCTCATTGCATGTCCTATGAAAGTACATTGTCTCTCTCTCTTATCTTTTTCACAAGGTTTTATGTCTCTCCAGCTCTTCTCATACATTCTTCATTAGTTATTTTTGCTGTCCAGGGGATTTGCAACATTCTTCTAATAAACCACATTTCTGCTGCTTCCAATGATTTGCCTATTGTCCATGATTCACTTCCATATAACAAGATAGGTTCAATATAGCATTTTAGGACTTGTTCTCTAACATTCATTGATAAGGATGTGTTGGCTAATGTTTCTCATTCTCTGAAATGCAGTCTTTGCTTGGCCTATTCTGTTCCTAATTTCTGTTCTGCATTTCCCATCTGAAGTTATTACTACTCTACACTACTGAGAGGAAATGCTCAACAAATATCAGTATTCATATTCAGAAGTTAGTATAAAACAGCCTAATTGAAATCTTGAAAAGGACATATGCAAAAAAAAACTAAATAAAAGCTTACTACAGGCTGTTGATGGAGTAACTAACCTGTGTCTGATGCTGTTGTTGCTCGAGCTGCTGTCGCACTAGCTGCATCTGGTGATGATGACTGAGCGGTAGCTGGCCGTTGCTGCTACTGCTGTTGCTGTCAAGGTTTTCGCCAAGCATGACAGGTGAACCCAGCGGTGGTGACAGCTTCACCGAACCCTGAGAAATGAAGTGCAGAAGACACAGTTGAATAAATACTTTTATATTCATACTCTAAAAGCCCCGAGAGATAAGGGTGGAGGAGAAACTCCGGTGTTCCTACAAGGACCTCCTGCTGATAGCTGGATTCTTGGATGCAACCCAGCTCCCTGTTCAGAAATCTGAGCATACAAGACTGAAAGCAGAAGAAGAATTCTCTAAAAGTGCCTAAACTGTGAAACAATGAGGCACACTTTTACTGAACCAGTGAAATAATCAGAGAAACCAGGCTCTGTAGCTGTATATGGGAACCACAAATATAGTCCATTTTAGTAAAGTGACAGAACTGCTGATCAAGGTTAAAGATGAGTATAACAAAGACCTCTTCTCATTGATAAATGTTCAGACACACTATGACAATTTAAGTATGACAAACATCAGGAAAAGCTATGTAAGTAAATTAATCTCAATCACATGTGTGTAAAAACAAAGGTATTTTCATTTTCAACTTTGGTATGTACAAACAAAATATTCTCATTATAACCTTTCCTTAGCACTAACACCATATCCCTATGTGCCTCTAAGGCACGACAGGATTACCTTTACCTTTACCTTTTTATAGAAAAAAAGGTATTCTTGAATTAAACTTTAAAGGATTCTCTGTCTCAGCTTTGCTATACAGAAAAAGTATTCTTGAATTAAACTTTACTGAATAGTACAAGGTATTCTCATTCTCAGCATTTCTATATAGAAGAAAGTATTCTTAATGTAAACTTTACTTTACAAAATAAAGCATTCACATATATATATATATATTGTTGTCAGTCACAAAACTTCTGTAAAGTTCTTGTTATCGCAGTTCTTGTAAATCTTTATAATCTTCTTTACACCTTAAAGATGGAAACTCTGAATGACATTTACTTTGTAATAAGACTATAATATAATATTTCAGAAAAAAAGCATTCATCAGACAGCAAAGATGACAAAACCAAGAAAAAGAGAAGAGTAAAGAATGGAGAATGCAGAGTATGAGTCAAGAAAAAGATCAATCTAACATTTAACATGTTATTAAATTACACAACTCATTTTGCAAACTGAATGTTACATTTTTGTTCCAAAACTTAAATCATCTACCTTCCTAGTATTTAAATCTTTCTATATCTTTTCTTTCTTGGGAAAACTAGAAGGAAAAAAGAGCAGAAGGTCAACAAAAACAGTATGAGGGACAATGTAATATATATATATATATATATATATATATATATATATATATATATATATATATATACCGATCTGGACTTGTGGGCTGTGAAAATTAAGGACACAGCAAGTTTGAGGACCATTTCAGCCAACTTTCCATGGGGAGAGGGCACATGATGATGTTATCTTTATTGCTGTCACTCTGTTTTTATTAGTGTTAATGATCTTATTTATGTGTGTATTCTGTTTCCTTTTTGCCCCCTATAATATCTGTAGTTTTCCTTCTTCTTCTTCTGTGTTCGAGTATTGGTTGGTCTGCAGCACCGTCGCCCTGACAAAGTCCGCCGTCTTCTCCAGGCTTGAGTGTGAGCCCTGTAGCTTTTCTTTCAGATCCACTCCCTCGGGCCAGGTCTATGCTGTGAGTTTGATATGTCTGCAGGATGTGTTCTGGTGTCTGGATACATGGACATTCGTTTGTGTGTGACATTTTAAGACGATGGATGTGGCACAGCGGTCTTCAGTGTCCCGTTCTTAAATGGGAAATTGTATTTTGCTGGTATCTCTGTAGTTGATGAATAGACTGTAGGTCATTTCAGTGATACACTGCTGCCATACTTGTCCCACACATAAAATAAGATTTGTTTTCAGAAGGGATCAAACTCGGAGATAACATGTTACCTTCAAAAAGAAAAACACTAGTTGCGGCCCTTGAAATAATGAAATTATTAGTCGTAACGGGATTGAAAACGGGCTTTATTGTGTGCACTGCCGGACAGATTTAGCGATCATGCTTCTCCATCTTGCACGGTCCTTGGTGTTTCCGCTTAGTTTATATGATTTGTTTTCCACCGCCACGTGGTCAGTCCGCTGAGATATTTTTCTCTTGGCCTACCTCTCTTCTTTTTTTCCAATGAATTTTCCAGTCATTACTAGATTCTCCAACTTCCGTCTTCTCATGACAAGTCCAAGAAATTTTGATTTGTCTTCCTCTTCGTTTTTTTTTTCTGTCTGTCCAGGATATTTGTTACATCTTCCCCCAAAAGCACACCTCTACTGCTTCCAGTTTCTTGGTCATCTTGTTGGCTCTCCAAATTCCACAACCATACAGCTCCCTTATAACACTGTAATATTCTTTTCCTCATTTTTAGGAACATTTTCTTAATTGTTAGTATCTTCTTCATGTCTTAAAAGACCAGCTGCCTTTACCTCAACTATTAGTGATGTTATTTCATTTGTGAACTTGTCATCGGCGGTTTTTGTTGCTCCAAGGCAAATAATTTATTTACTTGCAAGCACTTCCCTGTTACTGCTTTCCTTGACAGCTGTTTCTTTAAAAAATAATACTGATCTCTCTCTCTCTCTCTCTATCTCCCTCTCTCTCTATCTCTCACTCTCTCTCTCTCTTCCCCCCCCCCCCTCACACCCAAAGTCCTGTGTCAAGCTGCTGTTTCAAAACTAATTATGCCATAATTTACAATCAGGACAAATAATTAATTAATGGTAGCTGTTAGTTCGTGTATTAATGTATTTATTGACACAGTATCTACAGCCACAGGAGCAGTAGAACAATTAATACACAGCACAATAACAGCTCGGTGGCACGGTTGGCTGAGTGGTCAGGCGCTCGGTCTACTAATCCGGTGGTGCCGGGTTCAAGTCCCAGCAGTGGTAGTTCTTTTTTTCTTTTCTAGTACCACCACATCAAAAGAGGCCCCGGGGTGCACCTAGTCTCTAAAAACGTGTATCAGAAGAAATCTGGGACCACATCACACTTTCATCTGTCGAAGATCTTGGAAATGCTGGGATAACGTTACATCCTCAATATGTAAAAACATCTTCCTATGCTACAGGAAGAAACGCGGACGTTCCATTTTTGCCAGAGTAAAAGCGCTGGTCTTGACATGCATAGGGGTATATTAGTAAAAGTGAATGAAACAAAGTATTTCCATGTTAATTTTTTAAAAATTATGCTTCAAAATTACTAAATGTATGAAGATTTCGTAAGTGCAGAGTTTTGTTTTTAGGAAAAAAAGAAGTAATGTGATGATTTTAGCCAATAACTGTGTCCCATATATCATCGGCTAGGTCTGTATGTACACTACTTACCATCTGTGATGTCTACAAGTAGATCTATACGATCTAGTCTTGTGATTATATGTGGCATGCTCACTAAAATAATGTCTGAAATGACCTTCTAACTACTTCTCCAGTCTGTCTAATAGGTCTAGATCTGCTTGGGTTACATTCAAGAACAGTGTTCTGGTCACAGAGCGTGTCCATATCCCTATCTACATCCCCAAAAATTGAAAAATTCTCGATCAAAACTTCGGTTTCCATGCTCATGGCTAACGACGCTTCGGGACGAGAAGGTCACTGGACATGCGCACGAAATGTTTACAGTGAAAAAAAAAAGTTACACCGGTTTTTTTGTTGTTGAAGCAACACATGTATCATTTCAGAGACATTCGGCACAGAATTCAGATCCAAGAAGGAGCACTATAGTGAGATCTGGCATAGTAAGAAGTGGCAACGGGAATTTTAGCTTTTACCTTTACAATAACAGCTTGTTAATGTGAAACGAACTGGATTTAAAACAACAAAAACAACAACAACAACAACAACAAACAGATATTTAACTGTAAAATTTGAGACAAATTAAAATGCTCATCTACTGTGTGCAGGCCATCTTGCTCACAACCGAGAGGCCTACAAGAGTGCTGTTAGTGAGGCAAAGTTCCGCCAAGGGACATGCAAATGAATGAATGAATGATTGACTGTGTGCAGGAGACGTAGGTCACAAATAAAATCACTACCTTGAGGGTTTTTAAATCGCGTTTTTTAAAGATTGAAATTCATCATCATCATGTGGCGTCATCAGAGCGAAGGTAGGCGGTAATAAATCTCCAGTTTCCTCGCTCCCTCGCCGTGATGGTGCACCCTGCCAGGGCTGTACCATGTCCACTCTCACGTGTTATCTTCCCACCTACATCTCTGTGTACCTCTCGCTCTCTTTTTCCGTCCAACTTTTTTCCTGAATAGTCTTCAGTATATTATTATTATTATTATTGTTATGTCTCTTGATATGGCCGAAGTATTTTGTTTTCTTGATCCTTATTTCTTTATGAAGTTCACATTGCACGTGTAGTTGTCCTAATATTTGTACATTTGTTCACTGTCCATGATATCTGACCTAATTTCCTGTAGGTCCACATTACTGTAGCATTTATTCTTCCAACTGTAAATTACTATTTAGATTAACGACAGACTTTCAGTCACTTCAAGGTGAAAGCACGGCGAGTGTGTTTATTACAGATTTATTTGTGTGGTCTTCAGGTATTAGGTCTGGTGGTCAGAGGATTGCGGAGAAAACATCTGTGACGTCCATTGCTCTTTCGACTGTGTCGTGGAATGAAAAGAAGATGTCAATATCGCGAGTTACCGCCCTTACTCCAGTTCAGTTCCTAAACTTCTCCTATAATCACAACAACAACAAAAACATACATAACGGTTGTTTCTACTTACCATCTGCAAGTGTTGTGAATGTTTCAAGCTTAGTTCGTTCGGCGGGTTAGGTTTCTGCGTCTCCTTCTGTAGGTCCACGCACTGACTCGAAGTATTGAGATCTTTCTTTTCCCCCGACTCCGTTGCTTCAACTAAAGGGAGGGGGAAAAAGCAGATATCATTGTTTGCCTTTATTTGAAATGTTTCTTTTCTTTCTAAACAAACTAATTCAGCTCCTAGATCTGTATCTAACAAATGCCTGTGCTAGTATGCTCAGCCAAATGTAACCAGTACGAAACAAAAAGGCTTGCGCACAATGAGGTAGTTGTTTCATCTCCCTGGAACTATGAGCTGATGTTCTCTGCAGCCGACGCTGTGAGGCCGCTTAAGCACGGCCTAGGGCTATTACCGGGGGTTACCAGCGGAGAGGTAGGACAGGATCTTAGTTGGCTGTGGTTCGCCTACAGTCACCCTAGCATGTCAGATATGGGTCTTTGTCCGTCCTGGTACAGTAAAAAAAAGATGGTGCATATACAGGACTAATGACGCGAGATAAAGGGAAACAGTAAGACCCCTACCAGGGCAAACTTCTGTGGAGCTCATCAGACAGATTCGGGAAGACCATCCTTCCTGCACTGCAGTGCAATGGGGAAACCATCATGAGGGAACAATGTCTGAAATACCTTGGGATCGCTTCTGACAGGACGCTATCTTTCAACCACCACGTGGACATGGTCATTCAGAAGGCAAAGAAAGGGATCAGTGCAGTGAGGACCATGGCAGGTGCTGGTCTGCCACAACAGACACTCTTCCTGCTGATGTGGGCGTTGGTGATGTCCGTGATTGACTTTGGCCTCGGTCTTCTGACTTTGCCTACAACTCAGATAACCAGGCTTGAAAGAATCGAAAATGAAGCCACGAGAGCAGTTCTGGGGTGCACCAGAGTTACCCCGATCACAGCTATGCGCTACTGGTTATGCCAAGCATGAAAGTAAGGCATAAGTATGCGCAAGTGAAGAGGTATCACAGGATTACCAGTACGGCAAACCACCGTTTCTACCAGAAGGCAAATGTATTAAGCGCGGAAGATCGTGGATGACAGAGGCAGAAGAAACACTGTCAGCATGCAGTCTATGACCCAGAGCAGACCTTTCTAGAACCTGAATGGACTAAAGTGTCAAACATGCAAAACCTAATGAAGGTCGTGATAAAGCTTGGCCATGAATGCTGTGACTGGGTTCAAGGTAGAACAGAAGTCCAAATGCAAGAACAGATTCAGCAACCACGTGACTCTATGATCTTCTCTGGGCCCCGTGGTACGAGGCTTAAAATGTGGATGGGGGCTGTGTTGTCTACCGTAACGGCAAACTGGCTGCAAGTAAGTCAGGAGCCTATGCAACCACCACTTAGAGCACGGGAATGGAAGCGCAGGCAACATCAGAAGCATTTCCTGGTTAGTGAAACAGGGCGACTCGCATGGGGACTCCAAAAGCATGTTACGGAGAACTGTGAGACAGTTTCTGTCTGCAGAGGATGAGTCTAGCTTCTAAAGGGCTTTCATTTATTCAGTCTGAAGTGGATCTACTGCCCAGGTCATGCAGGAGTCAACGGCAGTGAGAAAGCTGAGAGAAGCTGGCAGGCAAGGCAGCGATTCAGGGCACTCCTAGAGTGGACAAGGAGGAGACTGCAAGTGCCATTCTGGACAGGCTGCGTACGGAGGACGACTATCATCTGGGCTGAATGACAGCAACCGCATCAGGAAGATGATCGAGTTGGGACAGGAGAAGAGAAGTGGGCGTTTTTCCGAACGGAGTGGATTACCGGGCGTTACCCATAACCAGTGTGTGTGACTGCTTCCATCAGCAGGCGCACACTTCAGTGGGTTTTGGAACAGAAGGCGGAGCACACACGGGAATGCCAGCCTCTGATTACAGTAAGACAATATGGCCGTTACTGGAAGTGCTGAATGTGGTAGAGGTTGCTCAACAATTTGACTTGAATGTTAATTCATCCTTGACCTTCGCAAAACAGTCTGACAGCGAACTGTCTCTAGCCACGATACCTGCTTTAGTGAGTGTGGTGTTTAGAGTCTCATTGATAACCTTATTGAAAATTCTCCTCGACCGCCCCTTCCTAGTTTTTCCCTTCTGTTGTTCATTAGACTGATCTTGTGTTTTCATAACAACCTGTTTCACTGAATTAACTTTGTGTTTTCATAACAGTCTGTTTATTGGATTAATCTTGGTTTTCAATACAGCCTATTTATTAGATTAATCTGGCGTTTTCATTACAGCATGTTTATTGGACTAATTTAGTGTTTTAATAACTTTGTTTATTCGATTAATCGTGTGTTTTAATAAGTGTGCTTTGTTGGATTAATCTTATGTTCTTATAAGTCTGTTTTTTTATTAATCGTTTGTTTTAATAAGTCTGTTTACTGGATTAATCTTGTATTTCAATAACAACCTGTTTATTACATTAATTTTCTGTTTTAATATCAACCTGTATTTTTTTTATAAATATTGTGTTTTCATAAAAGCATGTTTATAGGATTCATCTTGTATTTTAACAAATTCGTTTACTGGATTAATCTTGTGTTTTAACAGCCATATGTTTTTCTAAATATTAATCTTGTATTTTCATAACAGCATATTGGATTAATATTGTGTTTTCCAACAGTCTGTTTACTACATTAATATTTAATGTTCGTGTCAATGTATCTTTTGGCGTGATCTTCAGTTCCCATATTTGTCTGTCTAAATAATCTTGCTTATATATATCTCTCTCTCTCTCTCTCTCTCTCTGAACCTTAAGTGCACAGGGCACATGGGGCTTCCGCAAGGGTTTTCCACAAATGCCTGTCCTTTGCCTTTTTTCTGCTCTTGCCCAGGTGAGCCCTCTATTGCTCAACATCCTTTCTGTTGTTCTTCTCCATGTCTCTTTTGGTCTACCCTTACTTCTGCTCCCCTGTGGTGTCCATCTTAGTGCTATTTTTGGTAGTGAGTTGTCAGTCATTCGGAGCACATGTCCCAACCATCGCCAGCGTCTTTCCTCAATAATTGCTGTCAGTGGCTTCATCTGCATTTCTGCCAATAAGATGTTATTTCTTATGGTGTTTGGCCAAAATATTTTTCTAATTCTTCGTAAACATTTAGTCTGGAAAGAATTCAACTTGTTTTCTATGGTTTTGTTGATTTTCCAGCATTCACTGCCATAGAGTATTACACTTAGAACATTACTCTTAAATATCATGATTTTCGTATTTATGCTTAGTTTTGTAGATTTCCATATAGTCTGCAGCACTGCAAAGGCCTTACATATCAACTTGCTTATTACCTTTATCTGCTGTTTCTGTATCTGTTAATTTACTTTATTTTTTAAATTTAGCTTTCCTTACGTTTCAGTATGTATGCTGAGAAGCTGTTAAAACAGAAGCAATAGAGAATTTTAAAAAAAACTAACTAACTTCGTACATACTTTTAGACACTCGTCTTTCATTATCTTCTGAAGATCGATCGCTACCGTCTTCCTTTATGCTCGAATTCGGCCTTGACTGACTTCCCAGTTTGTGGCACACTTCGAAAGCCTGGCCTATTGTTCTGACAATGCGCATCGCCTGGCTCTGTGGAAGACAAACAAAAAGAGTCGGGGCGTTAGTTTCCTGGAAGAATAAACAGAAGCGAACGTTCATCACTTGATTAAGAGAAAAAGAATTGAGCGTTAGTCCTTTTTGAGCAACGCTGGCCTGAATAAATGAAACAGAAATACGAAATGATTTCTTTTCCCGTCTATAAATGGTCGTTTTTTACCACATTTATATTTGTTACTGCAGACATGCGAAAATAACTCGGATTTATATCTTTGGTATTTGTCTGTTGGATTTTGTGTAAAAAGGTAGTTTTTTTTTAAAAAAGAGTTTTTAGCTTTTTTAGAGGTGAGATGTGGCGGAGTGGATGGTGGCTTGTTCTCTCATGACTAGGGGAAGGGTAGTTCCTCTCTCTCTTTACTTCAGTCTTTCTCTCTACCTCAGTCTTTCTGGGGAAGGGTAGTTCCTCTCTCTCTTTACTTCAGTCTTTCTCTCTACCTCAGTCTTTCTTTCTACCTCAGTCTTTCTCTCTACATTTTCTCTATTTCTCTTCTTCTCTCTCTCTCTCTCTCACTCTCTCTGAGCCTTAAGTGCCCTAGGCACATGGGGCTTCCGCAAGTGTTTTCCACAAATGCCTGTCCTTTGCCCTTTTCTGCTCTTGCCCAGGTGAGCCCTCTATTGCTCAACATTCTTTCTGTTGTTCTTCTCCATGTCTCTTTTGGTCTACCCTTACTTCTGTTCCCCTGTTTTCTCTCTACCTCAGTTTTTCTCTCTATCTCAGTCTTTCTCTCCACCTTAGTTTTTCTCTCTACCTCAGTCTTTCTCTCTACCTCAGTCTTTCCTTCTACGTCAGTCTTTCTCTCTACGTCAGTTTTTCCTTCTACGTCAGTCTTTCTCTCTACCTTAGTCTTTCTCTCTACCTCAGTCTTTCTTTCTACATCAGTCTTTCTCTCCACCTTTCTCTTTACCTTAGTCTTTCTCTCTACCTCAGTCTTTCTCTCTACCTCTTTCTCTCTACCTCCGTTTTTCTCTGTCTTGCTCTCTACTTCAGTTTTTCTCTATACTTCAGTCTTTCTCTCTACCTCAGTTATCTCTGTTTTTCTCTATACTTCAGTCTTTCTCTCTATCTCAGTTTTTCTCCGTCTTTCTTTCTACTTCAGTTTTTCTCTGTTTTTCTCTCTACTTCAGTCTTTCTCTCTACTTCAGTCTTTCTCTCTACTTCAGTTTTTCACTGTCTTTCTCTCTACTCCAGCCTTTCTCCCTACTTTCAGTCTTTCTCTCTACTTCAGTCTTTCCCTCTACTTCAGTTTTTCTCTATACCTCAGTCTCTCTTTGTGTGTCTTTCTCTGGATCTCAGTTTTTCTCTATATCATTCTCTTTCTGCTTGTCTTCCTCTTTTCCTGTCTCTTGCACCTAGGAGATGTGATGTTAGTGCCCATATTTTCCTTGACCTGTCCGCACACACAAGAGAGAGAGAGAGAGAGAGAGAGAGAGAGAGAGAGAGAGAGAGAGAGATGTGGTCAGGACCAGGCCACCTTTTCCTCCCCAGCTCCAGAAGAAGTCAGGTACTCACTTCTACAACTGGGTTACTGGGACACCTCTAGCCGGGTTAGAATCACTCATCTCCGCCATGACAGACTAGAGCACCAAGCACTAGGGCAGGGCGCTTGCACGTCCTATATGAGTCTGTGGTTCGGGTCAAGGCTATTCCCTTAACATTCTCCCTCTCTCTTAGTCTAAAGTAGTTTGTATTTTTCTAACGATACGTATTATGCTCTGTTACTTGACTAACCGTACATATTATGCTCTGTTACTTGACTAACCGTACATATTATGCTCTGTTACTTGACTGACCGTACATATTATGCTCTGTTACTTGACTAACCGTACATATTATGCTCTGTTACTTGACTTACCGTACATATTATGCTCTGTTACTTGACTGGCTGTACATTTTATGTTCTGTTACTTGACTGGCCGTACATATTATGCTCTGTTACTTGACTGAGTTTTTATTTTTATCTGGGCGCGTGAGTACAGGTTCTGCAGCTTGGAAGCGAAGATGATCGTGCTTAGTGACGCAGTAGAATTATTAGAGGCAGTCAAGCAAAACTTTCAGGAAATTCTTTGAGCCAGTGGAGCAGAACTTTCAGGAAATTCTTTGAGCCAGTGAAGCAGAACTTTCAGGAAATTCTTTGAGCCAAAAGAGCAAAACTTTCAGGCATTTCTTTGACCCAGTGGAGCAGAACTTTCAGGAAATTCTTTGAGCCAGTGAAGCAGAACTTTCAGGAAATTCTTTGAGCCAAAATAGCAAAACTTTCAGGCATTTCTTTGACCCAGTGGAGCAGAACTTTCAGGAAATTATTTGAGCCAGTGAAGAAAATTTTCAGGCAATTCTATGAGCCAGTGAAGCAAAATTTCCAGACAAGTCTTTGAGCCAGTGGAGCAGAACTTTCAGGCAATTCTTTGAGCCAGAAAAGCAAAACTTTCAGCCAATTCTTTGCGGAACTCTGACAAACAGTTGTCTTTTTTTCCCCTAAAAGCTATATTTTGGAAAATTCTACCCTAAAAGCTATATTTTGGAAAAGTCTACCCCTGGTCCTGCAATCCAGGTCTTTAAAGGTTACACTTTGCCTGTCATGAACCGTTTGACCTGCATTTATAAACATATTAGTAATAAAATAAATCCAGCCGTGTATGTTTTGATTCTGCAGTCGAGAGTTCAAGATTGCCACAAATGCTAAAAACAGCCATTGCGTCATTTCCGGATAAAACATCACGACATTGTTCGCTTTATTAAACAAACAAATACAAAAAAAACGTGCGTGCCTTATGTGTATTGTTTGGTAGTTTAAGAGTTAATCCTTCTAAATTTAAGGACTTTGGTGCAGCCATACATTTCAATACAACAAATGCCTTCACACTTTAAGCAGGGATGGAGACATTTCGTGCTGCGCCGTTATAAATAGCATCAAGGTTTGTCTACAGTCCTCTATAGCGCTCTTAACCGGACTAAGCTATCTATCAACTGGATCACTCGCCATAAAACCGATGCGGTGTAGTGCAGAGAGAACCAGAATCACAAAGTGGTGGAGTTCCATCAGATCTTGCTGGGAGTAGAGAGAAAGATTT
The DNA here is from genome assembly GCA_009760885.1 of Achatina immaculata. Lineage (NCBI taxonomy): Eukaryota > Metazoa > Mollusca > Gastropoda > Stylommatophora > Achatinidae > Lissachatina > Lissachatina immaculata. The sequence goes on along the minus strand of CM019695.1, from coordinate 8,226,188 downwards.
GGGAGCGTGTGGTTTGTGATTTTATCGTTGATGAACTACAAAATTTTGCTTTCAGTTGTTTGGTTTTATTTTTATCTGGGCGCGTGAGTACAGGTTCTGCAGCTTGGAAGCGAAGATGATCGTGCTTAGTGACGCAGTAGAATTATTAGAGCCAGTCAAGCAAAACAGCTGAGAAACACATAAATGCCTTTGAATGTAAATGCTACAGAAGAGTTCTCCAAATATCGTGGACACAAAAAAGAACAAATATATCTATACTACAAGAGCTTAATATTGAAGAAGGCTGGCTAGTGAAGAGGATTAAAGAGAGAAAACTGAAATATTTTGGACACATTAAACGTCATGATAATTTAGAGAAGACCGTATTGGAAGGATACATAATGGGAAAAAGAAAAAGAGGAAGACCAAGACGAAGATGGCTGCAAGACATCGTTGACGATCTGGAAATGGATGCAACAGCAGCAGGCCATCTTGCTCACAACCGAGAGGCCTACAGGAGTGCTGTTTGGGAGGCAAAGTTCCGCAAGGGACATGCAAATGAATGAATGAATGAATGATGTCAAGCAAAACTTTCAGGAAATTCTTTGAGCCAGTGGAGCAGAACTTTCAGGAAATTCTTTGAGCCAGTGAAGCAGAACTTTCAGGAAATTCTTTGAGCCAAAAGAGCAAAACTTTCAGGCATTTCTTTGAGCCAGTGGAGCAGAACTTTCAGGAAATTCTTTGAGCCAGTGAAGCAGAACTTTCAGGAAATTCTTTGAGCCAAAAGAGCAAAACTTTCAGGCAATTCTTTGAGCCAGTGAAGCAGAACTTTCAGGCAATTCTTTGAGCCAGTGAAGAAAATTTTCAGGCACTTCTATGAGCCAGTGAAGCAAAATTTTCAGACAAGTCTTTGAGCCAGTGGAGCAGAACTTTCAGGCAATTCTTTGAGCCAGAAAAGCAAAACTTTCAGCCAATTCTTTGCGGAACTCTGACAAACAGTTGTCTTTTTTTCCCCTAAAAGCTATATTTTGGAAAATTCTACCCTAAAAGCTATATTTTGGAAAAGTCTACCCCTGGTCCTGCAATCCAGGTCTTTAAAGGTTACAGTTTGCCTGTCATGAACCGTTTGACCTGAATTTATAAACATATTAGTAATAAAATAACTCCAGCCGTGTATGTTTTGATTCTGCAGTCGAGAGTTCAAGATTGCCACAAATGCTAAAAACAGCCATTGCGTCATTTCCGGATAAAACATCACGACATTGTTCGCTTTATTAAACAAACAAATACAAAAAAAACGTGCGTGCCTTATGTGTATTGTTTGGTAGTTTAAGAGTTAATCCTTCTAAATTTAAGGACTTTGGTGCAGCCATACATTTCAATACAACAAATGCCTTCACACTTTAAGCAGGGATGGAGACATTTCGTGCTGCGCCGTTATAAATAGCATCAAGGTTTGTCTACAGTCCTCTATAGCGCTCTTAACCGGACTAAGCTATCTATCAACTGGATCACTCGCCATAAAACCGATGCGGTGTAGTGCAGAGAGAACCAGAATCACAAAGTGGTGGAGTTCCATCAGATCTTGCTGGGAGTAGAGAGAAAGATTTGGGAGCGTGTGGTTTGTGATTTTATCGTTGATGAACTACAAAATTTTGCTTTCAGTTGTTTGGTTTTGTCTTTACTGGCTCGTTTTGTGGTCTTCTTGCCTCGAAATCTGCTGAATCATGGTTTGCTCTCCTTCTCATCAAGAAAAATTATGACGATGACAGATAGTGATGATAGATGAGTGTCATGACATTCTCTGTTCCCTAGGACGTGCAAAGAAGAAAATAGGACAAATGGTTCTTCTCCCAATCCTTCAACAGGTGAAAAAAAGTCTGGTCTTTCAATAAGTTTCACTACGACAGATACAACATCGAGACAGGCTGTTGCGACACAGCCTGTTTCCAGAAAACACGTTTAAGCAAAAGAGAGAGGAATAACCTATTACTACTAGAATCTGTTATTACAGAAGAACCTATGCTGGGTATTACTCTCTAGAGTCCGTTATCACAGAAGAACCTATGCTGGCTATTACTATTAGAATCTGTTATCACAGAAGAACCTATGCTGGCTATTACTACTAGAATCTGTTATCACAGAAGAACCTATGCTGGCTATTACTACTAGAATCTGTTATCACAGAAGAACCTATGCTGGCTATTACTACTAGAATCTGTTATCACAGAAGAACCTATGCTGGCTATTACTACTAGAATCTGTTATCACAGAAGAACCTATGCTGGTTATACTCGCTATTATCTGTTACCATAGAGGCTATCTATGACCCTTTCTTCCCCTTCCACGCCAGATATTCACATTATATAGATGCTGTATAAGGAAAATAAACGATGGAGTGGAAAAACTACGAAATAAGTTCTTTAACATAGCAAAAAATTTTGCACACACTTTGTTGACATCTTGTACAATCTGTCTCAAGCTGAACAAAACTGAGCCCTGCTTCTTGCATAAAAATAGCACGTGACGGGGGTTTTGTCTGAGAGAGCACATTTCTTGTAAGTCTGACGATAATAGGGTCATTGACATCTCCAGCACATGATTGCTATACTATTGGTGATTAATGTACTTTGCTTCTCAAATATATATATATATATATATATATATATGCATATGCAGGAAACTCTCTACGGTAGAGAGCTGAACAACAACACAACTCCTTCAGATCATCAGAGGAAGTACCCCCCCCCCTCAGACAAGTGTTTCGGCCCTTTAAACTCCTGACACTCTAAGGGGGTCATGACTCCCAGAGGTCCTGTGAGATGTTGCTTTTTTTTTCCCGGTCCCGGGATTGAACCCATGATCTTCCAGTTGCCACTGCACTTTTTTTTTTGAAGTGCGTCTTTAGCGATTTAGCTACGGAGGACTGCTATTGGTTGTGGCAAATGAAATTACTTATGTTCCCAATGCTTGTTTCGCATACTCCACAGCCAGCATGAGGGCTTTTCTGCTGTTTCTGAAAGGCTTCTCAATGCCCTTGCTCTTGCTTGTCCCTTTATGCCCAGTTGCTTACATACACACACAATTCTCTCGCTATTAGTGGTTGTACTAAACTGAATGTTTGCGACGAAGAGAAATCTGATGAAAGGCAGAATATCAGACAGGCCTGCGAGCCCAGTTCTTTACCTTATGAAAATAAAGGCTGTTCCTACATGGTACCCCTCCCCTAGTCTCTTTCAGGCTCTCATTCTCAATTATTCTCTCATATCTTCAGTCTTTCTTCCTACCTGTCTCCCTAAAATCATTCTTTCTCTCTATCCCAGTTTTTTTCTCTACCTCGAGTCTTTTTTTTCTATTCATTTTTTTCTCTCTCTATTTCAGTCTCTCTGTCTCTCTCTCTCTCGATCGATCTTTCTCTTTATCTCACTCTATATCAGTTAGCTCTACCTCATTCTTTCATTCCATCTCAGTTGTATGTTTCAACTGTTACAGTTGATATGGCAACATATGTATCTTCCATGTACGAAAAAGCTGATAATTTTCACCTTATTCACCATAATTTTTTCTCTCCCCCCCCGCCCCATCTACACATACTCACACACAGACACGTACTCGTCAATCTGCTGCTAAACTAAGATTGCGTGCGGTGATTTTCTGGGTTATTTCCTAATATAAGATGGCCAAATTACGCAGCCGAGCTTTAAAGAAGGAAAAAAAAAGACATTTCGTGAACATTTGTTAAAAGTACTCTCCAGATAACATTTTCCAAAGAGCTGCAACCGATGACCCTTGTTAAGAAAACGTGAGAGATAATACGTGATTATGCGTGCTCTACAACTTCGTTTCCTTTCTTTCGCTTTTTCCCCTTTAAAAAAAAATCCTTATTTTCATGAGCTTTTCCTTGCGTTCATTTTTTTTCCCGTCCTTATGTCCATGGCAAACTTTTTTTTTTATGTCTGATGTTGTGTGAGGGTTGAAGATGGGGTCCTATGTGGAATAAGCGACTCAAAACTGGCATGCTAGCGCCGGTATGGGGATGGTGTGAGGTGGGGGGGGGGGTGTGACGAACCAGAGCTGATCAAGACTCTGTCCCACCATTACGTTAGTACTTCCCGATAAGAGGCCTAGCCTGGCTAACAGGGCAAGGGCTGCCATAATTCCCGAGGCGTGGAGCCTGCTAAAGAAGTACAGCGTACTCCCTGCCTTCTACCTCCACTCAAGAAGTGAAAAATATAACCCGCCTCCCCAAAGCCGTCTCTAACAGCATCGGAAGGTGGGGAAGGGGGTCCCTGGGCAAAGTGATGCACTGGACTCCCAGCATTCCTCTCTAACATATGGAAGTAATGTTAAGAATTCATAGGTTTCCATGGGCTGGTTGGGCCACTATGCACTTGGGGCCTCTGTGCAGTGACTCATGCGTTAAGACGGCACTGGCCCTCCCACGCCGACACAATCCTTTGCTTCAACACCCTCACAGCATCGGCTGCAAAAAGAAAACCACAAGCTTGTACTTACAGAGATATTAAAGACAAAAGACAAGACATACGCTTGAGTCCAGGGATATATAAAAAGACAACAGACAAGACATACGCCTGATTCCAGGGATATATAAAAAGACAAAGGACAAGACATACGCCTGATTCCAGGGATATATAAAAAGACAAAGGACAAGACATACGCCTGATTCCAGGGATGTATAAAAAGACAAAAGACAAGACATACGCCTGATTCCAGGGATGTATAAAAAGACAAAAGACAAGACATACGCCTGATTCCAGGGATATATTAAAAAAAAACAGACGACAAGACATACGCCCAACACAGCTCAATATCTACCTCAACTGATCAGCTCTGCTACCGCACAAGTAGAAATCTTTTCAGTTTATTTTCTGTTTCCCAACATTATGGTTATCATATCTCCTTCCTTCCTCCGTCTCATCCGACACGTTTAACCTCGTCTTTACGTTCCCTGCCTTGGGTCTTCTCGCAGTTTTCTTTCGCTCTATTTCCTAGTTTTAATTAATTCAAGAAAACTCATCCCCGCATTTTATTCAGCGCAAGATAAGACGTAACATGCGTGAGGCCTTGTTGATTTTTTGCCCATTAATTTCTTTTCAGATATTCTCGCCCTTCTCAGTTTTTGTTTTTTTAAACGAGAAACATGTAATGAAAGCTTTGAGAAGACGCGGGCTCGTGTGTTCTCTTTATTTCCTTCTCCTCATGTATGTATCATCAAGGGCTTTATATGTCTTCCTCCCCTTCCTTCTTGTGTCGTGTTTTTTTCCGTTTCTCATGCTCCCACGGTTATTAGTCCGTACACGTACAAAAACGTTCCAACGAGAACGAAACAGTGGGCTCTCTTGGTCCCTGTATCTTCTGGTTGTTTTACTTCACGTTTTATTCGCATGACGTGGCCGTGGTGATAGGCGGTTGCGGAGATATTCAATCTTCACTTTGGTTACCTGCCCTTGGTGCTTCTAATCCAGCCTTTGGTTCCCTTTTCTTTCAAGTAGGGTTTGATATGTTCTTTCTTTCTTTCTTTCTTTACCTTCAATGTAAAAGTTCGACAGGTCCTTATCCTCACGTGCATTACTGTTTAAGTCACTGTGTCTGGCAACTAAGTCACTGTGACGGACAACTATCTAATTCACTGTCACCTACAACTATGTCCTGTGCCTAACAACTAAGTCACTGTGACGGACGACTATCTAATTCACTGAGACGGACAGCTAAGTCATTATGTCAAACAACTATCTATGTCACTGTGTCGAACAATTAAGTCACTATGATGGGGACAACTAAGTCACCGTGCCGAACAAGTTACTTAAGTTACTGTGACGGATAATTATCTAAGCACTGTGGCGCATAACTATCTCACTGTGTAGGACAACAAACCACTGTGTCGAACAGCTATCTAAGTCACTGTGATGGACATAACCGTAACGTTTGACAGCGAAGATCCTAAATACAAAGATTTTTTTTTCGATTTGGATTTCCCCGAAATAAGATTTTTTTTTTTGTTTTTGTTTAGGAAAATAAAAAATAAAAAAATTGAAATCTTTAACGACAAACGGGAGCGGACAACTCCAAAGGTATTACAATTTTTTGGTCTCTTTTCTAAAATCAAGCACTTAAAAAAAAAAGATCATTTAAAGAGCGGGGCTTCCGCTGTGTCGAACAGGGGCGTCCTGTAGTGGAGGAAAACAGAATAGCTAACGAACGTGATGCGTGGAGGAAACAGTCTTGCAGCACCGTACAGACTTCTTCTCCGTTGACGCTGCAGAGAGGTATACGGTCAATGAAAAAATTGATGGTTGGTTACGAACAAGGCATGTACGTAGCAAAGATCAGAAAGGACTGTTTGTGATCGGAAAGTTTGTATGAATCTGAAGTGTTGTCACACGTGTTGTCAGTTCGAATGCCGATATTTCCGGAGCTGCAGTATTAAGGGCAGCTCTGTAGTGGAATCCCCTCAATGCGGTGGTGGCTTCCTTTGCAGGTGTTGGTCAGCGTGTGTTAATAGTAAGGGAGATAGCATAACTCCCTGTCTTACTCCGTATTTTGTGATAAACGATGCAGGGTGTTCCATATTTCTTCCAGCTGTGAACATGCGGTATAATAACTACAGCTATATAATTCTGCTTCGTAGTCTGAAATTCATAATTTTAATATGACGCAAATGCTAAAAATAGGCATCACGTTCCAGAAAAAACGTGACGCCAGGGATTTTTTTTAAATTGTGGAAAAAAGTTTGTTATGGATTTTGTTTGTTAGGTTTAGAGTTTATCAAGTTAAAAAAAAATACTTGATATATAAAGGTAAAGGTAAAATCCGTGCTTCCATGCCATTAAGACATATTGAGGATGCGGTGTTATGCGCGTTTCCAAGACCTTCGGCACATGAAAGTGTGACGTGGGCAATATCACGCTTGACCGCATTTATCTTCCCAGATTTCTCTGCTACCCAGTTTTTTAGAGGCTGGGTGGACCCTGTAGGGGAGGGGGGATTTCTTTTTGGCGTGGTGGTACCAGAAAAGAATCCCCACTCCTGGGACTTGAACCCTGTACCACCGGATTAGTAGACCAAGCGCCTAACCACTCAGTTAAATATATCAAGTTTAATATCATTTATTAATATTTTATTTAATATTAGCTTTTTAAAAAAATTCATGTAGGAGTTATCGTGTATGTACATCAGCCCCAACCTATAACAGGGCCAGTGGAAGTACATACGAGTACACACGTGGTCATGTACTGAAAACCTCTAAAGTATTGACCGGACAGTCATTTGATGGATTGTTTTGTGGCAGGAGTATGGATTGCTGAAGACAGAGGACTCGGTTTCAAGAACTGACGCAACGGGTTCTATCCCCGCTTCCGGCCGCCACCAACTCTATTCGGGGGTTCTTCGATGATGCTACGGAGTTCATGCACTTATTCTGAGATGCAGCTTTCTAAGGAGGGTATCGGACCACCTCTGGACTTGTCCTACGTAAGGCTGGCGACCGTGGGAAGTGGTGAGAATGTTATCACTGAACAACATACAACGGATGTGTGACACGGTCGTCAATGACTGCACTAGGATGCTGGATGGGCGGATGGATGGATGGATGGATGGACTGATGAATAGATGGATGATGGGTGAATTGATGGATGGATTGATGGATGGATGGATAGTACTAATTTTCACCTTCAGTACACCCGCATCGATCCTTCACTTTTCCATCACTTTCCCTCCACTCACACACCTCCCACTCTTTCTTCCCACTCACTCTCGTCTTCCGCTCAGCTCTAGAGAGGTAATGATCAAGTAAAAGAAAAGAATCTTCCTTCTCATCAGCGCCCACATTACATTTTTGGGTTTTTTTAAAAACCCTTTCTCTAACACTCTGTGAAAGAACAGAATGATTCTAGTTCAGTGATTCTCAACGTGGAGGCTGGTGGGTCCCAAGGGAGGAATTTTATTGTCTATAATTACCCTTCTCTTCTTCTTCTTCTTCTTCTTCTTCTCTCGACCAAGAGGCCTACAGGAGAGCTGTAAGGGAGGCAAAGTTCCGCAAGGGGCATGCAAATGCCTGTCTGACTGACTGACTGACTGTCCGACTGACTGACTGTCCGACTGACTGACTGACTGGACCTTAAAAACCAGGGTATGTGTATGTAATGCTTTTTTTTCCACAGACTTCGCCGCTCAGTGGACTATGGTGATCCCTGTCCCTTCAACCAGTCCATGGAACCAACGGAGAGCGTCCCTTCAGCCAGTCCATGGAACCAACGGAGAGCGTCCCTTCAACCAGTCAAAGGAACCAACGGAGAGCGTCCCTTCAACCAGTCAAAGGAACCAACGGAGAGCGTCCCTTCAGCCAGTCCATGGAACCAACGGAGAGCGTCCCTTCAGCCAGTCCATGGAACCAACGGACAGCGTCCATTCAGCCAGTCCATGGAACCAACGGAGAGCGTCCCTTCAGCCAGTCCATGGAACCAACGGAGAGCGTCCCTTCAGCCAGTCCAGGGAACCAACGGAGAGCTGAGTTTTGGTCAGCTATGCTTCGCTAACCCTGACGCTAGCATGTCAGCTTGTGGGTCCCTGTGTGCTAAAACATTAACCTCGTTAAAGACTATATAATGATGACTATCTTTTCTGAATGATGATTTAACATGCAGAGAAACACGAGTCGAATAAAGAAGATATGGGGGGGGGGGGGGGGGGGGCTCTGGGATGTTGAGAACCTCTCTTCCAGACACTATGAACGGGAGCCACGCTGAATGTGCCAGACTCACATAAAAAGTTGCCTGGACCAAGGGAACTACAGCTGGTCAAGACCCCGTCCCACTTCTCCGATGGTGCTCCTTTGGGGCTGAGCAACAGGGCAGGCGTCGCTAAGTTCCCCCCCCCACCCCCATGGTGGTGGAGTCAGCAGAGAAGAAGTGCACATTTTCCTTACCTCCACGGTAACCCTGCCAATCAAGCCGCTGCGAAGCATTCTCCACTCTACACGCGATCTTTCGGTTGCATCATCTTCATTGCATCGGCTGTAAGGAACATCTGACCCGCAATTTCAAGGGGATATAAGAAGAAGAAGAAGAATAAGAATAAGAAGAAGAAGAAGAAGGAAATGAGAAAAAAAATAACGTTATAGAGTCTTACAGAAAATTCGAGATCCCCTTTAAAAAAATCCAACCAGAGTTCTCTAACCAATCCTCTTATAACTCTAATATTTTCAATCCACTTATAGAAGACACAAATCAAAGTGATTTCTGCTCTCTCTCTCTCTCTTCTCTCTCTCCTGCCCTATTATACACACTCCCCCCCCAAAACCACGATTCTGATAACTTGAAGATTAGATCTTCGACGCGCGAGATTTTGGAAAATTTTACTCCACGAAATTAATGTGATTTCTGCCTCTGTTATCTGATTTTCATGGTTTTTTTCCCCCATGAAATTCATTAAAAAAAAAACAATAATAAATGGCAGTGAAGCATGAAAAACTGTCTTCAAATCATGGAGCAGAAACGAAAGAAAATTTCTATAGGTTTTGTGTCGTGGTTCTAGATTCAACCCTCTGTGTTTTTATGCTGAACTCGGTTTTAATTAATGTCCCATGATAAACCTCTTTTTTATTAACAGGGATGTGGGTGTTCCGCCTCTGTGGAAAGTATGGAGGTTTGAATACTCATATACACTGAATTCTGTCTTTTTTGTGTGCTTGTAAGTACATTCAGGGAGAATTGCTTCTAATAGGCTTAGAGTGAAGACCTCAAGGGGGCCCAGAACAGACCCCCCGGAGGGGCATAGCTTAATTAAATACAGATTAGTTAACCTTGCCAGGGTTTTCAAAAATAATATCCGGAAATGATAATATTACTTTATAAAGCTGAGGGGTGGGTGGGGGGGAGGTAAGGGTGACCCCACAAAATGTATGAACCCCTTACGCTCTCAACACTGACTGTCAGCTCCAGGGAGATCCATTCACTTACACTCTCAACACTGACTGTCAGCTCCAGGGAGACCCATTCACTTACACTCTCAACACTGACTGTCAGCTCCAGGGAGACCCATTCACTTACACTCTCAACACTGACTGTCAGCTCCAGGGAGACCCATTCACTTACACTCTCAACACTGACTGTCAGCTCCAGGGAGATCCATTCACTTACACTCTCAACACTGACTGTCAGCTCCAGGGAGACTCATTCACTTACACTCTCAACACGGACTGTCAGCTCCAGGGAGACCCATTCACTTACACTCTCAACACAGACTGTTAGCTCCAGGGAGACCCATTCACTTACACTCTCAACACTGACTGTCAGCTCCAGGGAGACCCATTCACTTACACTCTCAACACTGACTGTTAGCTCCAGGGAGACCCATTCACGATCCACACATTTGGAGGCCGATTGCCACGTGAAAATCTTTTCGCTGCTTAATGAACTCAGAATATCTGTCTACTCTACTCTGGTGCGCATCGTCCTTCAGAAACACGGAAGCGGTGTCCACATCCCAAGTGTGTGTGGGGGTGGGGTGTGCCTTGTTATTACAACAGGTTTGACTCCCGAAACGCCGTTGTAGTTTGGGCCGGGGGGGGGGGGGGAAGCCCTTCAGACAACTGCCTTCTCATGAAAATGCATTCCCCTGTAGGTGCTGGCCTCTTCAGAGCTCTGAATATACAGAGCAGTTTTGACGGTAGCGTTTTTCCTAAAAATGGTTTCGGTCGATCAAGTTGAGGGGGGGGGGGGGAAGGGGAGGAGGGATGGAGCCATGTAGTACGTCTAGATTATGTAGAATATTAGAAACGTGTAAAAGCTGTGAACGTAATACCAGTTGACAGATGTGTATGTGCTTGCGGGGGGGGGGGGGGGGGCGATGAATATTCATGGACTTTAGGATTCCAAATTCCATGACCTAATAAACGTTGAGAAAAAAGGTAGACAGAGGTGTATGGTGTAGTTTTACACTGCTCACGCCGAAATATCGGATGTTGTATGTTTTTCATTTATACATTCTCATACTTTCTATTCGTTTTTTTTTCTCACCTTGCTCACTCTCTCCCTCACTTTGTAAAACTACACCATACACCTCTATCTACCTTTTTTTTATTTTAACCAGTTTTACTGCAGTCGCCATCCCTTTTATCTAAAAGTTGAGAACCACTGTTCTAGTACATTTGAAGTAACTTTCCTCTGCGAGTTTTTTTTTCTTCATCGATTTGTTACATCAAACAATGTGATACTAAAGATCTCTGAAATCTCCTCCAGGGGGTGGGGGGTTGGGGGCGCGGACAAGACATCCTTCATTTTCGCAAGTCAGCGATCCCTAATCTGACAAGCTAGCTTCAGGTCTGGCGAACCACAGACCGATCAAGACCCTGATCCATCTCGCTGTGTGGATACATGTGTACGTATTGTACAGTGACCGCTTTAACCGGCAATTGCCGGTAAAGTACCGAACAAACAAACAAACAAAAAACAGAGGAAAAACCGAAACTTTTGGAGGCCGTCGGTTACCGTAGCCGGTTTATATTACCAAAAACCTAGTAAAAAGCAACCGGTGAAATCGGTTGGAGCATAATCAGGCCACAGACTGATGATGCTGAATTTGCATGTCGAAGAATCAGCCAGTTTTGACTGTGGTTCACCATTTTGTTAAGGTTATATCTTTACGAATGTTTCTTACCTTATTTATGGCGAGAATATATATATATCATTCATCATCATCATTCATGTACATGTCCCTTGCGGAACTTTGCCTCCCAAACAGTACTCCTGTAGGCCTCTCGGTTGTGAGCAAGATGGCCTGCCGCTGTTGCATCCATTTCCAGATCGTGAACGATGTCTTGCAGCCATCTTCGTTTTGGTCTTCCTCTTTTTCTTTTTCCCATTATGTATCCGTCCAATACGGTCTTCTCTAAATTATCATGACGTTTAATGTGTCCAAAATATTTAAGTTTTCTCTCTTTAATCCAATTTACTAGCCAGCCTTTTTCAATATTAAGCTCTTGTAGTATAGATATATTTGTTCTTTTTTTGTGTCCACGATATTTGGAGAACTCTTCTGTAGCATTTACATTCAAAGGCATTTATGTGTTTCTCAGCTGTTTTGTTAAGTGTCCACGTCTCACAGGCATATGTTGCGATGGGAAAGATGCATGCCCTTAAAAATATTATTTTTGTGGTTCTGTCTGCTCCTCTCCACAGATTCTTTATTTGTTTTACTTTCTGTGAATATATATATATATGGGTCGCGGTAATCGGTACTTATTGGTAAAATACCGATTAAAATAAGCGAGAAAAACCGTATGGTTTGGAGGTTGTCGGTTACCGTAACCGGTTTATATTATCAAGAACCAGCAATCAATGAAATCGTTCCAGTTAGACTGCTGATACTCAATTTGTATGGAGGGGAATTCAATCTTTTTTTTTTTTTTTGGTTTGGTTCAATATATGAGCATTCTGTAAAGATTAATTCTCGCCTTTTTGCAAGATAAGAAAAAAAATAATATACCAAATGTTGTATTTGAGAAAACTTGTATTTCGGAAAGTACTTCATACAAGGTACAGTTGTGTGTGTATATATATATATATATATATATATATATATATATATATAAAACGCAGCTGCACCAGTACAGGCAACAATTTTCCCTCTAAGCAGCGCGTCAATTTGGCCGCGCAGACAAAAGACATGCCGCTCTCGAAGTTTCTATATCGAGATGAAAGAAAAAAAAAGAAAAATGAACTGCTACTTTTATTTTTCACTGTCTTAATATGCAATAGTAACTGTTAAGAATAAAATCACAGCGATACATGAGTTTGTTTTCCTAATTTTTTTCTATTTTACGTTTTTTTTTATAATGAGAAGGTAAAATTGTAAGCTGGTGTTACGCTCACATTTTTTTTGAAAAGGGGGGAGGGGTAATATGTTTGTACATGGGTATAACATCTTTCGTGGGAGCTGCAAAACCTTAGAGATATACACTGAGAGACACATTACAAAAGACGCGTATGACAGCATTGGGACACCAGTATGAAACCAGTAAGAGGAAAAAAAAGTGTTGAAACTAAACGCCTAGACTTACATGTAGACTTTATGTAAACCATATGTATAGAATTATGCTTTATCATGGAGAAAGAGAAATCTGTAAGATTATTCCTGAATCCAAGTATGTTCGTGACGGCTAAGACTTTCCAGGCCAAAAGAGGAAGAAAGAGTCTTCCTGGTATTCTGAAAACATCCCCTTTCCTGTTTGGCTTTTTTTTCTTGTTTCTTCTTTAAGTACTTTAAACTGATGACATAAATGCCTTTTATTTGCCCCATTTTTCATCTACAGTCGGTGAACTAAAAGCCACTTGCTGGCTCTTAGATTCTCTTAGCCTCGTACGCTGTAAGCTTTACGCTAGCTATGAGATGAATTTTACGAGCATTCTCCACGCAAAAAAAAAAAAAAATCCCAGTTAGTTCACGTCTTCCTTTTAAACTCTTTGCAATCAACTGACCCAGCGTCGATCATTATTCATCATTAAACATCAAGATATAAAAGTGTTCGAATGTTCTAAGATCAGCAAGATTCCACCCAGAACAAAGCCCACAGTAGCTCTGATCCTCCCCTTTGGACGGAGAATCTCAACACAGGCGCACGCACTTCGTAGCACCGGAGCACAGAAGGAAAAAAAGGAGTAGAAAACTGCCGGAGTTTTTTGCACAATAAAAGGAGAAATCAAATTTTAAATCTGGAAAAAAATTGTGACAGACTTAAGAAGAAGCAAAGGCAATAAAATAGTTTGTTTTGTGTTGTTAGCAGGGCCTCTGTCAACAATAAGACAGCTCGTATTGTGCTGTCAGCAGGGCCTCTGTTAACAATAAAACATTTCGTATTGTGCTGTCCGTGGGGCCTCTGTTAACAATAAAACAGTTCACATTGTTCTGTCAGCAGGGCCTCTGTTAACAATAAAACAGTTCGTATTGTGCTGTCAGCAGGGTCTCTGTTAACAGTAAAACAGTTCGTATTGTGCTATTATCACGGCCTCTGTTAACAATAAAACAGTTCGTATTGTGCTGTCAGCAGGGTCTCTGTTAACAATAAAACATTTCGAATTGTCTTGTCATCAGGCCCTCTGTTAAGAATATAACAGTTCGTATTGTGCTGTCATCAAGCCTCTGTTAACAATAAAACAGTTCGTATTGTGCTGTCATCAGGGCCTCTGTTTACAATAAAACACTTCGTATTGTGCTGTCAGCAGGGCCCCCTGAATGGAGTCCTGTAAGCCAGTGCACAACTGTTTCTCTATTTACCCCTCCCTCTTCTGCCATTCATCGCCTATTCTACCAGTCATACCCCACACCAAACAGAGGAGGCCCTTCCAGATCCACTCTTAAAACAAGGGAGGCTATCCGATCCCCGAAGCAATGCACGAGCCCCAACGTGGGTTAACCTGTTACGAGCTATCATAATCGGTTTCCCTCCCTGTCTATTGAGCTCAGATTCTGCCGTCGTCTGGCACCACAACCGGTCGCATAGACATGACGAACTGTTTATACTTTTCGTTTCCTTCCATAAAAGAAAAAAAAACAACAACCTAGTGGGCACCGCTGCTTAAGACAGGCGCTAACAGATGTCACGTTTAAAGAGAACTGGGAGGGCGGGGTGGAGAGAGAGAGAGAGAGGGGAGAGAGGAGAATCAATATCTAATAAATGATTACTCTTCTTATTATTCTTTCATTTCGGATTTTAAAAAAGTATAGTCGATCCTCCTTGTCTGATTATTGTTATTGTTGTTATTAAAACTCAAATTTTAAATGGTGAGACAAGGACTGTACAAATCTGACAGCAGACTCTGTTATCCACAGACTTTCCATACAGTGCTATGGCATTATTACAGACAATGCCCCCCCTCCTCCTTTGGGAAATGAACTGTGTAGTCTGAAGTTCTTGGGAAATGAACTGTGTAGTCTGCGGTTAATGGGAAATGAACTGTGTAGTCTGGGGTTCTTGGGAAATGAACCACGTAGTCTGGGGTTCTTGGGAATTGAACCACGTTGTCTGGGGCTCTTGGGAAATGAGCTGTGTAGTCTGTGGTTCTGGGAAATGAGCTGTGTAGTCTGGGGTTCTTGGGAAATGAACTGTGTAGTCTGGGGTTCTGGGAAATGAGCTGTGTAGTCTGTGGTTCTGGGAAATGAGCTGTGTAGTCTGTGGTTCTTGGGAAATGAACTGTGTAGTCTGTGGTTCTTGGGAAATGAGCTGTGTAGTCTGGGGTTCTTGGGAAATGAACCACGTAGTCTGGGGTTCTGCTCTTTTCCGCTGAGCACTAAACTCCAGTGCTTCCCGTTCTAATGAAACAATGCACCTTTTAAAATTTATTAAAAGTGTTAGGAACCTGAGAAATGACGGGCAGTCTGTGGTCTTTGTTGGTCAAGACCCTATTAAACCTTTCTTATGTTGTTTCTTTCGATAGCAGTTGCTGCATGGTTTCAACTTGGAGGAGGAAAAGAGGGGAGGGGGGAGCTGAGACATAAACCGATGAGTGCGGACCTAACGCTGCTGTAGCGTATGGAACAAAAAATAATCCTTGGTAAATTACCTTACAAAACAAAATTTGTTGCCCACTCCCTATCCGTCTGATCTTGCTCATTCTAGATCTGAACCACCATTAACTAGGCGAAGAACCCAGTGTCACATCTACAGCAGGACTATCGTTTAGATAGAAGACGAAGAAGAAGAAGTTCTTTCTTCTTCTTCTTCTTCTATCTCCATGGAACTGCCAGCTGGTGTTCTTTGCCGACGATGTGGTGAAGATGTTGGGGCACGGCACCGTGCTGGATTGAGAGAGGGTTTCAGTGGCTTTTTTTCAGTCTTTGAGTGGAACTAAAAAAGCAGGGATGGGGTGGGTGTGCAATACTTCTTTAGCAGAGTCCACTACCATGGGAACTACGGCGATCCTTGTCCCGTTAACCGGGATATGCATGCTACTGGGAGTACTGGGAGAGGTGGAGCTGGGATATTGGGAGAAGTGGAGCAGAGATATTGGGAGAAGTGGATCAGGGATATTGGGGGAGGTGAGACAGGGATACTGGGAGAAGTGGAGCAGGGATACTGGGAGAAGTGGAGCAGGGATACTGGGAGAAGTGGAGCAGGGATACTGGGAGAAGTGGAGCAGAGATACTGGGAGATGTGGAGTAGGGATACTGGGAGAGGTAGAACAAGGATACTGGGACAGCTATGGCTCGCCAACCCTGATGCTAGCACGTCAGCGTCTTCGTCCCAGTCAGCCAGCTGTAGACCAGGACACGTGACTTCTTCTTCTTCTTCTGGAGCTGGACAAGTAAAGACAGCCAGGTATGAAGCAGCTGACATCACATCACTCTCTAGTGTGTCGTCAGGTTAAGGGACACCAAAAAAAAAAAAACATGGGTCACATCCCCAAGTTGCCTTCATGACATAACAGTTCTACCCTGTACCTTTCACCTTTAACCTCTTTCAAAATCACTGGACTGAATAAGAGACTTTCATTTATCGTCTTCCATTCGCCTCGTCTATGTGTAATGGATATATATATATATATATATATATATATATATATATATATATATATATATATATATATATATATATGCTTTTAAGACTCTCTTTTCCAAGTGCGGACATTTCTGTTTTTATTTCTGATGATACGGAATCGAAGTCGCTAGACGTTAATCAATGGGTTCCTTTCAGTGTGGCAGAGAACAGATAAAGCCATAGACGTTTTGGCTGTACGCGCTGGCTGTACTTTATGTGCTAGACTGTGAAATAAATATATAGTAAGTTTTATTTATACGCATTATTGAATATATGGTTAAGAGGTTGTACGTGAAAGTTTATCATTTTACATTTACGTTCCTTCGCACGTAGATACTAGTAGTAGAGTAGAGCTAGACGGAGGTGTATAGTAAGGTTTTACAAAAACAAGCAGCGGGAGAAAAGAAGAAAGGGTAGCAATAAGGAATAGTAACAATGAAATGGCTATCAAACACAATAATCTTATATCTTATATCCTTCCCGTGCCGTTAAACGTCACATAGGGCTCGCAAAGTAGTTCGCCAACTTTTCCTGTCTTCGGCGAGTCTTTCAACCTCATCAAAGGATTTTATGCCTGTTAATTTGGCCTCTCTTAACAATGTCCTCTTCAGAGTTTCACGCGGTCTGCCTCTTTTTCTTCGGCCTGTTGTGTTCCACTTGATAGCTTGTTTTGGGATTCTCTGATCATTTCTTCTCATCAAGTGACCAGCATATGTCCATCTCCTTTTTCTGATCACCCATGAGACTGGTTGTTGTTCAGTGATCTGTCTTATCTCTGCATTGTTCTTGAATTCGTTCCACTTGATGCCGAGTATGTTCCTTATGCATTTGTTTCGAAAAGAGTCTAATTCACAATAATAGAAACCCGATATTTCGGCAAAACTGCCTTTATCAAGGATAACCAACAACTGGTGCCGTGATGTTAGATAAGTCTCGTGTTTCACGCGTGTCTGAAATCGTGATACCCAGTGAGGTCAAGAGACAGGAATTCCGTCGCTTCAGTTCAGTCTCTTGCGGGTACCTGATTAAAGATACAGACACACACGATCTACTGCAAATACCTGGTGTTATCTGGACAATCTTATATCTTACATCCTTCCTGTGCTGTCAGGTGTCACACTGTGCTCGCAAACGTTTCTCATCATGAGTTTCTACTCTCGGCGAGCTTCTCAGTCTCATCAGCGGACTTGATGCCAGTCACCGTGGCCTGTTTTGTCAGTGTTCTCTTTAGAGTCTCTCGAGGTTGGCCTATTTTTCTCTTTTTTTCCATGTGTTTCCCTTTTGATGGCTTGTTGTATGATCTGGGCAATAACAGCATTAAATAAATAAATTATTTTGCTTATAGAAAGTGGTTTCTGAGTCTCCAACATATTTGTTTTTGAAATATGAGATGGCAGAGTACTGGGTGAGCTATTTTTGCCGTGGTTAGGTGGCTGCTCGTCCTACTGGAGTCCGGGGTTCGAGTCACAGTTATTTTGTTGCCATTGTACTTTCTCTCACGCCTAAAGCGCTTTGTCTACTATTTCTTTCTCGAAGGCTAACTTTACAGCATTTGTAGCATAGCCTTGTAAGTAATGATTATAGTTATTATTATTATTATTATTAGTGACATGATCAGGAATATAGTTAAGAATGTAAGGGGGGGGGCAGAGAAGGGATAGTTAGAAGGACGAAGAACGGATACTCGGTACTTCAAAGACCTGATCAAAGGTAAACCGAATCGACATGGGTACGCCTGTAGATTGTAACATTGCGACTTCACGCACACCTGCAGTAGCCGAGGGGGAACAATTGACCAGTAGATCAAACGACTGAACAGAGAACGGACTAGGTCCCGAAGCGGATATCATGGAAGAGATGGGGGACTGGGTTAATTGGAGGTAACAATTGGACCGACGGAGATGAAAGCGACTAACACGAAGACGTTAGTTGTGGCCAGTCAGAACTTAGGAATATAAGGCAGAGAAGAAGGCTGAAGATAGAGCAGATAGGGGTTCTGACAGAGGAGGAGGCAGATTGAGGGAGGTAGAGAGAGATTCTGATAGAGGAGGACCAAAAGGTCCTAAACAAGTAGTCTAGTAGAAGAACATAAAAGATAGAGAAGTAGCGTTAGACTGAACCAGTGTATTAAGAGATTGTGTAGTAATTATTACATTGAAACTTCGAGCACCGAGTTTTTGTTCTATAGTAAGAAGTATGATAGTGTGAGACTTTGAGATTATGTGCTTCAAAGAAGAATATAACGAAATGTATATAATCTTGCATATTATTCCAAGCGAAGTGATCAGCTAAACGTATTGATCATGTTTGACATAATAAAATGACGTCAGTGAAATGTTTTATGAGGCCTCATCTATTGCCATTTATATGAAACTTCGATGAGAGATGTGATGAGGAAAGAGAAAGATAATGAACAATATAAAATAGAACTTCACAGTGTTACAATAAGAAAGATACCACATTGTTAAACATTGAGATCTATCACTAGCTGTTTATTACTGGAAAAGAAAATTGTGTACCTAATTCAGTGTTGATATTCAACAGTTAAACATTTTCAATGAATGTTTGGAGCTGAAGAGGAATAATGCCAGATTGTAAGGAAACGAATGAAGGTGTCGAGTGACTGCGAGCGACTGGCGGGAAGTATGACGCCACAAGTTAGAGAGAGAAAGAGAGAGAGAGAGAGAGAGAGAGAGAGGGAGACACAGAGAGAGAGAGAGAGAGAGGTAGAGAGGGAGATAGAGAGAAAAGGTCTGTGATATCATCGAATTCTCGAGAAGGTTAGTGATAAAAAGCGTTTAAGATTATTTAGCACAATACGATTGACCAACTTACAGCTCAGGTCGGCGGGAATACGCCTGCAATGATTTTTAGTAGGAATAAAGATGGCGACAGGCAGTCCAAGATAAGATGAGTCGCAGTGAACAGTCATTTGTATGGGACCGTGTCTGTAAGAAAGAGACTGCCGTCGATGCCTGAGCGAACGGTGAAGGAGGAGGAGAAGAAAAGGAGGAGGAGGAAGAGGAGAAGAAGAAAAGGAGGAGGAGAAAGAGAAGAAGAGAGAGGAGGAGAAGAAGAGAAGGGAGAAGAGGAGAAGAGAAGGAAAAGAAGAGGAGGAGGAAGAGACGAAGGAGGAGGAAGAAAAGAAGAGAAAGAAGGAGGAGAAGAAGAGAAAGAGGAGGATGAGAAGAAGAAGGAAGAGGAGGATGAGAAGAAGAAGGAGGAGGATGAGAAGAAGGAGGAGGAGGAGGATGAGAAGAAGAAGACGACGACGAAGAATAAGAAGAAGCAGAAGCAGAAGAAGAGGAGGAGGAGAAGAAGGAAGAAGAAGAAATAATTGCATCCAAAATATCCCCCAGAACTCATCCTTCTTGCGGACACACACACCAAGGGATATATTTCTACACGTCGCGTTGAAGGAAATCAACTGAAAAGAGGAAGACACGGCAATTTACGGGGAACCCATAGTGGATCGACAAGGCAGGAACATGTTAGAAGATCTTCTTCTTTATAGTTTAACACGATCTAAGTTACGCGTCCTTAACAAAGATTCACAGCCTTCACCTTCTGTCCAGATCAGGGCTTGTTTATGCCCGGTCTAAGGTGCATTTAAGTTCTGGCGTAAGCGCGTTGCTATTTCGCAGATTACTCCATTCTGCTCTTTCAGATTTTACGTTAGGGCAAGGATTATGGCCCCTTAAAAAAATGGCAGGAAATGGCCTTGACACTGCAGTTTCCTCTGTTCCAATTCCCCATTCCCCACCTCTCCCCCCTTCTCTCTCACACACTTTCACAGAGAGGACAGTGAATGTACGCTGAAGAGCTTCTATATCTTGATACAAGGATACTCTGAACTACGCTGCTTCGATTTACGATGCTTCAGATGCACCGTACTTACGGATATTTAGAAAGGAAAATTTTCCCCCGAAGTCACGTCTGTTTGATGGCACTGACCCCATCGCTCCAACCAACATATATGTATATATATATATATATATATATGCATATGCAGGAAACTCTCTACCGTAGAGAGCGGAACAACAACACAACTCCTTCAGATCATCAGAGGAAGTACCCCCCCCCCCCCTCAGACAAGTGTTTCGGCCCTTTAAACTCCTGACACTCTAAGGGGGGGTGGGCCCCTCTGGGTCATGACTCCCAGAGGTCTTGTGAGTTGTTGCTTTTTTTTCGGTCCCGGGATCGAACCCATGATCTTCCAGTTGCCACGCGTCTTTAGCGATTTAGCTATGGAGGACTGGTATTGGTTGTGGCAAATGAAATTACTTATGCTCCCAACTGATACATTAATGGAAAAAATAAGAATACAATAAGATAAAATAAAATGAATGGAGCACTTAGCTGTGACTTGTAAGAAGGTGCAGCTTGTAAAAGGCTGTGTTCAGAAATGGGCACGGTGAAGTGTGGAGAATGTTTAAATGGTGGCTTGTGCTGTGTGGTATGTGGGTTGTAAATAAGGAGGGGAGGGGGGCTATGGAGAGGTAATCTAGCCGGGAGAGATGATTATAGATGGGGGGGGGGGGTAGAAGAAGATATGAGTGGGTAGGGAGAGGGATAAACATATTTGATTAAACAGTATCCTAATTTTCAGGTATCTCTCAGACTGCATACATTACATTAGGGCGAAGCCGCTGTTCCTTTTGGCAATCAGCGCGTCTCATACCCGACATGCCAGGATCAGGGCGGGCGAAACATATCTGATCAAGACCCTGCTACAAGTCTCCATTGGTACTCCTATTAACAGCCTTAGTGTGGCTAACGGGGGCAGTGATCGCCATAGTCCCAATGGTGGTGGAGTCTGCTAAAGAAGTATTGCACATTTCCTGCTTTCAGCCTCGCTCAGGGACTGGAAAAAAAAACAGCTGCCATAACCCACTCCCAATCCGACACCGTCACAGCATCGGCTGCAAAAGAACGCCAGCTCGTAGTTCCAGAAGACAAGACAAAACATACGTTGCCTAAACAAAATAGGAAAGGTTGGGATGTTACTGAACTGATTACACGCATATCATTACACCGTTGTTAGAATTAACTTCTGCTCTCCCATAAATTGTGCGACACTGCCCCCAAAATGGCATATAAAATCAAATAAAATCAAACTGAATCACCCAAAAATGGACGCGGTAGAGGAGGTCTTCTGGATTAAAAACCTTTCTCCTGTTAATTACTTTTTTCCCCCTCTGTTTGATGTTTGGGCCAATGTTAAACTCCTCTATCTGCCTCTTTACATAATTAATCTCATCACTTCCTATCCTAAATCTCCAGCCTTTTTTTTTCCTCCAGTTATTTCCCCTTCCCCAACAAAACAAAAAAAAAAACAAACTTGATCTCTGTGACCTGTCTGTTGTGTTTCCTGTCTCCTACATTCCAAGTTGAAAGTTCACAAGTTCATCAATCGACATCTTTCAAGGAAGGGAAAGAAAAACTTTAATGAAAATGCCAGCCAAGAAGAGCCGTGACATTTCCATTGATTCCCTGATTGGGATTTCATTTACAGAGAGGGAGAGAGAACGAGAGAGAGAGATAGAGAGTGAGAGAGAGAGTGTGTACCTCACCTTAAAGTCAACAACTTCGGCGTTGCTTTTTCTCGACCGTCAATTTTAAGAAAGATTAAGATCCTCAACCGGCACGCGATGTAACTCACATTGTTTCTTTTCCAAACAATTTCAATTAAATTTGCGGCCCAAGAAAAAAATTCCTTCAAAATTCACGACCCTGTTTAGTCACGCTGCTGGCTGCTGGCAGTTTTATACAGCGCGTGTCCCCCATCTCTCTCTCTGCCTACGTTCACGACAAAATAAAATGATATTTTTCTCCGTGTTAAAATCTCCTTTCAACATTTTTTTTTAATTTTGGATTTGTGTCTTGGTAATGTTGGGAAAGCAATTTCATTGACAGTAAGGACATGTGCACTAGGACAGGAGCTACAGCTGCATTAGGACAGGAGCTACAACTACACCAGAATAGGAGCTATAACTACGTTAGGACAGCGGCTACAGCTGCATTAGGACAGGAGCTACAACTACACCAGAATATGAGCTACAACTACATTAGGATGGGGGCTACAACTACACTAGGACAGGAGCTACAGCTGCATTAGGACAGGAGCTACAACTACACAAGAATAGGAGCTACAACTACATTAGGACCGGGGGCTACAATTACACTAGATCAGGGGCTAGAACTACACTAGGACAGGGGCTACAAGTATACTAGGACAGGAGCTACAACTACACTAGGACGCGCTACAACTACACTAGGACAGGCGCTACAACTACACTAGGACAAGGGCTACAACTATACTAGGGCAAGAGCTAAAACTATACTAGGACAGGAGCTACAATTATACTAGGACAGGCGCTACAACTATACTAGGACAGGAGCCACAACTATACCAGGACAGGAGCTACAACACAAATATACTAGGACAGGAGCTACAACACAAATATACTAGGACAGGCGCTACAACTATACCAGGACAGGGGCTACAACTATACCAGGACAAGAGCTAAAACTATACTAGGGCAGGAGCTACAATTATACTACGACAGGCGCTACAACTATACTAGGACAGGAGCCACAACTATACCAGGACAGGAGCTACAACACAAATATACTAGGACAGGCGCTATAACTATACCAGGACAGGAGCTACAACTATACTAGGACAGGCGCTACAACTACAGTTCCGTACATTTGAAATTGTCAGTTTGTCGTTAGTTGTTTTTAACCGCCCTCGTAACACTTGTATAAGAAATGTTATCCAGAACCGTTTTTCACGTAAGGATTCTGATCACTGTATAGGCAGAAACTATCACAATGTGTTATTTGTGAATCTTTTACTTATTTACGTGGTTTTTTTTTCTTCCTTATGTAGCTGATGTATGGGCGGCTGAGTGGTGCAGAAGTTAGAGCGCTATTATTTCTCCTGGAGGCCGGAGTTTCAAGGCCGGGCAGAAGCACTCCAGTCATCAGCTGTTGAAGTGGGTACACGCTGGATCCCTTTTAAAGCTGAGAAATGCTTCTTCTTCTTCTTCTTTTATCGCCCCGAAAATGCGAGCTGATGTTCTTTGCTTTGAAGATGCTGAAGCAAAGCATCGTGTCGGATTGGGAGCGGGTTATGGCAGATCTTTTTTTTTCAGTCCCTGAGCGGACCACAAGGCAGGGGGATGTTCAGTACTTCTTTAGCAGGCTCCACCACCACGGAGACTATGGCGATCCTCTGCCGCTTTAGCCGGGCTAGGCCTGTTACTAGGGCTACCAACGGAGACGCGGGAAGGGTCTTGGTCAGCTATGGTTCGCTAACCCTGACGCTAGCATATCAGCTATGGGTTGCTGACTGCCTAATCGGACAGCCTCTTCTGAGTATATACAGTCGAACCCGCTTAATGTCACATCGTCGGGACCGTTAGTAAAAAATAGTAACATTAAGCGGAGTTGACATTAAGTGGGGTCCATTATAAGGGTTTTAACTAGGGCCAGTGTGTGTGTGTCCGTCAGTTCCACATTTTCTACATTAAACACATAACAAACAGTCAAAGCTATAGTCATCGGACACAAAGCGTACTAATCACAAAATACATTAATTACAAAATACTGCAAGTCTTAGTCTTACAGTGCAGATAGCGCTAAAATCAAGCAGCATCTGACTTGCCAGCAGTAATAGTAAAACGAAAATGCGTGATTTTGCGTTGTGTAGTGATAACTGGTCTATTAATCAGACATGTTAGACATGTTACAGCACACGACATCTGTTAATCGATCTTCAGCTCATTTGGCATCGTGGCACTTCCCATCATGAAAGCACTAAGTTCTGTTCGGTAGCGGTTTATAAAACGCGTCTGTTTCCTCTATGTTAAAAATGTCATCTGGCCTGTACGCATCCAACATTTTTGCCAAACGCGAAATTCAGTCATTAACGACATCGCTGTTAACTCGACCGCTTCATCTGAAGCGACCTTAAATGTTATGTTGTGGCGTTTCTTAAACCGCTCAAGACACTTCGACACACTTCCAGTCAGGCATATTCATTTCTTTCGCAAAACCTTCCACAATTTCCTCCAACACAGGACCGCAGCACAGGCAACTGTGCAGAACGTGTCTGACTGAACCATTTCAACAGAGCACACTCAATATCCACTTAGCAACTCGCACGCCTTCGCTTACAGCTTGACCTAAATGAAGGCGGGTGAAAGTCTCGTTCAATTTTGTCTCGGTTTTTATCAAGTTTCGATACAGCTGAAACGTCAATTCTAAGTTTATCCGCTATGTCCTTTCTGGTAACTTTTTCATCAACTTGCGTCAGTTTATCCATTTTAGCGCGTAAATCCAGATCAATACGTTTGAGTTTAGTAGCCATTATCTATCACAACGAGAACCAGAGAGAACTTCCCGGCTATACGATCCACAGTACAGTACTCGAAACTGAACAACCATAAACTCTCGTTGCTAACTTAACACAGCCCACGTCTTGATAAAGAAGACAAACCGAAAGAAGCCAGTTTTTAATCACGCTCTTTTGAAACGGCAGTCGTGGCAAGCCTTTCATTCATACCTCCAGAGTTTTGATGCCCACGTGTTCAAAAGGTTGATGCGGCACGTACTCGATGATCAACCGGCCGGCCCCTTTCTTTGATGAGTCGGGAAACTCATAACGCTTCGTGAGATATTTATAGCTTGGACTCGCCCAGTTTGCGATACAAAGCGGGGTAATTAGCTCCCCCGAGTGCAAAAATAACGTTACATTAGCCGATGTGTGCCAATAAGAGGGGTAATATTAACCGAACTAAAGCCCACTAATTATTTATAGGAGTTGGCCGGGGATATAAATTTCTGTGACAATATCCGCTTTGTGACATAAAGCGATGTGATATTAAACGGGTTCGACTGTACTTTACGACATCTGTTTCAGCCATTTAAAAATCTATTCTAAGATATTTCTTTGGCCGTAATCAAGATTTATATTTCAGTAAAACGCCCCCACAGACTACAATATCTGGGTTGACGGGTTGAACTTTTCAAGAATCTGTGATGCTTCTGAACTGCCCCTCTCTACCCCAAACTCTCCCCCCCCCCCCCCCCCCACCCTTTCCTCCTCCTCTCCAATCGTCTTTCCACAAACCTCACATACTCATCTCCCTTACACCCACAAGTACTCAACCACACAGATGAGACCCCCTCTCATTATCCTCATTATCTCTACAAATCTGCCACATACAACGTGACGTCCGCTTGTGGGGAGGTTGCGAATAACTAGTTGACTCTCAAGACAAGATTCCGCCTCGTAGAGAGTTGCAGTCCGTGTTTGATTTAGCTTTCTGGCTTTGCGTAAATTGGACGCCAAAAATGAGATGGGAAGAAAAAGAACGAGAGTAAATGAGAAAGAGATAGAAACACCCAGAAATTAGAGAGTGTAACAACAAAACAGAATGGGTCTACGGTAAGAGATTTTATACTTCATTCTTAATAATATGGTCTGAAGAAGACTGTGTGAGAACACCTTTATAAAGAGATGACAGACTTGCTGTAGAATATGAGATGAAGGGGAAAGACGTTTGGTGCTACTTGTGGTGTTCTTTCTTGGTGTAGTATTACTCGTGGTGCTATTTCTTTGTGTAGTGTTACTCGTGGTGCTATTTCTTCATGTAGTGTTATTTGTGGTGCTATTTCTTTGTGCAGTGTTACTTGTCGTGCTATTTCTTTGTGTAGTATTACTCGTGGTGTTCTTTCTTTGTGTAGTGTTACTCGTGGTGCTATTTCTTTGTGTAGTGTTACTCGTGGTGCTATTTCTTTGTGTAGTATTACTCGTGGTGTTCTTTCTTTGTGTAGTGTTACTCGTGGTATTATTTCTTTGTGTAGTGTTACTCGTGGTGCTATTTCTTTGTGTAGTATTACTCGTGGTGTTCTTTCTTTGTGTAGTATTACTCGTGGTGCTATTTCTTTGTGTAGTGTTACTCGTGGTGCTATTTCTTTGTGTAGTGTTACTCGTGGTGCTATTTCTTTGTGTAGTATTACTCGTGGTGCTATTTCTTTGTGTAGTGTTACTCGTGGTGCTATTTCTTTGTGTAGTGTTACTCGTGGTGCTATTTCTTTGTGTAGTGTTACTCGTGGTGCTATTTCTTTGTGTAGTGTTACTCGTGGTGCTATTTCTTTGTGTAGTGTTACTCGTGGTGCTATTTCTTTGTGTAGTGTTACTCGTGGTGCTATTTCTTTGTGCAGTGCTACTCGCACGCTCTTTCTTTGCGTAGTGTTAGTGGTAATGTTATTTCTTTGTGTAGTGCTGGTCTGGTGAAAGCCAAAAATAAAGGTTAAAAAAAACAAAACAAACCAGACTGAGAATAATGGTTGCTGGAAACGTTTGATGAGTAAAACCTATTTTGTTCAGTAATGATATTTCAAACTGTTACATTTGGGTTAGCCAGAACAGTGGTTCTCACACTGTGGTAGACGGCTACGTTATCAATTTGGTATTAAATGCTATCTTTTAAGCAAAAAAAAAAAAAATGAATGGCTCATGGCGCTGCAATATTTCTTATAAGTTGTTAGTCCGCAACTTCGATATAGCTGGAAAAGTCGTCCCTGGATGTAAAAAACTTTGAGAACCACTGAGCTGGGAGAGACTGCGAGAGTGTCTGGTCCTCCTAATCAGTGCTGGCATAAACTTGCCTTAGGGTCACCTGGGGTGAGCTCAGAAGTAGGCTGTAACTTCAGGCAAAGTAAGTAGGCCATGACGAGAAAAGTACACAGAAGAAGAAGAAGAAGAAGAAGAAGAAAGCACTAAAAGGAAGAAAAGAACAAGGGGCTTCAACCCTGCTAGTAAATGAAATAAAAATAGTGGAAAAAACACACACACATCACAGAACGTTATTGGCGTTCATTTTTTTTTCTTTCTGTTTTTATTTGTGTACTCTGTCCATCTTGTCCAGCGCGTTGTCTAATTGAATTCGTCCGATGTTGATCGAGACAACAGAAGATTCCATTACCGGACAATTTAGTTAGGGTCTAATTAAACACGAAGACCGGGTCCAGGTCGTGTGGAGCGGGACAGCTCAGCTCCTTCCCCTGGCGTGCTGGCCACAAGTTGAAACAAGTTATTGCCGAGGAACAAACTTGATTAAGACGAGTGATTCTGTCGTTAGTACGGGCTCTCTGGGGGAGATTGCTAGGTTTCTGAAGAGGCTAGAGCTTGGGTTGTGGGTGGGGAGGGAGGGAGGGGAAAAAAGGTTGGGGGGGGGGGGAGAAGAATTGTTGAAAGTGTAGGTTCAGGATGAATATGATAGAATTAGGATATCCAACATCAGTGATCTTAAAGGCGGCAAAATGGAGGCGGAAATCGAGCGGGACGCCGCATCCTAATCGATCAGTTTTTGTCAAATGACAGAAAAAAAAAAAACCGAGAGAAAAAGTGACAGTTATGGTGAAATGATTGTTTTTAAATTCGCTTTTCTGGAATTAAAAAAAAAAAATTTTTTGGACATGTCTTGTTACATTTTGTTGTTGTTGTTAATTTTAATTTTAAAAAAATACATATTTATAATAACCTCGCGGGCCGCAAAAAAAAAAAAAAACGATCTCGCGAACCGGGCTCGACCCATAGGCCACCAATTGGACCCCCCCCCCCCCATGACAGAACACAGATCAAATAACATTTGCATCCCCCCTCCCCACCCTCTTTCTTTTCTTATATCTGCAGCAATTACCACTATAATCACCGCTACAACTACAGTCATTACTACTACAACACCATTATCGTCATTAATACCGCCACTACTGCTGCTGCTATTACTAATACTACAACTAAGATCACAGCTGCTACTACTATTATCATATACCAGTACGTCATCAACATGGACCAGTAAGATGGAACAAGTCATGGAAGATATGGATGCTAGCACATTAAACACTTTATGTCTTAACAACATGGCCAGGCCAAAAGACGTCAATGTAAAAGTAAAAGTAACCCCCTCCCCTTTCCTTCCCCCATTTACATGACATTAAGACATTCTGGGGACACGATGTTAGGCCCGTATTTCCAAGACCATCGGTACATGAAAGTGTGATATAGTCAGTACCAGGTCTTGTCACATGTAACTTCCAAGATTTCTCTGGTAGACATTTTTTGGAGGCTGGTTAGGCCTCCAACCCCCCCCCCCCCTTTTTTTGTTTTGGTTTGGTGGTGTCAGGATAAAAAAGATCCCACCTGATGGGATCTGAACTTGGTACCATTGGATTAGTAGACTGAGCGCCTAACCACTCAGCTAACCAGGCCGCCATAGACAATGTATACACATTTAGTCTAACTTGGGCACCTTCACTGCGTAGTCGTATATACACAATGAGAGAGCTGATAGATTGGCTGGTCTGACCACCATAGACGATGACCAACATCGGCTATTTTTTAGCACCATAGACGAAAGCCAACATTGGCTGGTTTGACCACCATAGACGATCGTGCTGACACTGTTAAATGCCCTCGGAAAGCGTGGGATATTGGAGGACTTGGAGAAAGGTGGACTTGACAACGCTGTCTCGGATGTATGAGCTGAGAGTGAAGAACTACAGCACACGGACTGAGCAGTGTTCACGTCGCTTGGAAGGAATCGTCACTCAACAGGCACACGTAGTCGCTGTACGCTCAGTGATGTACTGAGGAGGAGGTCGTGGAGCATGTTGTGGATGTGTCCAAAGTGCAACGATAATGATGATGGGTCTATAACATAACACGCATTCATCGTTTTATATTAGTTCTTTTTTTCTTCTTCTTAAACCACTTTCTTCTTCACGAAGTCATTTTATTTAAATGACTTTTATGTCAAGAGAAGTAACATGGTTTGCCAATATCTGAACCATCTCTAAGGTCTAAGATTTCTTTCCTAGGATTTGCGCAGCCATTCATGTTCTGTTCTGATTCCCTTAAGCTACTCCTACTGTACCCACTCTTAAGTTGCTACCTACTTCCTGTACCTACTCTTAAGTTGTGACCTATTTCCACGCTGACACAAGCTGCTTACTAATATACTATGTTCTCAGGAGCGATTAAGGTCAAACAGATGTTTCCTTCCTGCGCGCTGCTGTGCTCTTTTCATGGGGCTTCTTGTACACATCTCCCATGAAGGATACTCATTCTTCTGCTGGACTTGTGAACTTGGCTGTTATCAAAGAGATTGTGAACTTGGCTGTTATCAAAGAGATTGTGAACTTGGCTGTTATCAAAGAGATTGTGAACTTGGCTGTTTTCAAAGAGATTGTGAACTTGGCTGTTATCAAAGAGATTGTGAACTTGGCTGTTATCAAAGAGATTGTGAACTTGGCTGTTATCAAAGAGATTGTGAACTTGGCTGTTATCAAAGAGATTGTGAACTTGCATGTCATCAAAGAGACCGTGAACTCGCCTGTTATCAACAAGACAGTGAACTCGCCTGTTATCAAAGAGACTGTGAACTTGCCTGTTATCAAAGAGATTGTGAACTTGCCTGTTATCAAAGAGACCGTGAACTCGCCTGTTATCAACAAGACCGTGAACTCGCCTGTTATCAAAGAGACTGTGAACTTGCCTGTTATCAAAGAGATTGTGAACTTGCCTGTTATCAAAGAGATTGTGAACTTGCCTGTTATCAAAGAGATCACCCCCCCCCCCCCACCCAACTAAACATCGTTAGCATCTGTTTGATAATATTACTGACATTTAGGCAGCTCTTTCTCTTCCACTCAGTGGAGTTTCATAGTGGAAACATTCTGACGACGGTGGAGCTTATTCCCAGGACACGGTGTAGTATTACTGCTATTTTCAATCTAGTATATATGATTTGACCACCTTAGACAATGACCAACTTGGGGTGGTTTAATTTAATTAATAAAAAAAAGGCATACCAACTGCTTCGTACATTTCTTCTTTTATATTATCTTCTCTTTCCTCTCCTCTCCTGTAACTTTCTTTTCTTTTCCTTTACTTCTCTCTCTCTCTCTCTCTCTCTCTCTCTCTCTCTCTCTCTCTTTCTTTCTAATAAAATAAAATCATTAATTAGAATACTGTTATATGATACTTTTGAAACGCAACTGTGCTTTCCAATAAAAATAACATTTTTTCCTTTCTTTTTTTCACATTCTAAATAATAATAATAATAATAATAATAATAAATAACAATATAGGAAGCAGGAGAAAGGGGTGGCACAGTGGCATATTAAAGTACAATAAGATATTTACTGTTCGCTTAAAACTTCCAAGTTTTTAATGTAAAGTATCACAGCTGTGCCCGTGGAGAATAATAAGAGGAGACTCTAGCAGACTGTAGTGATATGTAATGAACAGACTGTAGTGATATGTACTGAACAAACTGTAGTGATATGTACTGAACATACTGTAGTGATATGTAATGAACAGACTGTAGTGATATGTACTGAACATACTGTAGTGATATGTAATGAACAGATTGTAGTGATATGTAATGAACAGACTGTAGTGATATGTAATGAACATACTGTAGTGATATGTAAAGAACAGGCTGTAGTGATATGTAATGAACATACTGTAGTGATATGTAATGAACAGACTGTAGTGATATGTAATGAACAGACTGTAGTGATATGTAATGAACATACTGTAGTGATATGTAAAGAACAGATTGTAGTGATATGTAATGAACAGACTGTAGTGATATGTACTGAACAGACTGTAGTGATATGTAATGAACAGACTGTAGTGATATGTAATGAACAGTGATAACCTTTCCTGGGGATGATTGACGTCTGCAGGATATGTTGATCCTGGGACTTGGCTTGCCACTTGATTTTAAATTTAAATCTGAGATTCAGGGAAAAACAAAACACTCAAGAAGTAGCACTGTTAAGTTCTGGAAATTATTCAAACAAGCCATAACGGCGCGTAGTGCAGCAGAACGATTAGTGCACTCGTTTCTCATGCCAAGGATCAGCGGTTCAATCTCTGCCAGAAAGGTGCACCAGTCAATCCATCTGAAGATCTGGTCCTCTTTGGTGGTAGGGACTGAAAGAGGGATTAAGAATAATGTGAAGAACATCACCCTCAAACGATCCGACAGGTCAATGCGAATTTAAGTGATACTTAACACTGTATCTCGTACATACATGAGTGCCAGGACTCAAAATCTACCTTAAATTTATCATTCTTTGCTTTTCCTCTCCCACTGTTATCTCCCCTGCCATACACATCACTAACTGGAACTCCCCAACATCTGTGATCTAGACAAGTGCATCGCTCCTAGGGTCTCCAGGGGCTTCCCTCTTATTGGAGACAGACAGACAGACAGGCAGACAGACAGACAGATTAAAAACAGAATGACCAGTCATTGTGTTAAAAAAAATATTCACCAGAAGCTCCGGAACGAGGAAATATTTCACAGATTCTGTTACAGGAACGAGGAAATATTTCACAGATTCTGTTACAGGAAGGAGGAAATATTTCACAGATTTTGCTACAGGAACGAGGAAATATTTCACAGATTTTGCTACAGGAACGAGGAAATATTTCACAGATTCTGTGACAGGAACGAGGAAATATTTCACAGATTCTGTTACAGCAGGTCACGGGTGTTTTTCGTGTGTTTCTTCTTTATCCATCTTATTTCTGGTCTGATTTTGTTTTTCTATGTAGCAATATTCTATACGAAGAGTTTGTAACTTGACCCTCCCTGGTTATCAGAATATTAGGCCAGAGTCTTTTTCAAACTCTTTTTTTTTCCCTTTTCATTTATATAAAAGAAGGGCAAATGATAATCTTAATTTGTCAACATGACAACACTGCAATATTTCCGCTCTGCCTTCTTCAGACAAATAACCGAAAACAGCAAAAGAAGGCAGAACAAAAAAAAAACAAAACAAAACTGAGAGGAACTGTCAAAACTAGCCGTGCCCTGAGCACCAATGCTTTTTGATCACAAATGATTTTTGCTTGGGTCATGTTGACAGAGGCGGCTGTCCTGTCAAAACAGTCTAAACTGATCTTCGTCTCTTTTATTATTTACATTCTTTCTTGCTCATTTTAATCATCGACCATTCCCAGCTCTTCCTTCTTCCCATGTCTGGCGTCCTAAAAAAATACAACTTGGATCTTGTTGAGAACGCGGAAGAAGACATTGTTCAGACAGGAGAAGTGCAACCAATAGTTATAAATGTTGATATTCTTCCGCGCGGCCAAACAAAATCGAGCTGAACTAATGGGGCAAGTCGCTAGAGTCCATCAATGCGATCAATCACTGTTGTAAAACGAGATTATTCCACTCGATTCGCTCTGTGCCGGCGGACGTGTGGGAGCCACGCTGAGACTACGAGGGACTTCTAGTGGTTCGTTGGAGGGGGGGGGGGGGGGCTGTGATCTGTCTTGCTTGGGGACAAGGGCAAGCAAATTGCAACAACGTGACAAGCGGATTTACGCATTGTAAAGTGGAGTTCTGGTCACGCCAACGTGCTCTCAGGATGAATCTTCCACGCGAAACCTGACTTTTTAAAAAATTTCCAACATGGCCCACCTTTGCCCTGGTGTCAGTCAGTCATTTGCATGTCCCGTGCGGAACTTTGCCTCCCTAACAGCTCTCCTGTAGGCCTCTCGGTTTTAAGCAAGATGCCCCTGCTGCTGATGCATCCATTTGCAGATTATCAACGAATGTCTTGCAGCCATCTTCGCCTTGGTCTTTCTCTCTTTCTTTTTCCCATTATGTACCCTTCCAAGGCTGTCTTCTCTAAATTATCATGACGTTTAATGTGTCCAAAATAGTTTAGTTTTCTCTGTTTAATCCTCTTTACTAGCCAGCCTTTTTCAATACTAAGTTCTTGTAGCATTTGTTCTTTTTTATGTCCATGATATTTGAAGAACTCTTCTGTAACATTTACATTTAAAGGCATTTAAGTGTTTCTCAACTGTTTTGTTAAGTGTCCAGGTCTCACAGGCATATGTTGCGATAGGAAAGATGCATACGCCCTTAAAAGATGGCTTCGGTTTTCTTGGGAGAGAAAGGAAGAGAGAGGAGGGAAAATGAGAGAAATGGAGAAAGAGAAGAGAGAGGAAGGAGAGGTAGAGAGATGGGGAGGGAGAGAGAGAAGAGAGAGGAGGGAGAGGGAGAGAGAGAAGAGAGAGGAGGGAGAGGGAGAGAGATGGGGAGGGGGAGAGAGAGGGAGAGGGAGAGAGAGGGGGAAGTGGGAGAGAGAGAGAGAGAGAGAGAGGAGGGAGAGAGAGAGGAGGAGGAGAAGGGAAAGAGAAAGGGCAGAACTGCAGGATATGCTCTAGAGTCTAGAAGAATGTTTCGAATGCGCTGTCAGGAATGTGTGACAGGTCGAGGTGGCACAGGTGTGCTCACAGTCGGCAGCGTCCCATGCGTAGTCTTAAATATGCTGGTTTGTTCTTGAGGCGAGAGTTGCAGCGTGGATCGTTAGATGGTGCGCTAAACTGATCAGTCAAAATCTTCCTATCCTGATAAGGAACTCTGTGCATAATAATTTCAAGAATATGCAGATTTACTTCCCTTATTAGCCCCCGCATAAACGCAAAAAATATGGTGATGGTATAAAACATGTAAAGCAATTATAGTGATAGTATTAAACATGTAAAGCAAATATAGTGATGGTACTAAACACGTAAAGCAAATATAGTGATGGTACAAAGCATGTAAAGCAAATATGGTGATGGTATTAAACATTTAAAGCAAATATTGTGATGATATCAAACATGCAAAGCAAATAGGTGATGGTATTAAACATGTAAAGCAAATATGGTGATGGTAATAAAAGTGAAAAGCCAATTTGGTGATGGTATTTAACGTGTAAAGCAAATATGATGATGATATTAAACATGTAAAGCAAATATGGTGGTGGTATTAAACATGTAAAGAAAATGCGGTGATGGTATTAAACATGTAAAGCAAATAAGGTGATGATATTAAACATGTAAAGCAAATATGGTGATGATATTAAACATGTAAAGCAAGTGTGGTGATGGTATTAATCATGTAAAGCAAATATGGTGATGGTATTAAAGATGTAAAGCAAATATGGTGATGGTGTTAAACATGTAAAGCATATATGGTGATGGTATTAAACACCTAAAGCAAATGTGGTGATGGTATTAAACATATAAAGCAAATGTGGTGATGGTATTTAACATATAAAGCAAATATGGTGATGATGTTAAACATGTAAAGCAAATATGGTTATGGTATTAAACATGTAAAGTAAATGTCGTGATGGTATTAAACATGTAAAGTAAATGTCGTGATGATATTAAAGGCGTAAAGCAAACGTGGTGATGGTATTTTAAACATGTAAAGCATATATGTTGATGGTATTAAACATGTAAAGCAAATATGGTTATGGTATTAAACATGTAAAGTAAATATCGTGATGATACTAAAGGCGTAAAGCAAATGTGGTGATGGTATTAAACTTATAAACTAAATTTACTGATGATAGGTGAAAAAAAAACTGATGAATATATGGCATAGTTGATATTGTTTTTGCTCAGAGATGGTTCACTGGTCTGCTCCTGTCTCTCTGAACTAGCCATTCTGAGACGGTCGTAGTGTAAGGTACATTTAGGGAGATATCGAAAGGACCGAGAAAAACCTTTTAAAAACTCCCACAATCTCAAAGGTACGGACAGCTGATATTCGATAGGGGTTTTCAAAGAGTCAGAGATAGCTAACCATTCCCCAGGACATGCTGGCCAATCACAGACAGATGGCCTTTCTTCGGACATTTCAAGGAGTCATTCACAGGTGGCTTTTCATCAGATTTCAAAGAGTCATAGATAGACGGTCTTTGGTTAGGAGACTTCAAAGAGTCATAGATAGCCGGCTTTTCGTTAGGAGACTTCAAAGAGTCATAGATAGACGGCCTTTCGTTAGGAGACTTCAAAGAGTTATAGATAGACGGCCTTTCGTTAGGAGACTTCAAAGAGTCATAGATAGACGGCCTTTCGTTAGGAGACTTCAAAGCGTCATAGATAGACGGCCTTTCGTTAGGAGACTTCAAAGAGTCACAGATAGACGGTCTTTCGTTAGGAGACTTCAAAGCGTCATAGATAGACGGCCTTTCGTTAGGAGACTTCAAAGAGTCATAGATAGACGGCCTTTCGTTAGGAGACTTCAAAGAGTCACTGATAGACGGCCTTTCGTCGGGTGATTTCAAAGAGTCACAGGTAGACGGCCTTTCGTTAGGAGACTTCAAAGTGTCACAGAGAGATGACCCTTCTTCGGGAGGTTTCACAGAGTCACAGACAGATGACATTTCACCTGGGAGATGTGAAACAGCCAGAGACAGATAATCACGCAAGAGAACAGTGAAATCCGGTACGTGGACCACACCCGGAAACGAACTGGGTAAATACATACTCTACGGAGGATGTTCCCTAGAATCGTTAATCCGGAAACAAAGGAACGGATATCAGATCTTTGGCCCCTGGAGGCAGGCGATGTAATTTAGAGAGGATAACCCGATTGACCAGATCAGTCTGGTGAGCTAAGCTTCCAGCGAAGAATAGGGGGGGGGGGGGCTCCAATCTTTGGATGAATGAAGGGGAGACAATTTCGCGATCTGCGTAATTCGTATCCGCCGTCGGGGATCACAATTGATTTTGCGAGGTCTGGTTGCGGGCCAGCAGCTTATAACTGTACGTTCTAGTGGTAACCAGTAGTTTATAACTGTGGTAACCAGTAGTTTATAACTGTATATTATAGTGGCGACCTGTAGCTTATAACTGTATGTTCTAGTGGTAACCAGTAGTTTATAACTGTATATTATAGTGGCGACCTGTAGCTTATAACTGTATGTTCTAGTGGTAACCAGTAGTTTATAACTGTATATTATAGTGGATAACTGTATGTTCTTGTGGCGACAAACAGCATATAACTGTATGTTCTAGTGGCGATCAGAAACTTATAACTATATTCTTGTGGCGATCAGCAGCTTATAACCGTATGCTGTAGTTGCGATCAGTAGCTTACAGGTGTATAATCTAGTGTGACCAGTAGCTTATAACTGTATGTTCTAGTGGCGACCAGTACTTTTTAGTTGTATACACTAGTGGCGACCAGTAACTTATAAATGTATACTCTAGTGACGACCGGTAACTTATAACTGTATGCTCTGGCGACGACCAGTAGCCTATAACTGTATATTCTTTCCTAGGACCAGTAGCTCATAATCGTATTCTGATCATTGCGCTACTATACAATTAGTATATATTTTTCAGTGATAATGTCCCTTGATTTGGGGTTACTTTCTGACTCGCCCTCGTTCACAGAGTTAATAACAGAATTTATGTTATGTTCGTTCTTTAAATGAAACTATTATCAAAAGTGGGTTGCTAAGATAATTATCCTTCTGATAATTCTGTGATACAGATTACAAAGATTAAGCCAAACAAACACCACTTGAGAGGGGGGAGGGATATTGAAGCGTCCAAGTTCAGAGAAGAAGAAGAAGAAGAGAATAACCCAAGTAACAAACTTGTTCGTAATGATGGATCCAAATATTTCTTTTGACTGAAGAGATACGAGGCCACGTGTCCTTGTTATTGTTACGTCGCCGGTCAGTGCTGAAAACTTGTGTTCGCCAGCCAGAGGGCTCTGATTGTGGTATCGATTTCTAGGTAGTAATATCAAACCGAGACATGAAAACACATTTTTCCGTGGTACTTCTTTTTGTCCGCCCCCTCCCCCCGCCCCCGCCCCCGCCAGTTACCTTATTATTTTTAGGTAGTGGTCTTCTGTTAAACAGAAAATGGTACCCGGCATTGATTTGTCGTCTTAGCTAGCAAGCACCCATTTTGGTTTTGTTTCAATATAGTCATTCTAGTATTTAGATTTTTTTTTTTTCAGAGGATGAAGATAATCTTTCCCTCTCTCTCTGTCTCTCTCTCTCTCGTCCTTTCAGTCCCCAAGCCACATGGAGCTGCGGTAGCAAGAGATTTCCTTTTTGTTTTTCGGGCCTTTGCTATCTTCTTGGTTGTCTCCCATGTCTGTCTCTTGTTTACCAGAATTCTCTCTCTGTTGTACGTCTCCCCCCGTGTCTCTTTGTGTCGTCCCATGCTTCTTTTACCGCGTGAAGTCCCACCTTAAAGTTGTTCGTAGTGAGGACTCAGCCGTCATTCTCATAATGTAAATCAGTTCACTGCCACTTTCCCCTTTACATCACTGTCAGCTGTGGCGTAATGTCTGTCTCTCTTAACAGGAGGGTCAATATAAATTGGTATTTTGGAAAATTTTTGATCATACCCAGAAAATTTGGCGTGGGAGGTGTCAGATTTATGTGCAGCTGATTTCTATGAGTAATTTCTCGGGTTCTGCCTGTTGCTTGTGAGCGTGTTAGCGGGGGTTCGGACGTCAAATAAGTTAAAAGTAAACAAGTAGAGAAACACGCAATACATGGAAATACGCAATATATCAAGAGGTGGGAGATGGCAAAAAAGGGAGAGGTTTTGGGGGGTGGGGGGATGCTTAGGGAAGGGTAAATTTTCCATCTCCTGTTTCGTCAGAGATTCTAATTTTGACTTCAATTTTCAAATGTTCACAGTAAAAGTTGTTTTTTTTTTTTGGGGGGGGGGGGCCCTATTTGGGGATTTTTCATTGTTACGGCCCCTGCTTCTGCTACAAAGCAATATGGAGACTTGATCTCCGCGACTTTAGTACAATCTGTAGCAGAGGTCTGCAATGAATGACTGAAACTGACTGAAGTGTTCTTTGAGCTCTGAAGAATGAATAACAACCATTTGTATATTTTTCTTTTTTTTTTTTAATCAGTGTTTCCCAACCCTTTTACGAACAAAGATCATTTGTTTCTACTACGAATACCTACATGTCGCGGACTTAGGACCTTATATTTAATATAAGGATATTATGAATCCTTAAACTGTTTTTATGCAACAGACCGCACTTAATATCAAATCGATAGCGCAGCCATAATGACCGTTCGCTTATGTTCAGAGTGTACCGCGGCCCACATGTTGGGAGCCACCGCGATGGACTATATTCGTTGCTAGTTTAAACGCGAGACGCAGAGACAGAGAGAGATAGTAGTTTATAAAGTAAAACAGAATAACTAAGATACACCCATCTAGGATGGGACTACTTTTTTTACACTTACTCTCCCCCCTTCTCTTTCTCTGTCACTCTCTTTCTCTGTCCCTTTCTCTCCCTCTCTCTTTCTATGTCTCTCTCTCTCTCTTTCCCTGTCTTCGTCTCTCTTTCTCTGTCTGTCTCCTTCTCTTTCTTTGTCTCTCTTTCTCTGCCTCTGTCTCTCTTTCTCTATCTTTGTCTCTCTTTCTCTGTCTCTCTTTCTCTGTCCTTGTCTCTCTTTCTCTGTCCTTGTCTCCCTTTATCTCTCTCTCTTTTTCTGTCTCTCTCTCTCTTTCTCTATATCTGTCTCTGTCTCTGTCTCTTTCTCTGTCTCTGTCTTCCTCTCTTTCTCATTCTCTCTCTCTCCCCCCAAACCTTTAAAAAAAATCTGATTATAACTTTTCTGATAATTTCTCACCTTCTTTCTAGTCCTGGCTTGCTCGAAAGCACATCTCGCTGCCATGATGAAGAAAGGATAACTCCAAACTTCCCGTATGGTTTTTCTCGAAGAGTTCTCTTTCTTGGTATTTAGTTTATTCAGTAATGTCTGACAAACTGGTTATCTTAATGCTCTGAAGGGAAGTCTCGTCTCTCGTAGACAGAATTACAATATTAAGCCGTCTCGCTTGTCAAAGTTTTTGAAAATTTACTACTAAAGATTAAAGAAGAGAAACAAATCCAATATCTCCCAAAGAAGAAAACAAACTATATGTTGTTTCTGATTAATGGGATATTGATGTAGAAACGACTGGAGCCGTAAAACGTTCATATTTTCTGTATGATTTTATGGGCGTCTTAAACAGGCTCTCTGCTTTCTGTAAACTCTTTTCTCTTTTAACCTGGATGAAGGTTTTCAGTACTGGCTAAAGACTGAATATTACACGAATTATATATATATATATATATATATATATATATACTGTTTATAAAAATAAAGAAACACAACAAATACAATGCTGCGATTTAAATTGAAGTTTGCTGATCAGACAAGGGCAAACTGCCAGAAACGTTCATTTGGACATCAACTTCCGCTGTTGGCGAGATTCTTCAGCTGCCATGTGTGGAGCGGTGCTCCTCCCGGCCAATGAAGGAAGGTGCAAATGGGGTTGCCGCGCTGCATCACTGCGGAAAAGGTGGTAGAAAGAATAAAGCGAAACAAACAGTCAAATCACGGCACCTCTGATCTGGAGGTCG
The DNA here is from genome assembly GCA_009760885.1 of Achatina immaculata. Classification (NCBI taxonomy): domain Eukaryota; kingdom Metazoa; phylum Mollusca; class Gastropoda; order Stylommatophora; family Achatinidae; genus Lissachatina; species Lissachatina immaculata. The sequence continues at coordinate 8,186,366 of CM019695.1, read as the reverse complement.
GCCACGTCCTGAGTGCAGTCATATCAGGTGAAATGCATGAACCGGCTTGTCCCAGAGGTTAAGACACTGCTGGCGAGACTCTTCGAATGCCGCGCGTGGAGTGAAGCACCTCCCGGTCAGAGAAGAAAATGCGGAAAAGAAATAAAGGTTGCTGTGCGGCGTCGATATGAAAAGGTGGTGGAAAGGATAAAGTGAAGTTTAATCGGTATGTCCAGTAGTATCGCTACGAGAGCTACACATACCACGGCACCTCTGCTCTAGAGGCCGGCCACGTCCGAAATACACCTACACTGGTGAAATATGCCTAAACCGGCACACACCAGGGGTGGAACTTGATGGCTAGACATGTCATGCCACCTCCGCTCTAGAGGTCGGTCACGCCTGATATACACCCATACTGGGATAATATGCCTAAACCGGCTCAACCCAGGGGTGGAAGTCACTAGTGGCGAGGATTCGTCCTCCTGGACAAAAGCTCCATCCTGGTCACAACTAGGAAGGGTAGCGGCCACAACCACAAAATGCTGAAGTCGGAAACACTGGACAAGGGCAGTCCAGATAGGCAACCACCTCTCACCCGGCGGGGATGTTTGCGTATCCTAATCACGCTGAGGTTTTCCGGTGAGAAAGTCCAACTCTGGACTGGATAGGCAACCACCTCTCACCCGGCGGTGATACACGGGTATCTCAAAACACGTCGAGGTTTTCCGGTGAGAAGGTCCAACTCTGGCCTGGGTGGGCTATCGCCTCTCACCCAGCGAGGATGCACTGATATCCTAAACACGTCGAGGTATTCCGGTGAGAAAGTCCAACTCTAGACTAAACTGGTGCAACGAAAACCACGGTGTCACGCAATCCGTTTCAGAGACCCACCAAGAATACAGGCTAAAGCCCTGCGATACTCTGAACCCCTTGTGGTCCTCTCAGGGGACCACACAGGAGACCACGGGACCTAACGAGGACCACAGGCGTAAATTCAGTAGGATCACAGTGCGGTTTTGGTGGTAGAAGCGAACGAAGAAGAAGAAGAAGAAGAAGGACATCAACTTCACGTGCTGACCTGAATTGTACTCAGCAGATGATTCATGAGCACAGAAAAGCGACACTAGTCAAAGCAGCATTTTTAACAATAACTCATGACAGATTCACGAGTATCCCGTGAAACTTATTGAACACAAAACTCACTGACCATGTTATTGAATGCATATAAAAGATTGACGCTCTTCGAAACAATTCATTTGAAAATTCAATGCACAAGTATGGCTCATCTCACTACAGAACAACGACTCATCATCATTGGACGTTTACAGACTGGACAGTCACAAAGTGTAGTGACCAGACAATTTAATGTGGTTAGAATCACCATCAGTTGCCTTTGGAGGCGATTTCAAGAAACTGGCTCAGTTGCAGACCGGCCGCGCAGTGGAAGACCCCTAGTTACAACTCCTGCCGAAGACCGCTTCATATTGCTGCGTCACCTCAGGACTCGATGTGCATCTGTGTCCTCAACAGTCCATTCAATGACAGCAGCTCGTTGAATTTCAGATCAAATGGTCAGGAACCGGATGCACGACGCTGGTCTTTGGGGTAGAAGACTCTACAGAGGTCCTTTTCTTACAGACCGGCATCGCCAGAACCGACTGCAGTGGGCGCCAATGCACCATTACGAATGATTGAAGAAGGGTTTGGTTCAGTGATGAATCCTTCTTTCTGCTCCAACGACACGATAGACGGAGAAGAGTTTACCGCAGAGTCAATGAGCGCTACGCCAAGAACTGCGTGGATGAGGCCCCTCCACATGGTGGTGGAGGTGTGCTGGTGTGGGGGACGATCAACTTCATGGGAAGAAGTGAACTGGTGCAAATTGAAGGACACCTGAGTGCCCAACGATACGTCGCTGAAATTCTTCGTCCTCAAGTCCTTCCACTTCTGGCTGCACCAAGGTCGATTTTTCAGCAGGATAACGCTCGACCTTATGTGGCACCACTCACCACCCAGTTCCTCGCTGACAACAACGTCCAGCGCCAACCAATCTCCGACAGTTGTCTCTTGCACTGCGGGAAGAGTGGGCAGCCATCCAACAACAACAGATTCAACGGCTAATCGGATCCATGCCAAAGAGATGTCTTTCTCTGACACGGGCCAGAAGAGGCCATAAACCTTACTGAAACAGAAGCCTCAGTCGCAAAGAATAAAAGTCCAAAACAAATTTAAGGAACATCATTTCATTGTTAAAGTCTTAAAGTTTCTTCATGCCAAGATTGAAACATTAATTCCGTAAAATAACATCTTGATACAAGTTTGAAATTTAGTATCCATTACGACTATAGTAGTGTTGCGTTTCTTATTTTGTTGAACAGGGTATATATATATATGAATTTATACTTGACACATGCTTTTTTTCATGCAAAGCTTTCTACTGCATTCATTTACAAACACGCCCACACATTCATTCATTCATTCAGCTTTCCTAGCTATTGCAGCCCAGTTCTGCAGACGAGACTTGTCTCCACTCCTCTCTGTTCTTGGTCTTCTGCTGCCACTTGTCCTCTCTGTTCTTGGTCTTCTGCTGCCACTTGTCCTCTCTGTTCTTGGTCTTCTGCTGCCACTTGTCCTCTCTGTTCTTGGTCTTTTGCTGCCACTTGTCCTCTCTGTTCTTGGTCTTCTGCTGCCACTTGTCCTCTCTGTTCTTGGTCTTCTCCTGCCAGTTGTCCTCTCTGAGGGCACGTAGGTCTTCTTCCAGGTTGTCATGCCAGCGCTGACTCGGTCTGCCTCTTAGCCTGTCTCCTTTTTTCACTCCTGTATAAAGCCCTTTTTGTCTGTCTATTCTCGTCCATCCTCCCCAAGTGTCACATCCATCTCAATCTGTTGTTTTTCATAACGGTAGTTATAAGTGGAGACTGGAATAGCGTGTGTGTTTCTTTGTTATTTTCTAATTTTTCATTCTTGTGATATAGGATCTCTAACTGGTCCATATTATTTTTAATATATAAAGCCATCACTGAAAGTTCTTTGATATGTACAACGAAGTTAAAAAAAAAAACTCTCTCACATTTGCTTTTCTATCTTCCTCTACAAAGTTCTGTCTTTCTTCTATCCGTTCTCTGTACCACTCTGGCATGTTTAGACTAACTAGTACATGCCTTTTATTATATGCTTATTTTGAACGAAAATAATGATAGTAGCCAACATTCTTTCAATGGGAAGACACTGACCAAAGTTAATAAATTCTGTTACTTTAGAACAAAAATAACAGCTGATGGAAAGTGAACTAATGAAATAAAATCACGAACAGATAAGTCAAAGCCAGTGTTTTTAATGACATAAAGAAGATACTAACATATAAGAAAATGCCTCTAAAAGTGAGGAAAAGAGTATTACAGTGCGATACAGAGCCCAGTATTGCTATACGGATGTGACATTTAGATAGTCAACAAAAAGATGACAAATAAACTGGAAGCAGCAGATATGTGGCCTTGGAGAAGGATGTGACATATATACCCTGGACAGATAGAAAAACAAGCGGAGCTATCCTCAAAGATGTCTCAGAACAACGAAAACTACTTAAATTGATCAGAAAAAAAAATACAATCAAAATTTGTCGGACACATCATGAGAAGACAGAAGTTGGAGAACCTAGTAATGACTAGAAAACTGAAGAGAAAAAAGGAAGAGAGGAAGGCCAAGAGAAAAATATCTCAATGGACTGACCAAGTGGCATGGGAAGAAGAAAAGCATCTGAACTAATCGGAAACACCAAGGACCGTGCAAGATGGAGAAGCATGATCATCAAGGCTATCTGGCACGGCACATAATAATAATAATAATAATAATAATAACAGTAATGATAATAATAAATATCATTTTGTAGATACACCATGTCTACTCTTCAAAGAACATTAACATTCTCACTCCTAACTTAATTTTCACCCAAAGTCAGAATAATCTTTGATGAGGAATTTTCTTAGGAAAAAAATAAAGCCCTACTGAAATTACCACTATATAAAGTCACCGCACAATCTCCAAAATATGGTATTTGTTTAGAAATAAGTGTGGGGGGGGGGGGGTTCCCCTCCCTTTTATTTAGATTACCTACAATATCGCTTTTGGCGCTGTTAAGCTGTGCCAGGATTTACCAACACTGTCAGTGTAGTGAAAGAGTTAACACGAAAGGAAAGAAATCTAGCAGGTTTCCTCCCCCTGGATACATCTCCACTAACACAGACACAAGCTTTCGTAGCGGACCAAGAAAACACAAGAAAAGATAAATAAAATGCGCACACAAACAGACATAATCATCTGCAAAATACTCCAACACTGTGAGTCTTCAAGGCTGATTTGCTGCAAATATAACATATCTGTGACTCTCTCTCTCTCTCACTCTCTCTCTCTCTCCACTTGCTTCGCCCAAATTATCTTAGCTCTCCTTCCACGCTGTCCCCCTCCCCCAATCTTTGTTCTGTTTCTGTCATCTCCAGTATACACGCGAGCCTGGTCAGAATATTCTCGCTATGGAACCCAGATTTTGAGATTAAGCTCCAGAAGATAATATATCCCCCCACCCCCTTATGTGATACTTTATCACTTTTCTTGAAATAACACTTCTATTCTGATTAAGACATTTTAGCCAAAATACGGAAGTGATGCTGAAATGTGTTGATTACATTTTGTTTCATAACCGTACAATCCCCTCCCCCCCCCCCCCCACAACCACCACCCCCCCCCCTCCCCAGAAAAAAAATATCGTCAAGCCTTCAAGCAGTCACGCAGAGAATCACCGGCCCAGAAAAACATCACCTAAAACAATCCCTACTTGTCCATCATTATGCACAAAATCACAGAAACGTCGGGAAAAATCGTGGCACTCTAAGCTCTCAATTTTCCGCTCACGCACAAAAGAAAAAAAAACACAACAAAATCACTGAATTTAAAATTTCACTGTTTCGACCAAATAACTGGCTCAGATCACACGGAAGTTGAAAATCGGAATCACGATCCGCGAGAGATAACGTAACAGTAGGACAAAATGTAGTCCGTATACAATTTGTTTTCACGGTGCATCAGCCGCGGAAGGGTGGGCAAAAAGGAAAAAAATTAATACGCGGTAGAAGACAACACACAAACACGCAGACACACCCACATCCATACTTTCTGTTGTAAGACACGGCCAGACCGGTTACATAGAGAAAAACAGGGCCAGAGGAAAAAAGGGCCTAGAGGGGGGTCTTTGTGCATGGATCGGGGGTTCGGAGGGAGCTTAACAAGGGAGTTTCTATCCCATGATCGTTTTAATACCTGACCTACTTACATTTCGCAGCTTTACCTGAAAGGTGTAGTGAATTAGTTGGCGAGTAGGAGAGAGAGAGAGAGAGAGAGAGAGAGAGGAGAGAGAGAGAGAAAGTGGAGTGGGGTGATTCCCGTCCCATCACCCATCCCCCCACCTGCCTGCAAAACCCACTCCGTCCTTCTCAGACCACAGCACTGAATGTTCTTTGTTTTCAAGAACCTCCCCACCCCCCACCCACCCCACCCTCAACTCTGAAAGAAGAAAGAAAAAAAAAAGCACAACCTCCGGGAGCACGTGCTCTGTATTTTGTTAACCTGAAGGCGAGGAGCTACTGTGAGTGAGTGAGGAGGATGATCAAGAAATAATGCTGACTCACCTGAGGGAACTATGGGGTGGGGTGGGGGAGGGTTGAGGGTTGGTGGGGAGGGGGATTAAGATGAGTGAGGGCTGGAGGAGGGGAGGTGAAGGGATTGAAGACGGAAGGAGGAGCCAGTTTAATACAGCAAATGTTTACGCCCAAGACGCTCCGCGAGGTTTTCAGTCAAACTCATGACCTACATGAAGGTCAAACTGCACCATCCACCTTTAAAAACGCACCGCTGTAGCATTTTTGTTTCTTTCTTTCCAGATATATAAGTCGTTGTACTCAGATTGAGATTTCATAAAACCGCTGATTTCACATTTCTCATTCATTCACTGATAATGACTCGCTGTTTTCTTGAACATGACAACAGTTCAGAAGCTGCCCATAAACAGTTGTCTACTCTACAAACACAAACAAGCACCGTGTCGGACGGGGAGTGGATTCATTCCTGTCCCTTGCTTCTAGTCCAGACAACCCAAAGGGGGAAAAAAAGCATTTCTCAGCCGAGGCTGCTACTTGTAGCTCTGATGGAAATGTGCATAGGGTCTTGGCCAGTTCTAGTGTATAGCGGTCATGAGAACAGTGCGACACTTTCCCCAGACTTTTATATTTGCCCCAAACCGTAGGTAAAATGAATAATGTCCCATAACTGCTTGCTGACAGACTAAAAACTTCCGAACATTCATAAAACTACCTATCATTTCATCAAATTATGCTTTGAGTCGCAAATTATCAGTGGTGCATTACCCATTAAGCTCAAAAGGCTTAGGCTTAGGGCGCCGGAATGACAGGAGAGCCTGGCGTAAAGGAAAAAAAAAGAAAAATAACTCTACTGATTATTATGTGATACTCATATATAAGTACTATTTCTCCACTAGTTTCAACATTCTCCATACAAACCTCATGTTCAGAATCTATAAATACGCTCCACGTTACTACAGCTCAGAATCTATAAATACGCTCCAAGTTACTACAGCCCAGAATCTATAAACACGCTCCAAGTTACTACAGCCCAGAATCTATAAATACGCTCTACGTTACTACAGCTCTGAATCTATAAATACGCTCCAAGTTACTACAGCTCAGAATCTATAAATACGCTCTACGTTACTACAGCCCAGAATCTATAAATACGCTCCAAGTTACTACAGCCCAGAATCTATAAACACGCTCCAAGTTACTACAGCCCAGAAACTATAAATACGCTCTACGTTACTACAGCTCAGAGTCTATAAATACGCTCCATGTTACTACAGCCCAGAAACTATAAATACACTCCACGTTACTACATGTAGCCGAAGATGGAGAATGACAGCAGAAATGGTGACAGCAAACACACCATGCGACAACATAGTAACAACAACAACAACAACAGCTTTGATGTGGACTCCTCGAGAATTAAAAAAAAAAAACAGGCATGGGACGGTCTGAAGAGACATGGAGACTTATAGGAGAGAAAAGGTTGGTACACAGAGAACTGACATGGGAGAGAGTTCAGAAGATGGCGAAGGGAGTTGAGAGCAATCTTTTTTTTGTGTGGGAAGAGAGGGGGGAGGGGGTAGGGAAATTAAGATGAGTGAGAACTGGGAGACAGCAAAAATAACTAATGAAGAATGTATGAGAAGAGCTGGAGAGGCAAAAAACCTTGTCAAAAAGATAAGAGAGAGACAATGTATAGGACATGCAATGAGAAGAGGGGGCATTGAAAATATTATAACAACAGGAAAAATAGAAGGAAGAAGATCAAGAGGAAGACCAAGAGAAATGATACTGGACAGTCTGATGGGATGGTGTGAGAGGAGATCACCAACTGAGCTGATGGCCTGCATGAAAGATCGTGTACTCTGGAGAAACATAATAGCCAACGCCAGTCGGCACGGCACCTGATGATGATGATTATGATGAGAGCTGGGAGAAGGGAGGAGAAGGGATTGGTGATGGAAGGTGAAAACAGCTTATACAACGTTTTACGTTCAAGACTCGGTCAAACTCATGACCTACAAACGCGTGAAGTTATAGAGGGTTGGGGGGTAGGGGAGGGGGGGGGGAGTAATTCGAGGGGAGGAAGGAGGCAGACACGACAGTACAGGAAGGAAGGTACCTGGAAACGTGTACAATACTGACAGCTGCGACTGTTATAATACAAGGGGTGACTCAGTGGGGGTACGTTACTGTAAGAAGCATTTCACCTTGTTGAGAGGTGGAAAGATGAAAGAATGCAGTACCCCCCCCCCACCCCCCACCCCCCTCTCTCTCTCTCTTTCTCTCTCTCCTGCCAGTAGAACAGCTTCAAGAACTGTTCTTTTATTATTCTTTTCGGGCGCTTCACTGATTTTCTACAGGTTTTCTTTGTTCCCCTCCCCTCTTTCTGTTTCACTTGTAGGCTAAGCTGCGTCAAGGTAGATCATCTCTACCATGATCTTGGCCACAGCATAGCGTCAGAGATATTGACATTCCAGTTTCTGATTATAGTCACCTATAGCACAGAGTCATGGATATGGAGATTCTAATCTTTTGTTACAGTTCATGTACATGAGAGTGTTGGATGATTGGACAATTTTAAAACTTTTGTTACTCTCTGTGTACAGAATAATGTCAGATAAATGGGGAACTTTCAATACTTGGTTACCGTTCATGTACAGAATAGTGTCAGATAAATGGGGAACTTTCAATACCTGGTTACCGTTCATGTACAGAATAGTGTCAGATAAATGGGGAACTTTCAATACCTGGTTACCGTTCATGTACAGAATAGTGTCAGATAAATGGGGAAGTTTCAATGCCTGGTTACCGGTCATGTACAGAATAGTGTCAGATAAATGGGGAAGTTTCAATGCCTGGTTACCGCTCATGTACAGAATAGTGTCAGATAAATGGCAGCTTTCAATATTTAGTTACCATTCATGCACTGAACGGTGTAAAATAATGGTTGCTTTTAATATGTGGTTACCGTCCATATATAGGATAATGTTGGACAAAAGACAACTTTACATTTTTGGATACCGTCCATGTACTGGATAGTTTCTAACAAACTGACCCTGCAAATTTTGATTCCGGCCTATCTACAGCATTTGGCTGCTGTCCATCTTCATCAGTGGTTGTTATAGAATTTTTTTTTTCTACGAGTCTTCTAGTCTAGCAAATAAATAATCAAATATATAAATGAAACCACTTACCTGGTTAAATTCATTTTTAAAAATGAGATGACAATAATGATTTTAATCACGATAAGGAAGGCAAATGGCAGACGACAGAGTTGTCTACAAGGTAGGACATGACATCAATTATATAGGAAAATAATATGTCATGACATCAACTACATAGAAAAATAATATGTAACGTTTACAGGTAGGGAAACAAAAACAAAACAAATGGACTCGTTCATGACTGGTCGTTGAAACGGATCTGTTTTATCTGCTTAATCACCGCCATCGTTACCACAGTGTACCCTGTCATCACATCACTTTTGCTTCTTCCAAGTGTGAGAGGAGATCACCAACTGAGCTGATGGCCTGCATGAAAGATCGTGTACTCTGGAGAAACATAATAGCCAACGCCAGTCGGCACGGCACCTGATGATGATGATTATGATGAGAGCTGGGAGAAGGGAGGAGAAGGGATTGGTGATGGAAGGTGAAAACAGCTTATACAACGTTTTACGTTCAAGACTCGGTCAAACTCATGACCTACAAACGCGTGAAGTTATAGAGGGTTGGGGGGTAGGGGAGGGGGGGGGGAGTAATTCGAGGGGAGGAAGGAGGCAGGCAGGAGAGTACAGGAAGGAAGGTACCTGGAAACGTGTACAATACTGACAGCTGCGACTGTTATAATACAAGGGGTGACTCAGTGGGGGTACGTTACTGTAAGAAGCATTTCACCTTGTTGAGAGGTGGAAAGATGAAAGAATGCAGTACCCCCCCCCCACCCCCCACCCCCTCTCTCTCTCTTTCTCTCTCTCCTGCCAGTAGAACAGCTTCAAGAACTGTTCTTTTATTATTCTTTTCGGGCGCTTCACTGATTTTCTACAGGTTTTCTTTGTTCCCCTCCCCTCTTTCTGTTTCACTTGTAGGCTAAGCTGCGTCAAGGTAGATCATCTCTACCATGATCTTGGCCACAGCATAAGCGTCAGAGATATTGACATTCCAGTTTCTGATTATAGTCACCTATAGCACAGAGTCATGGATATGGAGATTCTAATCTTTTGTTACAGTTCATGTACATGAGAGTGTTGGATGATTGGACAATTTTAAAACTTTTGTTACTCTCTGTGTACAGAATAATGTCAGATAAATGGGGAACTTTCAATACTTGGTTACCGTTCATGTACAGAATAGTGTCAGATAAATGGGGAACTTTCAATACCTGGTTACCGTTCATGTACAGAATAGTGTCAGATAAATGGGGAACTTTCAATACCTGGTTACCGTTCATGTACAGAATAGTGTCAGATAAATGGGGAAGTTTCAATGCCTGGTTACCGGTCATGTACAGAATAGTGTCAGATAAATGGGGAAGTTTCAATGCCTGGTTACCGCTCATGTACAGAATAGTGTCAGATAAATGGCAGCTTTCAATATTTAGTTACCATTCATGCACTGAACGGTGTAAAATAATGGTTGCTTTTAATATGTGGTTACCGTCCATATATAGGATAATGTTGGACAAAAGACAACTTTACATTTTTGGATACCGTCCATGTACTGGATAGTTTCTAACAAACTGACCCTGCAAATTTTGATTCCGGCCTATCTACAGCATTTGGCTGCTGTCCATCTTCATCAGTGGTTGTTATAGAATTTTTTTTTTCTACGAGTCTTCTAGTCTAGCAAATAAATAATCAAATATATAAATGAAACCACTTACCTGGTTAAATTCATTTTTAAAAATGAGATGACAATAATGATTTTAATCACGATAAGGAAGGCAAATGGCAGACGACAGAGTTGTCTACAAGGTAGGACATGACATCAATTATATAGGAAAATAATATGTCATGACATCAACTACATAGAAAAATAATATGTAACGTTTACAGGTAGGGAAACAAAAATGGACTCGTTCATGACTGGTCGTTGAAACGGATCTGTTTTATCTGCTTAATCACCGCCATCGTTACCACAGTGTACCCTGTCATCACATCACTTTTGCTTCTTCCAAGTGTGGGAGCAAAGGATGCCCATTTTATTCCTCTCAGCACGATTTGTCACCTCTACTTTCTCTTGGAAAGCGCTGCTAATTGGAACCGAAGTAAAGAAAGTGGAAGACTGACAAATAATAACGCGTAGAAGGCGGCTCTTTTCTTGGCTTTTTGGGAGGGGAGATAACTGTGTCATCATAACTGGCCTTAAAAACTCCACACGATTATACCTTCAATTTTTTTTTTTTTTCACTGCCTTTACTCAGGGGAAAAGACCGCATTACATAGTCTAGCTAGCGGGTAAGACTAGGAATTGTTCCATATGGTGGGCTGGTGTCTTCCGTAAAGTCTGCTTCTAAGCAACAGCCCGAGGAAGCAACACTGTCTCCTATAATGCCTGGGGTAGTGGCTGCCGAGAGATTCAGATTTGTGACTATAAAGAGAGAAAAAAAAACACACACCGGTATTGTATATGCCCGCCGGCGTTGGCAGAGACTACTGTAAGACTGAGAAGATGACAAGGCCTGGTAATGACTGGCCATAGCGGGAGGTCGTGATGGAAAAGTATGCAGGTCAGGGCAGGGCTGTGGAGTCAGAAGCTAATTTAGGTGGAACTGGAGTCTGTAATAATGTGCTATTTATTAGGGGGGGGGGGGGGGATCAGAGTCAGTGTTGGAAGGTTGAAAAATGGAGGTGTCACTGCCGGACATTAGAGAAATAGAAGACTGGAAGCCAGAGAGCAGAGAAATAGAGGATTTGAATCCAGAGATCAGAGAAATAGAGGAGTCGAAGTCGGCCAGTAGAGAAATAGAGGAGTCAAAGCTGGAGAGTAGAGAAATAGAGGACTCGAAGTCAGACAGTAGAGAAATAGAGGAATCGGTTTGTACAGCAGAAAAATGGAAAAGTCGCTGTAGGACATCAGATAAATAGAGGGAGGTCGGTGGTATTCAGCAGACAAACAGAAGAGCTGGTTTTATACAGCTGAGAAGTAGAGGAGTCGATGGTATACGGTAGGAAAATAGAGGAGTCTGTGGTATACGGTAGAAAAATAGAGGAGTCTGTGGTATACGGTAGAAAAATAGGTATCAGTCAGTCGGTCATTTGCATGTCCTTTGCGGAACTGTGCCTCCTTAACAGCTTTCCTGTAGGCCTCTCGGTTGTAAGCAAGATGCCCTGCTGCTTTTCATCCATTTGCATCAATGATTTCTTGTAGCCATCTTTGCCTTGGTCTTCCTCTCTTTCTTTTTCCCATTACGTACCCTTCCAAGACGGTCTTCTCTAAATTATCATGACGTTTAATGTATTCAACATATTTAAGTTTTTCTCTCTTTAATCCTCTTTACTAGCCATATGTCTTCAATATTAAGTTCTTGTAGTATGGATACATTTGTTCTCTTTTGTGTCCATGATATTTGAAGAACTCTTCTTTATTTACATTCAAAGGCATTTATGTGTTTCTCAGCTGTTTTGTTTAAGTGTCCAGGTCTCACAGGCATATGTTGCGATGAGAAAAATGCATGCCCTTAAAAATCTTATTTTTGTAGTTTTGTCTGTTCCTCTCTACAGTTTCTTTAGTTGTTTTACTTTCTGAATAGTGATAGATGTCCTCCTTTCAATTTCCCTTATTGTATCTCCATTATTAGTTAGTAGTGATCCAAGATATTCAAAACTCTCCACTTCTTCCAATTTGTCCTGATTGATATATATCTCAGCTGCCTTGTCTGTTTTGTCAGTTGTCATCACTTTAGTTTTCTTCGTGTTAAGATAAATGTTTTGCTCTTCACTGTTCTTACGGACTGACATAATTAGTTTTTCCATTCCTTTTTGTGCTGGGAATAGTAATACTGTGTCATCAGCATATCTAATCTCTGGTATTTCATAACCTCCAATTTTTATGTCATCGTAATATTCTTTGTCTACATCTTCTCTAACATTCCTCATTATATTTTCAGTATACAAGTTAAATAAGTAAGGCGACAATATGCATCCCTGACGGACTCCTTGTTTTTTGTCATACTAAGTTGTTGTTTCACCATTTATTCTGTGGTATACGGTGGAAAAATTGAGGAGTTTGTGGTACATAGTAGAAAATTAAAGGAGCTGTCGTTGGAAAGTCGAGACATAGGGGAGTCTACGTCGAACAATAGAAAGATAGAGGAGTCGGTGGTACACAGTTGGAAACTTTAGAAGTCAGTGTTGTATGGTAGAAAAATGGAGTAGTGGATACTGGACAGGAGAAAAATATTGAATTCGGTGTAGGAAAGTAGGGAAGCCGAGGAGTCGGATATGAAGGTGTGTTGCAGCAACCCTACATCTATGGTATAGCCTAAGAAGTTGGCAAAGGCGAAGCCATGCCGAAAGTCAGGTGAGTTTGAATGTTTCTTGCCAAACCGTATGTTTTGCCGAAGACCAGTTTTACGTGTACTGAAGCAGCAGCCAATGATGTTGAAGGGTTCAGTTAAGATGTTCAGTGGAATAATTTCCAATGAAAATCTGTCAGATATGATTCTGGAGTGATCTGATCATTTTGTACAGATACGTCGGAAAGGAAAAGATAACTGCTGGATTAGGGCTTCTTAAACGATGCTCTTGGTAACATAATATTGTATTACTTGTGTGTAACGATCCTGGTAATACTCGACGTGCTAACCGCCTGGTTGGTGGAGGCTGCTCAGAAGTGGAGATGCGCTCTTTGATATCGTAGGAAGGAGATCAGGAAAAGCTTTATGACTCACGCATATTTTTTAAAAAAATATCTGAAGCTGGCTTTCGTGGATTTGAGAGAAATAAAGAGACCATCCATCTAAATGTCTCGATGAGATTTTGCCCTGGAATCCAGAGAAAGGGGATAGCATTATGAATGAGCAACACTTTGTAAAGAGTTTCTCTTTGGCGTAAACGAGAAAAGGACAGCAAGGCATGTCTCCCAGCAACAACAACAACAACAAAAATGACAATTTTTAAAGTCTGAAAACCACTTGAGTAAAAATGCATTCTCCAACAAAACAAACGCTCTCAGATACACACTAGAAAAAAAAATCCACCAAGATACTTCCAAAGCAGTGGTTCTAGAAAGGGGGACGAGTGACTCCCTGAGGAGGATTTTACAGAACAATGGGAGTAATTTTATCACTGTAAAAAAAAAAAAATGTACAATTATGAAAATCCTGATTTGGAGGCAGAGTGACTGACCGAGTGGTCTACTAATCCGGTGGTACCAGGATAAAGTCCCAGCAGTTGGGGGGAGGGGGGGGATTTTTTCTGGTACCATCACATAAAAAAAAAGGCTCCGGGTCCACTCAGCCTCTAAAAATAGGTAGCAGAGAAATCTGGGAAAGTAAAATGCTGCCAGGCATGATAGTGACCACATCAGACTTTCATGTGTCGAAGCTCTTGGAAATGAGGGCCTAAGACCATATCTCTAATATGCCTTAATGGCATGAAAACGTAAATTTTACCCTAAAAAAATTTTTTTTAACTTGGACTGAAAAAAGGAGTTATGGGGCCTGGGAAGTTGAGAACCATTGTCCTAAAAAAAAACAGGATAATACATGGCGTCCTACAATACCTGGCGTTCTCTCTCTCTCATTACCCATCCTTCTGCTCCCGGTTCCATCTTAGACCACTAGAACACCGTCTCTCAAAGCGCTGATCTAACAGTTAATCTAAACGCTTTCAGTCTGGAACATGGGAAGCGTTTTTCAATAAAGCCGTCACGCACCTGTTTCTGTTAGACCTAGTGAGGAAACAAAAGGTTTGCACTGTCTATCAAACAGGCTCAGAGAAAAAAAAACCAAAAGGTTTGCACTGTTTATCAAACAGACTAGGAGAAAAACAGAAAGTTTGCACTGTCTATCAGACAGACTCAATTTGCACGGACAGGAGACGGGAGTAAGACTCATCTCGAACTAAATAAGTTTTGATAACAAGGCCTGGTGGCTTTGCTTTTTTTTACATTGGGAGGAGGGGGTGGGGGTCGCTGTTCGTAAGTACAGTGTGAGTCAGACCGAAGGAACTGAATCCTATTTGAATTTCATACAAGGAACTGAATCCTATTTGAATTTCATACAAGGAACTGATTCCTATCTGAATTTCATACAAGGAACTGAATCCTATTTGAATTTCATACAAGGAACTGATTCCTATCTGAATTTCATACAAGGAACTGAATCCTATTTGAATTTCATACAAGGAACTGAATCCTATTTGAATTTCATACAAGGAACTGAATCCTATTTGAATTTCATACAAGGAACTGAATCCTATTTGAATTTCATACAAGGAACTGAATCCTATTTGAATTTCATACAAGGAACTGAATCCTATTTGAATTTCATACAAGGAACTGAATCCTATTTGAATTTCATACAAGGAACTGAATCCTATTTGAATTTCATACAAGGAACTGAATCCTATTTGAATTTCATACAAAGAACTGAATCCTATTTGAATTTCATACAAGGAACTGCATCCTATTTGAATTTCATACAGCCTGTGTGATAGAAGTAGCGATCTTCATTTGGGCTGTGGGTATACGTGACAGAAGTTTCAAAAGAAACATTCCTGTTGGTAGTCTTATTATGGGTACAACTCATTTTCTTCTACCAGCTGCTGGTGCTAAGAACAAGGTAGGTTGTATATAACTCATAAGAAAAAAACAAACGTTTCGTGTGTCCCGTAGTAAAACAGAAGATGTTTTGTGTACTGTAACATAGTAGAAAGAGTTTGTTTTATGTCTTGCAACAAAATAATAAATTTATTGGCAGCTTGGTCTACCTTCTGGAAATATACTAAGAAACCCAATGGATGCATCAGTAGCAGGCCATCTTGCTTACAACCGAGAGGCCTACAGGAGTGCTGTTAGGGAGGCGAAGTTCCGCAAGGGACATGCAAATGAATGAATGAAATGGCGGCTTGGTAGGGAAGGAGAAAGGTTTGCATTTGAGCAAAAAGGTGTGAGTGTCCTTTAGTTCCGAGAGAAGAAAGGGTATTTTTGCCATGCGGGAAGAAAAGGAAAGCATATTATGTGTCCTGCAGGAAAGAGGAAGTGCAATATGTCCTGCGGGGAGAGGAGAAAGCGTTTTGTGTCCTGCAGGAAAGAGGGAATGCAATATGCCCCGCGGGAAGAGGAGAACGCGTTTTGTGTCTTGCAGGAAAGAGGAAGTGCAATATGTCCTGCGGGGGAGAGGAGAAAGCGTTTTGTGTCCTGCAGGCAACGGAGATCAAGAAAAATCATATACATTTTTCTGTTTTTGGTTTCTATACCAATCATCAGTATCAAAATAGCATTTATGAATGATGGTTCAGCGGCGGTGACTAATTAGACGTTTCAGAACACGAGGCAAGAAACCGGGCATCGCTGAGACCTTTTCCTCAGACAACAAACGAAGAACATGCTGACGTGGACGAAAACAAAAATGACAAAAACAGAAGTTTCATAAGAGAGACAGTGACAGTAAGGAAAACGGGCATGAACAAGTGTGGCAGAAATTAGGACAAGTGTAAAATTTTACTTATTTATTTTATATCTGGATGTTTGTTACATCACTTATCCTCTTGTTATACATCAGTTTATATGTCACTATCTAAGCGTTCTTTTAATCCGCTGTATAACTCTTCTTCATCTCCGTGACCTGCTAATGCATTTGTCATCCACGGTGCATCGCTGGTACTCTGGCTTAAATAGATAGCCTTTCTCTACCCGGGGATTTGTGCCCAAAGATTACAGCTGTGCCTGGAACACCTCGGGTAGCGGTACCTCCGGACGATCTCCTACCCAAGGTTCCCCCTCTTCCAGTCGTCGTCCAGCAAGGTTCCCCAGCTCAGATGTTAAGCAGTTTAATCATCAGTTTTACTCTCTCTCTCTCTCTCTCTCTCTCTCTCTCTCTCTCTCTTTCTCCACCAACAAGTAATGATCACTCCCAAAATCAGATATTTTGGTATCAAGGAAAAATTGAAAGATTTATTAACTTCACAAGACTTCACCCTGGACTACACTATATAACAATGCGACACAGTACAATCTGTCCCACAGCAAACACACAAGTTATACGAATTACTCATTTATAACACAGCTGATAGATTACACATAAAATATAACAAGGCGGCACTTAGTAACGCTCATCTTCTAACACTACTTGAAGCCACAACTTCTAAGTCTTTATTACAATCCTGTGGCAGTGGCTTCGTCTTACAATTCTCTCAGTTACAGCTTCTGTACATTCCATATTCTTTTTCCCGCTTTACTTAAGCTCACAAAATTCACGTGGCCACATACACACACACACACACACAAACTTAATAACGCAGTGCATTGAACTGCGACAACATATAACATTTAACATGAAGCAAATAACAACAAATGAGATCAAATGAATGCATTGCAAAATTACACATGAAATGTGCGTCAATTATAACCATAAAAGTGCAACATTCCCCTACCCTTTCCACCAACTCCATCTTACGCTTAAAACACTTACATTGAACTCTATTCGCCACGTATACTTACAAAACACTCCACGTCTGACATACGAAAACTTACAAGAAATATAGATTGCCATAAATAACGTCGGCTGGTAAGCACTCTGGGGTCAAGACAATCCATTCACCCGACAAGATGACGCACATGATAATTGAAGCATGAATACATCAGACACACGCCAGGACATGATCACCCATGCTGCCGCCACGGACGTAACACACAGACTGAATAACTCAACACATTCCACTCTTAACTTGACGCACAACCACGTGAGCAGGCCACACCCCAGTCCCTGAGAAAATGCGAAAATGACCGCAAACTTGAATACTCAAACCGGCCGCGTTTAAACATTCAGGTCGGCCCTCTTCACATAAGCAAGTGTAGACGAAGACCATACAAGAATTCAATATTTCGGTAAATGGTTTAATCAAGGACCATACATTAAAAACAACAGACCAACTAAAAACAGAATTTGTTTGTTAATTAATATTAATTACCATGTCTGACGGACAAAAAGACAAACAGACGGACGGACGGATAGATAGATAGATAGATAGATAGATAGATAGATAGATAGATAGATAGATAGATAGATAGATAGATAGATAGATAGATAGATAGATAGATAGATAGATAGATAGATAGATAGATAGATAGATAAGCAGACAGACAGACAGATGATACAAGAACTGTATTTGTTTTCAATATGGGAATACAGAGCTACAAAAAAAAAAAAAACGCAGAAAGAGAGATGGACCGGATCTAACACCGAAAAGAAATTTGTCAAATGGCATAAAAAAAAACGGAGCCAGTGTAGCCCTGACATTTATTTTTCTTCCCCCCCCCCCCCCTTCAAATGCAACAGGGGACAATTTTCGTTTCTGAGAAGAGTTCAAGAAGCGGAAGTGAAGGAAAATCTCGGTCAGCTTCGAGAACGGGAACGTGATCAGATAGACAGCACGGAAGTCGCCGCCATTCTTATCTAGGGGAAACAACTCCGGCGAAGAAGACATTATCCGTCTCCCGCGAAAATGAAGAGGAAGTAAAGGCAAACGTGAATGATTGACGGAGAATATCCGGAGGGAGAAGCAAGGAACGTCCAGGTTTAACGGTAAAACCTAAAAGTGTGATTCACATCTAAAGAAATGTTCGTGAGTGAACTATAAAAAAAAAATTTAAATGGCTGCACAAAATGTACTTCCTTGTATGGGTAGTGATACGGAAAGTGCACTAGGTCTTTCTGTGGAGTTGGCTTCTCTCTCACTCGTTTTAGAACAGTAATTCTTAGCTTTCTTTGGCCGTCTGTCTGTCTGTCTGTCTATGTGCCTCTCTGCCTGTCTCTCTCTCTCCTTCCCACTTCCCCACTCCCTCTTTTCTGGCCCGAAGACAACTGTGAACTCCTCACTGAATATGATGCCATAAACAGTTTTATTTTTCTCTTAATGCCCAGTATCCAATCCACTTGTTTATCTCAAGGTCCCTACCGACAGACGTAGGATATCATGTCCTTCCATAACCCTCGTGCAGGCTTGCCACTGAGCCAAGATGCCAAACCATCAAACATCTTTTTTCTCTGTTTGCCTCTGCCTCTTCTACCTTCTATCTTCCCTGTTGCCATTAGGTGATCTAGCCCGCCCCACAAATTTGTCGTTTTCTGACCTTCGGTATAACCTTCCTTGCCTCTTTCAGAACTTCCTCGTTCGATTTTCTCGCTCTCCACGGTACTTTCAGCATTCTTCTTAATAACCACATTTCAACTGATTCCGGTCTTCTTTGGCTCCCTTTACTGACCGTCCAGGGTTCGCATCCATGGAACAGCATGTCTGTCTTCTCGGAGACCCACGGATGCCAGAATGAAAACCGCTGTGCTAAAGTTGTACTTGCAGCCAGTTAAAGACAGCGTATACAGTGCACCGAGGCTTATAAGATATTTCTTTAATGATGAGCTTAGCAAGTTTTATCTAATTATGACAACATCTCTTATCTCAATCTTAGTCGTAGCATGTAACTTGACGAAGTCACCGCGCCAAGCTGGCCAGGCTGTGTCGGCGGCAATGGAATGGTTGGTTGCTGGTGCTATGGTTAACGGCGTCATTGTGACGGGTTCACAGAGCATTCTGCGTAAGATTGAGAAGAAACTGCTTAGAAAAGAATGGGTTCATCTGTTAAGCCATTCAGCTGTGGCGAGCCTAACGTGGCTTTACTGTCCAGGGCATGCGCGAGTACATGGCTATGATGTGGCAGATTTATTTGCTAGACAGGCTAAAGTAAACGGCAGACTGTCAATGGACAAGGCGGGGGCGGGGGGGGGGGGAAGGACATTGCTAGGGCTGTACTGGGCAGACCGCGGAAAAATGAAGAGCGGGAATGGACCAACAATGTAGCTCTGAGGAGACTGCTGGACAAATTAAAGACGCTGGCAGGAAATCTGATCTGTGTGGCAGAAAACGCATTGTAAACAACCAACATTTGACTGGAACTATTAGCAAACAACACACTCTTGGATGGATGCTGCGGCATGAGGCGGAGCATATATGATGCTGTCCGGAATACGTTGAAGCCGGAGCCTGAATTTTGAACTTTGAACTTGTTGAGTGTTTCCATCTACGGCAATCGGCTAAGCAATCACCGCCCAGTACACGCTGTGGCGTCTTGCACGGCATCTACAGACTTATCTCCACCTTTCATGGTCTGCGGCCAACCTTTGTACTGTGCCTCAGCTGTGGTACATGCTACTCACTTCTGCTTCTACAGTTCTCCGCCAGGTAGAATTGGGTCGCCCTTTCTTTCTTTTTTTCCCTCGGGTGTCCATCTGATGGTTGTTTCAGCGATGTTGCTGGGGCCTCTTCGCAACATACACGTATGACCAATCCATTTCTAGCAGCTTTTCTAAAATGAGCATTTAGAAAAGAGGGAAAATGTATTTAAATAACAAACCAATATTTCCACACAATGCCTTAAGCAAAGACAACAGAAATCATAATGTAAGAGATACATACATGATCAAAAGAGGGGACTTAGATTTTGCCTAGTATTAAAATAGGGAGGAGAATTGATCCGTCAGCCACACACTGACATGGCAACTGGCCACAGAGTAGAAGAAGGTTGCCGACAGCTGAGATACAGGCATGATAAAAATTAAGTAAACGAAGGCGATTGGCTAAGAAATGGACGAATAGGAATAATTATAAAGAAGCCCATTTAGTCAAGCCAGACTCAAGATGGGTTACTTGGGCTTTCATATTTGTTTGTTTGTTTGTTTGCTTGCTTGTCCGCTTGCTTGCTTGTGTTATTTCTACGTACCAATCTTGTTATATACTACTCCATTTTCTGACCCCTTTCCTTCCTCTTTCTATATTTTCGTAAAACTGAAGCTTACACCGCTGTCTACCTCTGCTTGTGAATTCTGAGCAGCAATTAATGTGATATATCACACACACAAAACCCCCACCACTGTGATACTTCACTTTTAACTATACAGTTACTAAGCACGTTCTATGAGTCCGACACAGACAAGAACGATAACCCCACCCAGGTAATGCTATCAGGTGTACGTACGAACTTATCGAGGCCTAGATAACAGGACCAGGGACTTAACACCTGGGGGAAAAAGGTGAGTTTTCGCAGGTGATGTATTTCACGGGTATACCTAATTTTATTTATGGTTCCCTCGGTCGATGAACGTGTGTTTTCTTCCACTTGTGCCAGCCTTTTTTATCCTTACCCAAAATCTTTCTTGAATTCTTTAGGAACACGGAACTAATTCTTATATTTGGTACCCCAGGTAAACGGCCTAGCCTTAGCTAACGGGGCAGGGGTCGCTATAGTCTCCCTGGCAGTGGAGTCGGCTAAAGAAGTACTGCACATCCCTTGTTGTTGTTTTTTTTTTTCTTGCTTCACTCGGAGACTAAAAGAAAATGCCACCAAAAGCCATTTCCAATTCGATATGATGCCGAAAGCCTCAACATCTTCACCACACCAACTGCAACGTCGAGCATGCATTTACAGGGAGAGAGAACAACAACAATAATAAAATAGCAACAACAATAACAATAATAAAACAACAACAATAACACCACCACCACCAACAACAGTTACAATAACAGCACCATAAAACAACAATGGCAACAACAACAATGACAACAACCATCGAAACAACAACCATAACAACAATAACCATAACAGCAACAACAACCATAACAACAACAGTAACAATAAGAACAATAATAGAACACAACCATAATAATAATAACAACAATAATAACAACAATAATAACAACAACAATAACAACATTAAAACTCCCCCTTTACTCCGTGTTAAAACACTAGATCGGGATAATTGTGGAACTATTTTTTTTTTTTCACTAATGTTTCCTGCTTTCTCTGACTTTTCTCCTGCGGATCAGAGCAGTGTGTACCCGGACATAAGAGCACTGTGTACCCGGACATAAGAGCAGTGTGTACCCGGACATAAGAGCACTGTGTACCCGGACATAAGAGCAGTGTGTACCCGGATATAAGAGCACTGTGTACCCGGACATAAGAGCAGTGTGTACCCGGACATAAGAGCAGTGTGTACCCGGACATAAGAGCAGTGTGTACCCGGACATAAGAGCAGTGTGTACCCGGACATAAGAGCACTGTGTACCCGGACATAAGAGCACTGTGTACCCGGACATAAGAGCACTGTGTACCCGGACATATTCTTCCTGGCGCGCCCGATAACATACTACAACAGACAGTTCCCGGGTTATGAACGAGAACAGTTCCTGAAGTCTGTTCATAAATCGAATATGTACGTAAATCGGAACAATTAAGGAGGGTTGGTATCTGATATCATTAGTCAAATGTTTATCTTAATATATAGTACACAGTGCACCTTTCTGTGTGCAAAATATGAACCGTTGTAGACACCCATATGTTTTGATGGGCTTCATAAAGTAGCGCCCCTTTTGATGTTCCTGTTGCGTGTAACATGAAATTTTAATACAATAGGCTTTAGGAATAGGGGAATCGTTCGTAACTCCGTGTTGTACATAATTCGGACATTCATTATTCTGGTGCAGCTGCAATTAGACTGTTAAAAAAAATTGCAGCCCTATCGAGCTACATTTGCATCTAAAGATGTGATGCTGGAGGTCCCACATTTTCCTTCATTTGTTGGAGCTTTACAGGATGATGTTGCCAGCTTCGTGCCTGACTGTCCCTCGTTCCCTAACTCCAGATGAAGCAGGATACCTAATCCTTTTGGCGGACGACTTCGAGGAGGGGGTTTGGGGGGGGGATCCTGGGTGGAACTGACCTGGCTGTCAGAGATGAAAGCATTAAAACTTATGCAAATCAGGCGTCTACCTACCTATCTACCCACTCACACACCTGCCTACCTACCTACCTACCTACCTACCTACCTACCTACCTACCTACCTACCTACCTACCTACCTACCTACCTACCTACCTACCTACCTTCCTACCTACCTGTCTGTCTGTCTGTCTGTCTAACAGAAAGAAAGAACTCAGAAGAAGACAGATAGGCTGCTGGAAAATTTCCGATTCAGGAATTCACCGTCTATTTCCCATATACGCGTTCTCACCTTCTCATATTCCTGCCTGTTTCGGTATCTAGACTATACCGATACCGAAACAGGCAGGAATATGGGAAGATGAGACTATACCGATTGTACGATTCCTATTTCCGAAACGTCCATTCTAATCTTGCCAGCAGCCATACCCACGATGCCACCTACCGACAGCTGTTTGTGTTATCTGGACTCAGCAGTCAAAGTCTGGCAAAGGAGTGTTCGAAATTCTTACCCCAAACAGCCGAGCCCTAGGGACTGCGATAAGTTTAAAAGTTTGGCAGATGGTCTGTTGTAGAGCAGAGCTTGAATCTGGTTTGCACGTCTTCAAGGTGACGTGCTGTTAGAATCTAGGGCGTTGTTAAAATCCAGGGTGTTGTCAGAATCTATGGTGTTGTTAAAATCCAGGGTATTGTCAGAATCTAGGGTGTTGTTAGAACCTGTGTTGTAAGAATCTAGAGTGTTGTTAGAATCTAGGGTGTTTTAAGAATATAAGGTGTTGTTAGAATCTAGGCTGTTGTAAGAATCTAGGGTGTTGTAAGAATCTAGGGTGTTGTAAGAATCTAAGGTGTTGTAAGAATCTAGGCTGTTGTAAGAATCTAAGGTGTTGTAAGAATCTAGGGTGTTGTAAGAATCTAAGGTGTTGTAAGAATCTAAGGTGTTGTAAGAATCTAGGGTGTTGTAAGAATCTAAGGTGTTGTAAGAATCTAGGGTGTTGTTAGAATCTAGGGTGTTGTAAGAATAGCGTCAGGGCAGATCAGAGGAATTATAATATATCCAGTGCGTAACACTCTTCAATTCAAGTTCAAAATATAAACACAAAACTAAGAGATGAAAAGATTTTTAAAAAACCATAAACATTAAAAAAAACAATCATGTTTTAACGTTGCATTTTTTTTCTGTCAGTTAAAAAACATTTATACATCATGGGTTTTTTAAAAAAAACAACTTTTTTGAGAGTCAATGTCCTGTATTTCTACATCAGGAATATTATCTACATTTATCCTTCTCTGGGCCTATATGTCTACAAACATTTCCCTGATTCATGTCCCAGCCGCTATATGATTTCATACCAAACCTAAAGGCCCATTCGTTCGTATATTTTCCCTCTTTGATTTCAACGTGGGGAATCTTTCTTCCCCTCCTGTTTTACATCTATTTCATGTCGGACTTTTTCTTTATTATTATTAATTAGAATTAGCTTCAGAGATGATCTTGGGACCTGTTTATGAAATAGGCAAAAGTACAGCTTAAATAAATATCGTCGGCCGAAAATACACACAGAGAATGTAACAATGTCTAAACTATGTCTAAATAATAGAACTGATGGGGGGAAAACGTGAAAGATCGGAAACAAACTGTGGAGATACGTGGTCACCCACTCTCCAGGCATGGCACATGACGATGATGTAACAATAACAGCGAATATAACAAAATACTGGGTTTATAAATAACAAATTTGAAACAAAAAATAAACAATAATTCTTTTTTTTTTTAATGAACAAGAGAAATATCTAAATATATAAGTACCCTTGCTGAATTCAACAAGCTCAAGGTCGACCGCCAAAGATATGTGTACACGTGACACCTGAAAGATGATGGGGAGGAAAACATTCTTCAACAGAGCCACACAAACGAGGAACAAAGAAAACAGATGTAGCCAGATCAGTTTAAGAAAAGCTGTACTGAAGAGATGTACTGAAAACATAGCTGGCCATCCATTACTTCAGACTTATATAAGTCCACGTCTTAAATGATAGAAGAAGTTTTGACAATGAAACTCAGTGAGGTCGCATATCTCTTTGTCTGGAAGAAGAAGAAGACGAGGAAGAAGAAGAAGTGTTGACAATGAGATTCAGTGAGGCTGCATGTCTCTTTGTTTGGAAGAAGAAGAAGAAGAGGAAGAAGAAGAAGTCTTGACAACGAGATTCAGTGAAGCTGCACGTCTCTTTATTTGGAAGAAGAAGAAGAAGAGGAAGAAGAAGAAGTGTTGACAATGAGATTCATTGAGGTTGCATGTCTCTTTGTTTGAATGAAGAAGAAGATGATGATGAAAAGAAGTGCTGACGAAGAGATTCAATAAGGGCTGTATATTTAGATGTGTGAGGAAGAAGAAGTGTTGGCGATGATATTCAACGAGGACTGCATATTTTAATGTGCGAGAAAAAAAAAAGAAAAAAAGAAGAAGAATATGGAGAAGAAGAAGATGAAGCAGAAGCAGGAGAAGAAATGCTTTTGTCTCTCATGGCAAAGGTCGGTGGTTTGAACCCAGCTGGAATCGCCAATTAGTGACCAATCTGTAGAAGTGGGTACCTGACTCTTCATGGAGCCGGAGAAGCAAAGACTGTCAGGTGTGATGTTGACCACATCACCTTCTAGTGCGCCGACAGGTCAAAGAAAGTATGGGATCATATCCCATCATATCCCCCAGGTGCCTCAATGGCTTGACAAGATTATCTTTCACTTTAGCTAAGTAAATTAAGTGATTAATGAGATTTTAAAAACACAGGAAAATCCCCGTTTACACGCCATTAAGGCACGCTGGGGATACGAAGATTTGGAACATGAAAGAGTGATGTGGTCAGTACCACGCTTTCTCAGATTTCTCTGGTACTCATTTTTTTTAGGCTGGGTGGATCCCAGTACCCTTTTTGGTGCCACTGGATTAGTAGACTGGGAGCCTAACCACTCAACCAACCAGGCCGCCAACTAAAAAAAGATACAGACAACTTATTATAAAACGGAAACTAAAAATAATATGGATATTTTTCTGTAAAAAATGAACAGTATTAAAGGTCTCAAATATGAAAGCACACAAATTAACGTGGGGGAGTGCAAAATATAATGGCAAATTAAGGGACGCAATCACTTAAAATTAAATGAAAATACTTTTCACTCGTCCTCTCGTCTTTTCATATAATATAAGTAGTAATGTTCTTTCATCGCGAGTATTTTTCTTCATTTATCCTGGTATTTTTACAAGAAAATTCAGCATAGGAGAGCGCTGCAGAAAGAATCATTTGCCGTGGAGTAGCTATTAAGAAGACAATACACGCAAGTAACTGACAGGATTATTGGAAGGATTATAGGAAGACGAAGCAAAACTGAGAAATAACAATAATGATAACAATCATAAAAGAAATTGAAAAAAAGAAAGAAAGAAAGAAAGAAAGAACAGAATTTACAAAAATAATCATCATAAAAATCAGAGATTTCTTAAGTGAATACTTACATGTGAGTGAGCCATAGAATCTAAAGAAAGGAAGATAGTAAAAAGAAAGAAAGAAAGAAAGAAAATAAAGAAGGAAAGCAAAAACAAAAAAAGAAAGAAAGGTTGAAAGTAAAGAAAAAAGAAAGAAAATAAGAAAGAAAGAAAGTAAAGAAAGATTGAAAGTAAAGCAAGAAAGAAAATTATATTGAAAGTAAAAAAAGAAAGACTGAAAGTAAAGAAAGAAAGAAAATAAGAAAGAAAGAAAGTAAAGAAAGACTGAAAGTAAAGACAGAAAGAAAATAAGAAAGAAAGAAAGTAAAGAAAGACTGAAAGTAAGAAAGAAGAAATAAGAAGAAAGAAAGTAAAGAAGGATCGAAAGTAAAGCAAGAAAGAAAATTATTGAAAGTAAAAAAAAGAAAGATTGAAAGTAAAGAAAGAAAGAAAATAAGAAAGAAAGAAAGTAAAGAAAGACTGAAAGTAAAGAAAGAAAGAAAGAAAGAAAAAGTAAAGAAAGATTGAAAGTAAAGCAGAAAGAAAATTATATTGAAGTAAAAAAAGAAAGACTGAAAGTAAAGAAAGAAAGAAAATAAGAAGAAAGAAAGTAAAGAAAGACTGAAAGTAAAGACAGAAAGAAAATAAGAAAGAAAGAAAGTAAAGAAAGACTGAAAGTAAAGAAAGAAGGAAAATAAGAAAGAAAGAAAGTAAAGAAGGATCGAAAGTAAAGCAAGAAAGAAAATTATATTGAAAGTAAAAAAAAAGAAAGATTGAAAGTAAAGAAAGAAAGAAAATAAGAAAGAAAGAAAGTAAAGAAAGACTGAAAGTAAAGAAAGAAAGAAAATAAGAAAGAAAGAAAGTAAAGAAAGATTGAAAGTAAAGCAAGAAAGAAAATTATATTGAAAGTAAAAAAAGAAAGAAAGAAAATAAGAAAGAAAGAAAGTAAAGAAAGACTGAAAGTAAAGAAAGAAAGAAAATAAGAAAGAAAGAAAGAAAGTAAAGAAAGACTGAAAGTAAAGAAAGAATGAAAGTAAAGAAAGAAAGTAAAGTCAGACAGACAGACAGACAGACAGACAGACAGATAGATAGATAGATAGATAGATAGATAGATAGATAGATAGATAGATAGATAGATAGATAGAACAGACTTTATTTTCGAAGAGTTAAGAAATGGGCACGCAGGCCCGTCTACCATTTTACCCTTCATATAACAACTTTCATTCAGTCACAGATAATCAACATTTGTTATTGAACATACTATGCATGAGAAAGCAACAACAAAAAAAAAGAATAAGCAAATAATTAATAAACCCTTTCTTTCTTTACATTCCACATTCTGCTTTATGCAACTACATGAAATAAACGTTTATTACATTCTCAGATGCACTATAAACTAACACATTTTTAGAACAGAAATACTCGTATAATAGATACAACAATCTAGTCATACTTTAGATTAAACTACTTTAGACTTTCATTGTACATATGCCTATACTTTTCTTAAAGCAATACATACCGATGCATTTATTCACGCACACAGTCCACATATAAACAAACACATTCACGCATGTACATACACACATACATACACATGCATGCACATACTTTTAGACATGTGCATGCACACACATGTATGTATGTATGTATGGATGTACACTAAAGACAAGTGCATATACATACATACACATATATACACATACACACACATATATATACATATATACACATACACACACATATATATATACATATATACACATATATACATATATACACATACACACATGCACATACACGTATATATACACATATACATATGTACACACATGTACATACCTACATCTATTCATACTTGCATATAAAGTATGCACAAACAAAAATGTATATTAGGGAGGCATATAGTCCATCTCAAACAGATATTGGCAAAGTTTAAAGTTATAAGAAAGAATATACTTAAGTTTTACGTGAGTTGGTAGGGTATTCCAACAGTGAACAGCTGAGTAAGAGAAGCTTTTTCTTAGACATGTCAAGTCTTGGTTTTGGAAGAATACAGTTCCTTAAGCGTTGACTGTTTTGTGTTGGATTTGAACAACGACCATACATAGGGTGGAGCGTTGTGCGATATAATTTTCTGAAATAACTTGGCCTTGTTGAATAATCATAAAAGTGGAACGAATTCAACAACAACACAGAGATAAGAGAGATGAGCAAACAACAATCTGTCTCATGGGTGATCAGAAAAAGAAGATGGACATATGTCGGTCATGTGATGAGAAGAAACACTCGGAGAACCCCAAAACAAGCTGTCAAGTGGAACACGACAGGCCCAAGGAAAAAGAAGTCGACCACGTGAATCTCTAAAGAGGACGTTGTTAAGAGAGGTCAGTATCGTGGGCATAACATTCTGATGAGGTTGAAAAGCTCGCCGAAAACAGGAAAACTTGGCGAACTACCGTGCAGGTCATAGGGCAACGTTTAACAGCACGGGAAGAATGTCAGATGTAAGATGTTGAATCTCTTCTTCAGGGGATAGAATGTTTTTTGAGTGAGTAAAGTCTTTTCATGTTTGATATGGAACAACCATCCCGGATTGTGGAACAGTAGTCCAAATGTGTTTGTATTTGTGCTATGTAGTATATTTTCCTAGTGTCTGTGTCAAGAAACTGTTTAATTTTGGCAAACTGGTAAACTTTTTGAGCGTTGAGTTTGGCTAGATTGTCTACATGACGATTCCAGCTGAGGTGGTGGTCAATCGTGAGACCTAGAGTTTTATATTCACTAACACTCTCTATCTTTGAAGTTCCAGCATGGAGCTGTAGTGTTATTGTTGGTGTATTTGTTAGTTTCTGTCTTGTTGTAATGAGCATGTATTTTGTTTTGCTGGTGTTTATGAGAATTCTGCTGTTATTGTTCCAGTTAATTAGACTGTTTATTTCAAACTGAAGAGTTGACTCAAGATTAATACAGTCATTGTCACTAGTGTAAACTGCGCAGTCATCAGCAAAAAGATCACAAGACGATTTTTTTTAGATGAAGTGGAAGATCATTGATGTAGATGATAAACAGGAGAGGACCAAGAACAGACCCTTGTGGAACATCATTACCAACCACAGATGAATTTGAGGCAAACTACCTGTTGTCTGTTGGAAAGAAAAGATGTAATAAATTTGGTTAAGTTCGGGTGTAATTTATAAGTCTCAAGCTTTCTAACTATGATTACGTGATCAATCATGTCAAATGCTTTTTTTAAAGTCAACAAAGACATCATCACATACTTTATCATCATTTCTATTAGATAACCAACATTCTGTCATTTTTGTGAAAGCTGTATGGCAGGAATGTCTGGACCTAAAACCTGATTGATAGTCAACAATCAAATCATTTTCGTGCGTGTGTTGTAAGGCTGTGTTTTTGTATATATTTTTTAGGGGTTTTAACAAAATCGATAGAATAGAAATTGGCCTATAGCTTGAGGGATTGTTCTCTGAAAAAGATTTGAAAAGGGGATATATTTTTGCGTTTTTAAAAGCCTGAAGAAAATGACAGTGTGCAATGCACTGAATGTAAATTATTGTTAATGTACCTGTAATTACTGGGGCTGAGTAGCGTAATATCTTGTTGCTAATTTCATCAAGTCCTGCTGTGTTGTTCTTTAAAGATAAAAGATAATGACAGACAGACAGGACAGATAGACAGACAGGCAGGCAGGCAAGCAGACAGGCAGGCAGCCAGACAAAAAGATAGTTATAAGTACATAAATACTGTCATCTTTTAGTAGAACATTCACAATTATTTACAATTACGACAGCTCATGAAGATGAAGAGAGAAGGGAAAAAAAACACACACACACACACATGAAACTGACGAGAAATGAAAAGTAAGATTAAAAAAAAGAAGAAACAAATAATCAATCATATGAGCTGTTTACGACCTCTGGCATGCAGAGTACAAATCTATGCAAGATATAGGCCTGAATATGCAATTTACAGAACAAGGCGGCAAATTTAACCTTCAAAATTCCTAAATATTCTTGTTTTGTTTTTTCTTCTCTCCACGAGTTCTCAGTAAACGGCATAGAATTATGCACGTCCGTGTCTTCTGGCCAGACAAATATTGGAAATCTTGCAGACAAGGATATTCCTGATGAGGGCGTATAACTTGTCGCGGAAGGAGACACAGCCCAGGCGTCAATCACTGTCACCTGCGGTCGTTTAATTAGTGCGCAAGAGCGCCATTTTTCACTCCAGGTTTGCCTAAGATGACTGAGTGAATTATACGCTGATGGCTGTATCCATTATGGCTGGTTTGGAACGTCTATTAGAGGTTTAATACCCATTTTTCAGAATACTCGTTTGAATTCTTTCTTTCTTTCTTTCTTTCTTTCTTTCTTTCTTTCTTTCTTTCTTTCTTTCAAATCAATTATGCTCTTATACAAGCGGAGCTCCCAAACTAAAAGAAATTCACAAACGCGGAATTCTTATTAGTATTTGTCGTTCGCCCTAGAAAAGCGTTGGTTACGTTATGATACAGCTGTGCGTCTTTCAGTCCAACACATCTGACTTCGGCTGGGCGCATTCTTAGCACCAGGTTGGCATTCCCAATTTGCAGTCCCAGTTCACTTGGCCAGACTGCTCTCCGTACTCGTGGGCACTACTTGGAGGTAAGACAGGTCCTGGCTGTGGATTACCAACCTTGCCGTAAACAGTCCACTATGGGTCTTTGGCTACAGTCTCATTCAGCTCAAGAACGGCGTAGTCGCCTTCTAACGTGGAGTTCAGCTGACTCACAGTGAAGGACAGGACAGCACGATGTGGGCTAACTCACCTTCTTGTAGGCCTTGAACACGTTGCACTTGAATACATTGCTAGGGCCGTCCCTGGCGATGTAGCTCCAGATCTTAAGGTCTTGAGAGTCATGGGACACGTAGAAAATCCTATAAGGAAAAAAAAGGATCTGAACGTTAATCTCTGAAAAATACATAACGCTGAGAAAGGAGGAGACGGCGAGGGTCGGAAGCATGAGAGAGAGAGAGAGAGAGAGAGAGAGAGAGAGAGAGAGAGAGATTTGACAGAGGAAGATGAGATAAAAGAAGTATTGCCAAAATAGGGGGGTAACAACCCCAAACATTCCACTTCCCTTTCTCTATCTTCTATCTATCTACTGTCCGCCTACAGTTAATAAAAAAAATGATACATTTATACCGGCTTGGACTCCACCTGAACCTGCTTCCCGACTCCGACTCCTCTATTTTTCAGCTGTTTGTCGCCGATTCATCTTGTACTCCTTCATGAAAGGTGTATGTACCAACGACTCCGACGCTGTCATAAATTATTTCTATGTCCCGTTCTATATCGGAGATTCAAGGCCCAAATACTTTGTTTTTCAATCTGGGGCAACTAAACTTTCCGCCGGCAAAGTTTGTTCCATTCTTTCACCCATTCTCCATGGGTGGTTTGAAATTGTTGACAGATAACTTTAGGTACACTTCATATATAAGACATTCGTTGAAGAAAGGGGGGTGGATCTGAGATCAAAGTTATCAAATGCCACCAGAACATGAATTTTAAAAAAATATTTGAAGTTTCATTTTAGCTCTACTGCGCTGCCTTCTTGTGGCCAAAATGCTGCTTCTTTTCTCTTCAATACCACGAAGTGTTCTCAGTTCTCGTACTATCAATACTCGTACTACTAATTTTCCTACTACTAATTCTCCTGCTACCAATTCTCCTAGTTTAAATTCTCGTACAACTAATTCTCCTACTATCAATTCTCCTACTACCAATTCCACTACCAATTCTCTTACTACCAATTCTCTTACTACCAATTCTCCTACTACCAATTCACCTACTACCAATTCTCCTACTACCAATTTTCCTACTACCAATTCTCCCATTACCAGTTCTCCTACCACCAATTCTCCCACTATTAATTCTCTTAATACCAGTTCTCCTACTACTAATTCTCCTAATACCAGTTCTCCTACTACTAATTCTCCTACTACCAATTCTCCTACTACCAGTTCTCCCACTACCAATTCTCCTACTACCAATTCTCCTACTACCAGTTCTCCTACTACTAATTCTCCTAATACCAGTTCTCCTAAAACTAATTCTCCTACTATCAATTCTCCTACTACCAATTCTCCTACTACTAATTCTCCTACTACCAATTCTCCTATTACCAGTTCTCCTACTACCAATTCTCCTACGACTAATTCTCCTACTACCAATTCTCCTACTACCAATTCTCCTACTACTAATTCTCCTACTACCAATTCTCCTACTACTAATTCTCCTACTACCAATTCTCCTACTACTAATTCTCCTACTATTCCCCCCCCCCCCTCATGTTTAAACTGCTTAGTTTGTAAACGCACTTTCAAAGCTAATCAAAGATTGCCTCCCTCATTTTGGTGGAGAAATACGAAACAAAAACTAAAATGATAAAATTCGTTATTTTGCGAAGTTAAAGCAATTAAATGAAATTAATTAAAATTTAAAGGAAATTAAAAATTAAAAGAATATGAAAAATTGCTAAATCTCAGCTATATGACAGCTTTCTTTTTTTCTTTGTTTCTTTCTTTCCCTTCCTCTTTCTCTTCCTTTCCCTTGCTCTTTCTGTTTTTCTCTTGGTCGTTTTTCTCTGTTTTATATTCTCTTTTTCTCTCTCTTTTTTCTGTATTCATCCCTGTTTCTGACTTTCTTCTCCGTCTCTCTCTCTTTCTGACTTTCTTCTCCCCCCTCCTCTCTCTCTCTCTCTCTCATTTTGTGTATTTCTAAAAGTTTTAATATCTGATGTGTTAATAAAAGATATGATACTTTCATTTCATAATGGCAAAGAAGCAATACTCACCGATATATCGGATGATGCATTACAAGCAGCCTGCTTTCTTCAATCGAGAACTGGGATTTCTGTGAAATATATGACAAAATACTGATATAACCTGGTCATAGTTTCCTTCTCCCTATTGGAGATACAAATACTTCAAGAAGAAATCATTGAAAAAAAAAACATACGGGGGCACAGGAAATGTATGAAAGGCCTTACAAGTTTCCTTATAAGCGGGTCAACGAGACGAATTATTGTTTATGTTTATGTCGTTGAATAATTAGTACTAGAAATAACAGCGATAATAATAACGATGGGGATGATGATGATGATGATGATGATACTGATGATTTGACGGTGATGATTATGGTGACGACGATGGTGATAATGGCTGTGCCGGTGACTGATGAAGGTGATGATGATGAAGATGATAACTGTGCTGGTGGTTGATGATGATGATGATGATTGTGCTAGTGACTGATGGAGATAATGACGAAGACTGCGCTGGTGGTTTGATGAAGATGATGACGACAACATGGAAGAATAAGATGATGATGACAGGCGATAATGACGATGATGACGGCGATAATGGTGATGACAAAGATGACAAAAAAAAACGACGACGATGACAATTATGATGAGAACAACGACAATGGCGACGATAACGGTAATGACGACGACGAAGGCTTTTTTTTTAAAAAAAAAGGAATAATAAAATATCATGTGAAGCATTCTGGCTCCAGGATGTCTACGATGGGCCCCAAGCTGCAGCTTATGGGCCCTAAACTGCAGCATGTTTTAGCTTATGCCCACCTCCGCCACTACCCCCAAAGAGGAAACCGATGCACGATCGCAGCTGCCACCATCGCTTCCAAAAAGAACCAGACACGACATCCATCTCTCGTCTGTAACAAGTAACTTTATATTACACCTTCTAAAGTGAATAAAATGCACACCATTAGCTGAGCAACCGATGGTCGCCGGTTGTCACGTTAATGCGAACCCTCTTCCCCCCCCCCCCCCCCCAACCACACTTTTCTTCGCCGTGAGCAGTTTCCGCCTGAACATGGGGCTATGCGATTTCTAGATGTCTGGGACCTGATTTAAGGCAATATGAGCACATCAGTCTGCCTGGCAACCGTGTTAACCTATGTCTGCACCACAGAATCAATCACAGACTCTTATTACAGACACAAGTGCCAGGCGAATCACATGTACCAGGAACTGACCTTTTTTTTTTGGGTTTGTCTTCATGAAAAACATTGTCTCCCCCTCCTCCTTTAATATAACATCTGTGTGTGTAATTAACTTTAGTGCGCCTCGCTTTGGATATAGATTTCCTTTTGTCTTCGCAGATGATTGATCTAATATGCGTATCAGATGTCCCAGTCTTTAGAGATCATCATCATCATCATCATCATCATCATCATCATCATCATCATGTGCCGTGCCGACTGGAGTTGGCTACTATGCTTTTCCAGAGTACACGATCCTTCATGCGGGCCATTAGCTCAGTTGGTGATCTCCTCTCACCATCTCGTCAGACTGTCCAGTATCATTTCTCTTGGTCTTCCCCTGGCTCTTCTTTCCTCTATTTTTCCTGTTACAATATTTTCAACGCCCCCCTTCTCACTGCATGTCTTATTAAAGTACATTGTCTCTCTCTCTTATTTTTTTTTTTTGTTGACAAGATTCTTTTTGTCTCTCCAGCTCTTCTCATATATTCTCCATTAGTTATTTTTTGTTGTTCAGGGAATTCGCAACATTCTTCAAATAAAACACATTTCTACTGCTTCTAATGAGATTTGTGCAGATCTGCCTATTGTCCGTCCTTTAGAACTGGACTGAATAAAAAGAGAAGGAAAGCTTATATTACACTCGCTTCATTCTCGTTCAGAAGTCGAGATCTATCTGCTGTGATATTCCGGGAAACGTGTGTAAAAAGCACAGCGATTGCGCTAGAATCTTTGGAAATCGGTACAATTGTGCCTGTCTTTTCACCTTGCATGAAATCCTTTCCTAAATATCGGATTTCTCAGTACTACAATATTCTGCACTTCATATTTTTTTTAATGTAAAATTAAACTCACTTTACAAACATCTTACACCCTTCCCGTGCCGTTAAACGTCACATAGGGCCCGCATGGTAGTTCGCCAAGTTATTCCTGTTTTCGGCGAGCTTTTCAACCTCATCAAGGGATGTTATTCCCACTAAACTGGCCTCCCTTAAGAATGTCCTCTTTAGAGTTTCACGTGGTCGACCTCTTTTTCTTCGGCCTGTTATCTTCCACTTGATAGCTTGTTTTTTGGGATTCTCTGATTGTTTCTTCTCATCACATGGCCGATATATGTCCATCTTCGTTTTTTTCTGATCACTCTTGAGACAGGTTGTTGTTCACTCATCTGTCCTACCTCTGCATTGTTCTTGAATTCGTTCCACTTTATACCGAGTATTTTCCTTAGGCATATCTTTTCATAAGAGTCTAATTTCTTGTCTATTTCTTTAGTTGATTTCCAGCTTTCACATGCGTAAATGAGAGTGGATATTACATTTGAATTGAATAATCTGAACTCATGAACTTGATGAACTTAGAAACGTCAGTGAGAATTAAATGTTCACGTGAAGTTTTATTCTTATCTTATTAGCCGCGAGATTTAATATTTCAAACAAACAAACAAACAAACAAACAAACAAACAAACAAACCCACATACTGAACCAAAGTCAGAATTGGCTGATCTTCCTCCAGGCAAACTGAGCAAGCATCATCCTACTGGGCTGATTATCCTCCAACGGATTTCGCTGCTGGCTTTTTATTGGGCTTTTGATAAAATAAACCGGCTACGGTAACCGACGATCTCCATAAGTTTCGTTTTTTTTTTTTTTGGTAATCGCTAATTTACCGGCAACTGCTCGTTAACGCGACCACCGAGCGGAGAGAGTGTAGGTTAAATCCAGGATGAGAGAAACGAATTTCGGAAGAAAAGGATGAAGAGTTCAAAAGAATTCTTTCTTTAATATTCAAAATATTTTTTAATCAAACTGTTCAAAATATTTTTTAATATTTTCTTTAATATTCAAAATATTCAACAGCTTCAAAGATTTCAGCAGAATCTGGAGATTGTTGTTTCTCTTTAGATTAAACACCAGTGTTATAAAGTTTAACTTAGTATCAGTGGCGTTCCTATGGTTGCTCGTGCCCTTCCACACAGCCAAGAATATGAGAAAAAGGACATGTTCTATTTCTTTATGTAGATCGCTTTATTTAAATCAATTTATAAGGAAGAAGTTAAACGAAAATACGGCGCTCTGATTGGCTGCGCCCCTTCCAACATGGCCTCTGGGGTAGTCGCTTAGCCCTACCCCTCTCTCTGAACACCAATGCTTAGGGTTTGTTCACATGATGATGATGGACCAGTCTGCAATGTTCTGTCTGTCCAAAGTCTGATTGTTTTTATGATATACTGTGAAACCCCCCCCCCCTTTTTTGTTTTGTTTTGTTTTTAGTATTCTGTGTTTAAGGACCCAAGAGCACTCAAAATCTACTGGAAGTTGCAGAGATGAGGTTCTTCTAAAGAAGAAAGATGAGAATACCATGGACAGTCAAGAAAACAAATGAAGATGCTCTAAGCGAGGCCGGGCAAAAAGAAAGAAATTATGGCAATATTCAGAACACGACAGTCCAGATTTGTGGGTCATGTTTTGAGAAGAGGCTACCGACAACGGGAAAACTGGAGGGACAAAAGGACAGAGGAAGACAAAGAAACAAGATACTTAACGGACTAGAAGAGTGGCACGGAGTGTGTCCAGCACACATCTTATAGGAAAAGCAAAGGATAGACGCTTGTGGAAATCAATGAGGAACCAACGCCTGTTTGGCGTGTGTAAGGAATATTGCCCATGGTTAAAGAGATGCGACTCACGTAAACCTTCTGAGTGAAATGAAATTATTTTTTTTAAAAATCCCCCTAAATACTAAATGATTTTACAGTTTAGAAAATTCTGCATGGACCATGCCTGTAGGTCATGTTTGTTCTAGAAGGTCCAGTCCTTGGGAATGCTAGATGGGTGATTAAAGTTTTGATCAGTTTAGAGTTAGGTTTTTGTACTGTTAGGACGTATTGTTTTAGTTAGTAATGTAACTGTAGAACTAGTGATGTAGCATAGCCTTGTAAGTAATGATTATAGTTATTATAATTATTATTATTATTATTATTATTATTATTATTATTATTATTATTGACATGATCAGGAATAAAGAATGTATTGGGGGGCAGAGAAGGGATAGTTAGAGGAGCGAGGAACGGATACTCGGTACTTCAAAGACCTGATCAAAGGTAAAACCGTATCGATAGATCTGATAGATCGTGAGAGTGGTCCAGTTCTAGAGGTGCGACTTCGCGCGCACATGCAGTAGCCCAGGGGGAACAATTGACCAGTAGATCAAAGACTGAACAGAGAACGGACTAGGTCCCGAAGCAGATAACATGAAAGAGATGGTGGACTTGTTTAATTGGAGGTAACAATTGGACAGACGGAGATGAAAGCGACTAACGTGTATAGGGGTGTGGCTAACTCTAGGACGCTAGTTGCGACTGGTTTTGGGCAACAAAGGATGACCCAATGACCCAATGACCGATGCAGCAATTGGAAGCGTGGTCTATGTAACGGAATTTACGAATATAAAAGGATGCAGATTCAGGTAGAGAGGAGAGCAGATAGGGGTTCTGATAGAGGAGAAGGCCGGCGGAGAGCAGATGAGGATTCAGGAGGCAGGGGGAGGTGCAGGCAGCTGCAGGTAGACAGATTAGGACTCAGCTGCAGGTAGAGAGAGAAGGATTCAGCAAGAGAGATGTAGAGATAGAGACATAGTGTTAGATTGAACTAGTGTAGCAAGAGATCGTACAGTAATTGTTACCAAGAGCATGTATGTGAAACTTCGACGTGTGATGTACCAAGGTGAGATGTGATGATAATAGAACATTCAATAATAACAATAATAATGAACAATATAAATGAACGAAAACATTGTTAAAGTGACTGTCAGCGTCGGTTAGAATGTTTGTGGTTAAGAGTATTTTTCTTGTTAGGAATATTGTCATATTTCATTTAGTATCACGTGGGGACTATCTTATATTGAGATGTAAGCCGTCTGGATTTCTTGCTCTTGATTTGCTGAGCAGTTTGAGGTATGACATGATATATTTCATCAACATGAATCCATTGGCCAGCATCATCATCATGCGTCGTTAATTAAATGTTTATGTGATCGGCATTGGATGCACTTGTTGACTGATTCAACGTTATTATTGAGTGAATTCCTTGGCTGACAGTTGAGCATCAGTTGAAGGAGTTATGTACGAAAGCCCTACAAGTCAGAAGCACCATGGAGTAGTGAAGATTGAATGTATATATACTTTAATAGTACACGTGAGGTGGAGAAGAGCGAAAATGACATGAGTATCATTCAAATCCATTCATAATTAAACCAGTCATGGTAAATTTCAATCAACAGTGCCTGTATCAATCAATACAACAAATACAAATACACAAAATATATTACACAAATACTTTTCACATGGTCCAGAGAGGCTAAATAAGGAACTGAAAATTAGCGTGGGCCAAGTCGAAGCAGCTTTCAAAGAAATGAGAAACATCCTGCGTAATGCATATCTATCGTTGAATAACAAGAATTCTAAAATGATACACTGAGCCTGTTCTGCCCCATGGAAATGAATCATGGACAACGAATAGATCAAAGCAAAGATAGGCAAACAGAAATGTGGGGGTTTTTTTTTGTGGAAATATTAAGAGTATCATGAACAGCTAAACTTATAAAAAAAAAACATTTAATAAAAGCAAATGAAAAAAAAGATTCCATAAAACAACGACATTCGATATAAACTGGACATACAACGAAAAGAGGAGGGAGTGAAAACACCACAACAGAAAAGATAAATGGAGAGAGAGGCAGGGAAAGGCCAAGAAAGAAAACCAGGGAATACTCTAACCACGATGGCACAATAAAAAAATCACCAGCCAAGGTGATGGAATATGTCAAGGACCGAGATCTGTGTTGGGGGGGGGGGGTGTGTGGGGTGGAAGCATGGACCGTCAAGGCCTGCCACCACGGGACATGATGATGATGATGATTATGAATAAGAGATACGCTGAAGGAGCTAAAGTAACGAGAAGAACTGACAGTCTGACGGGCCTGAAAGTAAATGAGATATCTGATAGCGGTGGGCCAACATGAGAATTGGAACTTTCATCTC
Source organism: Achatina immaculata (assembly GCA_009760885.1). NCBI lineage: Eukaryota > Metazoa > Mollusca > Gastropoda > Stylommatophora > Achatinidae > Lissachatina > Lissachatina immaculata. Next base: position 8,147,212 of record CM019695.1, on the reverse strand, counting down.
GGGGCCAACATTAGAATTGGACCTTTCATCCCTTATGATAATGATGACGATGACTGTGTTGAGTGATTGTGTGTGTGTGTGTGTGTGCGGGCGTGATGAGAATGCGCAAGAGGCAAGAAGAACTGAAGCGATGACCTGGAGCTATACAGAGGAGTAATTATTGCTTGAGGGGCAGATTAACTGTTATTAACGAACTGAGACAGAGAGAAAGAATGAACGAGGCAGAAATAGAGAAAATCACTATTAGAAATTTGAAGAGAGAGAGAGAGAGAGAGAGAGAGAGGGAGAGGGAGAAACGAAGAGACAAGAAGAAACAAGAGAGAAAGATTATGAGTGATGAAGACACACAGCAGAAGAAAAGACTGAGTGACAGAAAGATTAAAATATTAGAGAAGGATAAAAGTGATTGAACGAAGGAAAAAATAGAGGATAGTGGGAAAATGAGATTAAAATAGACAAGTGAGAGAGAGAGAGAGAGAGAGAGAGAGAGACAGAGAGAGAGAAAAGGAAAAGCATGGGAAATTTAAGTGACTAGCACTTGTGAATACAGAAAACTGCATTTGTGAATACAGAGATTTGCGTTTGTGAATACATAGATTAGTGCTTGAGACTATGTTTGTGACTATATAGAGAATTGTGTTTGAGAATATGGAGAATTGTGGTTATGAATATTCCAATTATTGTTTGTGAGTACAGGAGTTAGTGACAGTAAATAGTGACACATAATAACAATTCAGATAAAGAGAAAAAGAAGAAATGAGAGGAAAAAGGAAAGTGGGACAGGGACAGGGACAGAGGAGGAGGAGAGAGAGTGATATGGGTGTGATGTGGTTTGCGTGTCCAATTTTTAAAGCGTCCCACTGCTGAACAGAACGCCTAAGACGTGAAATTCACTGGGACCTGTTGTGCAACTGTGAACTGTACAACTGTGAATTGTTACAACTGTGAATTGTTGCAACTGTGAATTATTACAACTGTGAATTGTTGCAACTGTGAATTGTTACAACTGTGAATTGTTGCAACTGTGAATTGTTACAACTGTGAATTGTTACAACTGTGAATTGTTAGAAGCCAATGATTTTCCTAGCAATAAGAAGATTTTATCTTCTCTCTTGGGACAGGTATACTGGGGTATACTATACACGCCCGCTGTCAATTTGAAACGGGAAACCATGCATAAATATCGGCCCGGCTATACGTGACCGTGAGCTTACAGAAGGCAAACTCAAAGGTCTGAAAATGAAGCTAAATCTGCAAATGAAAAAAAGAAAAAAAATCCAAGATGTCAGCCATTTGTAGAAATTGGTCCGAGTACACGAGAGAGCACTCTCCGAAACCCACGTGTTTTATGGCGCCTCAAGAACTTTTACTCTGCCTGCCTTTCCATCATCAATCTTAGTAATTTCCCCTGCCAGTCTCACGCTTTAGTCGAATAAGGTTCAAGTACTCCGGGTCGAGCGGTCTAGCAGAAACATCTGTCACTTTTTCGGTGCGTCTGAGTCCAACGAAATCTCTAAACTTGTCGATGACTTTTCGTCTGACAGCTCGGAAAATAAGTCATCTGTATCAGGCTGTATCTTACAATGTAGGAGTTGGATGATTTCTCCCGCCCCCCCCCCCTCTTTTTTTTTCTGTTACAGTTTTAAAACACAATATGACATTTAGACAACGATAAAATAATTACTCCAGACTCGGTGCTGGAACAGAATTTCTTAATCAACTTTAATTTTTATAACTCACAAAATACCCAGAATAATGGAAAGTGCCAGGCAAACATGAGATAAAACAGCAGGGATTCAGTTTTCTTTAAAGCAAAGATAGGAAAGGGCTAAACATTTTAGGAGTCTAGTGGCTTACACCAGGGGGTGAAACTTGGTGACTATGCATGTCACGGTACCTCCGCTTAGAGGTCGGTCACGTCCCAAACACGTCCATACTGGGATAAAATGCCTAAACCGGCTCAACCCAGGGGTGGAACTTAATAGTGGCGAGGATTCGTCCTCCTGGACAAAAGCTCCATCCTGGTCACAACTAGGAAGGGTAGCGGCCACAACCACAAAATGCTGAAGTCGGAGACACTGGACCAGGGCAGTCTAGATAGGCAACCACCTCTCACCCGGCGGGGATGTATGCATATCCTAATCACGCTGAGGTTTTCCGGCGAGAAAGTCCAACGCTGGACTGGATGGGCAACCACTTCTCACCCAGAGGGGATATACTGATATCCAAAACACGTCGAGGTTTTCCAATGAGAAAGTCCAACTCTAGATTAAACTGGTGCAACGAAAACCAAGGTGTCACGCAATACCGCTTCTGTGACCCACTGAGAATACAGTCTCGAGCCCTGCGATACTCTGAACCTCCTATGGTCCTCTCGGAGATCTCTTGTGGACCTCTCGGGGACCACAGGACCTCTTGTGGTCCTAGCAGTAAATTCGGTAGGATCACGGGGCGGTCTTGGTGGTAGAAGCGAACGAAGAAGAAGAAGAAGAAAGAGTCTAGTTTCTCAGAAGAAGTGTTTTCCTAGGGGCTGTTTACACGTTCATCACTTGCACTGTCACAGTGTGACGTTATCTGTAGTGCCTGTATCACAATGTGACTCTGACTGGAGTGAAAAACGGTCTCCACTAGACGGCACCACCTGTTGCACTGACACCTCGTATACAATAAGAATAGAGGAAGCAGCATATATTCAAGAGTGAGAAGTACAATGATCTGGTCAAGCAACTAAGGCGTAGGGCAGGAGTCAAGTCAAAAGTGATAGCCGCAGAAGCGGAAGCCGGAAGATTCGTAGCAACATCGGCATACGACCTATGTACGCGACTGGGAATAAAAGTACAAGCGTGGGCAAGGGGCATTGAAAAGCCTTTCAGAAACAGCGGGAAAGGCCTCATGCTGGCTGTGGAGCATGCGAAATAAAAAGTACTGAGAACTTAAACTGTAATTTCAGTTGTTACATCTAGTACCGGTTCCACGCGGCCGAACGGGTAAGATGCACTCCAAGGTGCAGTGCCACTTGGAAGACCGTGGTTCGATTGCCGGAAGGGACAAATAAAAAAAGAAGACAACTCACAGACACCTGGGAGTCATGACCCAGAAGGCCTACCACTCCCTCCCCCCCCCCCCTCCTCAACGTTCAACAGAACCGAAATACCTGTCTGGGGGGAAGGGGAGGGCTTCCTCTGATGATCTAAGGAGCTGTGTTGTTATTCCGCTCTCTACAGCAGAGAGTTTCCTGCACATATTGTCACAGTGTGATGTTATCTGCAGTGTCTGTATCACAATGTGATGTTATTTAGTGCCTGTGTCACAATATGATGTTATCTGTAGTGTCTGTATTGTAAGAAGGTCGGAAATAAAAACAGACTAGTTGCCTAGGTGGGTTGGCAACCCTAAGCGTAGGAATAATATGTCAGTGACTAGCTAGTACTCGATGTGCGCAACTCCGAGAAAACCGGTTCACTGACCCAGTATACAAAGAACATGTGAGAGAATTTTAATAGGTCGGGATTTGTACGCTGAGCACGTAGGATGTGCCCAGCGGATCGGTGGAGGTTATGTTTTCGTTTAAGCACGAATGAGTATTTTTATTTCGTCGATGGATAAACATGTATGTGTTGGGTTAGTATGGGCTTGTATTCTGTGATGTGGACGCGTGCAAGCTGTGCTGTCGACTCCTCCGATCCATCCTGACTCACTCAGGTATGACTGAGATAATAGCAATGGTACATGAATAATCGTAGTTCCGTTATAAAATGTGTTGTTCTATTTGAGACTTTACATATTTTGTTAATATGCAATGACTGTTTGTTCTGTGCACAAAATTTATGTTACTGAAATTTATGTATATGCATTCGTTTATTATACCCTTTTTGTCAATAGTTCAATTTGTTACAGTCAGAAAATTCAGTCAAACTATCGAAGGAAATTGATTTGATTATGATGATAATATAAACCAAAGATCTACTGATGAAGAATCTTATTTGAGTTTTCCTTCTTTATGTGTAATGTGTTGAGGTAGCATGTGTAATCATCAATCAACATGTGCCTATTAAAATATCAAACAACAGATAAACAAAATAGGAATTATAAACTGTTAAAGGAATTATAAACTGTTAAATATAATTCTTAAAGTATCACAATGTGATATTATCTGTAGTGTCTGTGGCACAATGTGATGTTATCTGTAATGTCTGTGTCACAATGTGATGTTATCTGTAGTGTCTGTGTCACAATGTGATGTTATCTGTAGTGCCTGTATCACAATGTAATGCTATCTGTAGTGTCTGTGTCACAATGTGATGTTATATGTAGTGTCTGCGTCACAATGTGACATTATCTGTAGTGCCTGTGTCACAATGTGATATTATCTCTAGTGTCTGTGTCACAATGTCATATTATATGTAGTGCCTGTGTCACAATGTGATGTTATCTGTAGTACCTGTGTCACAATGTGATGTTATCTGTAGTGCCTGCGTCACAATGTGATTCCCAGTGAAGTGATAAAATTGATCACCGCTAGACAGCGCCTCACTGACCCCAAAAAATAATCGGACCCCCCCCCCCCCCCGCCGCAGTAATGTTTGTCATAGAGCTTCTTTACTTTTAAACCCATCTTATAACAGGGTAATTATACTTATAATTACGTATAATTAAATGGAACTATATGTTTTATTTAATATGGATCACTCTTTAATTCACTCTTACCTTTTTCTTGCGAAGGGTGACCTTGACGCCATCTACAGACACTGTCAGGATAACCTTCTTTTTCTTTATAGTCTTGGCCTTGAACTCGTACTGAGGATTTAAGAAATTGATATTTTTTTGATCAGCAATTTCACAATAAAAGGGGGGGGGACTGAATTTGAGTTCCATAAGGTTAACTTTACTTATATCTAGAATGTCTGATTATCTGCTAGTGTATGATGTTTGATATTCTTCTGCGTTTAGTTTCGTATGCTCAGTCGGCTATACAAGGACACAGGTTGCCTTCATGAACCCCGCCGACAGCAAGAGGTTTACGTGCACGCCCCCACGTACGATGCACTGACTGGGCCCCAACTCCTTCTTGCCCTACTGACTAACCATTCTGTTTTCATCCACTACGAGCCCTCGTCTATGCCATTTGCCTGGGGGGGGGGGGGGGGGGGCAGGTTTGGGCAATTAATTCCCTGTAAAGATCGCAGGTTTGTAGAATGTGGTTCGGAGATAGTTTTCATGTCCTCGGTTTGTAATGTTTGAGTAAACCTGAAGACGGAGAAGTAATATGTGTGTGCATGATTAGTAATTATTGAGTTTTCGTTAGTAAATAATGAATTACAGAGCACAGCGTATATCATTAGTCTCGAAAAAGTAGTAGGCAAAGTGCATTAGACGTGAGAAAACAGTAGACAAAGCACTTTGGACGTGAGAAAATAGTAGGCAACGCCTTTGGACATGAGAATATAGTAGGCAAAGCACTTTAGACGTGAGAAAAGAGTAGGCAAAGCGCTTTAGACGTTAGAAATAGTACACAAAACGCTTTAGACGTGAGAAAATAGTAGGCAAAGCACTTTATATGTGAGAAAATAGTAGGCAAAGCGCTTTAGATGTGAGAAAATAGTTGGCAAAGCGCTTTTGGACGTGAGATAATAAAGTAAGGCGATTTGTGCATGAGAAATTAGTACACAAAGCGCTTTAGATAACGAGAAAAAAATAGGCAAAACGCTTTAAGATAACGAGAGAAAAGTAGGCAAAACACTTTAGATAACCAGAAAAAAAGTAGGCAAAGCGATTTGAGCATGAGAAATTAGTAAACAAAGCGCTTTAGACGTGAGATAATAAGGTAAAGCTCTTTAAACGTGAGATAATAGGTAAAGCTCTTTAGACAACGAAAAAAAATAGTAGGCAAAGCGCTTTGGAAACTGACCGCGACTTGAATCTCGAACTTCTATAGGACGACAGCCCCCTATGAGGGCAACACATTATCAAATGGGTTACCTCTGTCGTCTTCGTTGTTTGTCTACTATTCTCCCAACCCATCCAAGGTTAGTCATACAACATTGTGCTCTGTTACTTCACTGTGTAAGCTTGCGTTACTGGAGACTGATTCGTAATTAGTGTGTAGGAAAAGAAAATCTCTCCGTTAACACCCTCGTCTGGTTTTTGTTCGCTGCTTTCAGATCAACATTACTTATTTGTGTTAGGCCTTTTTCTCCTATGAATTAGATAACAAGGAAATAACTCATTAAAAATAGCATATTTACACCAACGCTACGCTATCAATGGGCACTAACCAAGAAATCTGACATCTTATCTTACACGCTTCCCGTGCTGTTAAACGTCACACAGGGCTCGCATGGTAGTTCGCCAAGATTTCCAATTTTCGGCGAGCTTTTCAACCCTCATCAAGGGATTTTTATGCCCACTAATTTGTCTCTCTTAACAGTATCCTATTTAGAGCTCACGTGGTCGACCTCATTTTCTTCGGCCCGTTGTGTTCCGCTTGATAAGCTTGTTTTGGGATTCTCTGACTGTTTCCTCTCATCACGTGACCGATTGGTATGTCCATCTCCTTTTTTTTTCTGATCACCCATGAGACAGGTTGTTGCTCACTCATCAGCCCTTATCTCTGCGTTGTTCTTGAGAATTCGTTCCAACCAAGAAAGGGCACAATAAAATATCTGCATGTGAAATGAGTTGCCTAAGAAAAAGCAGCAAATGTCGCTAGGGGAGATAATCCAAGAAATGATGGCACGATACAATTTCTGGGAAGGACGCCATGCCTGCAATACACGGAGAAACGAATAATTAAGTGGTTTGACCGCTTAATAAAAATGATGCACATACAGCAGAAAGCACGTGAGGGCCTTCAATCAACAATAGCAACAACAACAACAAAACTACATGACACAGATCAAGAGGGAAGATTCTGAAAAAGACTAATAGATGGTGTTATAGAAACACTCACGAATTACGGCATGAACGTCACTGAGGCCACCCACAAGGCCCCCCCCCCAAAAAAAAATGCCAACAGCATTCCCCCCCCCCCCCCCCCCCCGCTCGACACCTGACGGTACAAGAGGAAGAATAAAGTAATGTAAAGTAAGTAACTAGATTTTCAAACTAATATAAGAAAAAACAAATTGTAATCCCTTTTCATTTCACTCCTAGTTACCTCCCCCCCCCCTGACCTCTTGTCAATAACCTCCTCCTCCGACATGGACCTGATTGCGTCGTAGTCTTGTAACTTTCACTCACACCTCGCGCGGTCCTCGTTCATCTTGCCAGTTCTCATAAAACAGGGACTCCACTTCACATTAGGGGAGATTTCACTAATAGAAGATGGGGGTCTCCCTCTATTTTGTGGCAGTGACTTCAAATTTAGTCGTTTTGTCGACATTCTCCTTCAAGGGCTGGGGTTATTAAGTGTCACAGACTTTGGTATTTTTCTCAGATGTAGATGTTCTACTTTTAGGTTTGTTCTCGATTTTTTTTTAAAGTGCTCATGTGAGGTCAAACTGTTTTTTAATGTTTTTTTTTTCCCCATGGATGTGTGGTATTTTTCTTTATTTCTTGCAATTGCTCTCTCATTCTCAATCCTTTCTTTCTTTCTTTCTTTCTTTCTTTCTACCTCACACTTTTCAAGATTCTTTCTTTCTATTTTGTGTCTTTCTCTCTTTTCTTCTCTCTCTCCTTCTTTTCCTCTGTCTCTCTGCTTTTTTCACTCTCTCTGTCTCTTCTTCTGTCAGTCTTTCTTTCTCTGTCTTTCTGTTTTTCTGTCTCCCTTTATTTCTCTTTTTTCCTCTCTTTCTCTCTTTTCTTCTGTATCTCTTTCTCTGTTTCTCTGTCTTTCTATCTCTCCTTTTCTTCCGTCTCTCTTTCTTTTCTTCTATGTCTCAGTCTTTTTTCTTCGTCTCGCTTTCTGTCTCTCTGTCTTCCTCTCTTATATATCTCTCTCTTTTTCTTTCACTCTCTCTTCTCCTTCCCTCCTTCCCACTCTCTCTTTCTCTTCCTCCTTTTCTCTCACATTGCATGTGCTTGTCTATCATGACAAGGTCTTTGGCAAGAGTTTTCTAAGGGGTATGAAACAATTTTCAGGTTCTATTATCAAACTAATTAGCCATTCGGTTTTCATTCACTGTGAGCCCTTCTTAAAAAGGGATGAATCCCACCGTGTCCCGGAGCGATACACAAGCTGTACTCCCCCTCCGCAACTCACTGATCCTGTATAATCAGGAGGGGGGGGGGGGGAGAGAACCACTGTTTAAAACATTTTTTCTTAAATCCTTTTTTTTTTTTGCCGTGGGGCCCCCTTTCGGGCCTGACAACAGCCGTGGTGTCCTCATTAAAAATAAAGAATTAAACAGAAAGTAGATGATATTAAGATTCTTTCATCGAGCCAATCCACTTCCTGGTCTGTGGACTCCCCACGGCCAAATCTTTCCGTGGACACCTCCAGTCTAAGAACCACTGGTTTTAAAAAGCCCACCCAAACTACTTACTTCCACTTCTTTTCTGTACATCCCTCCCTTTATTCTCCATTGCTTTCCTCTTCCTTTATTCTTCTTCTCCCTGTGACTTCTATTCTTTCTATTCCTTTCGCGCGTCCCTCCTGCAAAATTCTTCTCCTCCTCTCCATTATTATTTCTTCTTCCTCCTCCTCCCTTCCCCAAACCTGCCTCCTCCTTCTGTTATACCGTATCCTATCATTTTCGTTACTTTTTTTTTTTTTTTTTTGGCATCCTTTCATTCTTTACATCTTTCAGTTGGCTATGTCCTTCTCAATCCTTCATGATATTTTATTTCTGTTATACTTCCCTCTCTCTCTCTCTCTCTCTCTCTCTCTCTCTCTCTCTCCCCACCCAATCTTACTCATTATCGTGCACGTTTAGAGCCAATGAATATTAAAATTCCAGGCAGTCCTTTTCCATTTAAGATAATGAAGGAAAAAAAAGTCATCTCTTCTTGATATCATAAATTCCTGCAGGTCATACTGCCACTCACACTGCGTCTTTTTTTTTTTTCTTAAATTTCGTTGAGGCTTCATGGCCGGACATTTAGAAGAAAAAACAACTACCCCCCCCCCCCCCTTTTCGAATTTATTAAAGTTCTAAAGGGAAAGGGACCCCCCTCCCCGCTTCCCCCGTCTTTAACACATTTATCAGAATTTAGATCTTCTATGTGTATCTGTTTTCAGTCATCGTATAGTTTTTTTTGTTGGTTTGTCTGTCTGTTTGTTTGTTTGTTTGTTGTTTGTTAAGTACAAGAAGTGCTATCACTTCTGTGCTTGTGTTTTTTTTTCTTCCCTACGTGGCTTTCTTCTTCCAATGATGTCATCTCGACCAAAGAGGGTCAAACGAAAGTACGAAATGTATGCGAGTACATACTTACAGTTCAGAACGTTTCTAATATGCCATCACTGTGCCAGCTCCTACATGAAACTTCTGTGCTACCTCGGTATTAATCCGCTCCAGATTCTTGGACGTATACCAAGCTGGACGTATACCAAGCTGGACGTATACCAACGAACTTTTCCAATAAGAAATAAAATAATTAATCCTTTATTATAAACAAATCCTATTGTTCTTATCATAACACCGTTTAATATTAAAATACAAATTCAGTATATATATATATATATATATATATATGAACCTTAAGTGCCCAGGGCACATGGGGCTTCCGCAAGGGTTTTCCACAAATGCCTGTTCTTTGCCTTTTTTTTTCTGCTCCTGCCCAGGTGAGCCCTCTATTGCTCAACATCCTCTCTGTTGTTCTTATCCATGTCTCTTTTGGTCTACCCTTACTTCTAGGTGAAATATATACTGTACATAAATGAAAATTTACCAGATTTATTTGCCTCTTTTCTGTCTCCACATCACTATCACTCACATCAGACCCAAATTATCGCCCCTGATACGCTATCGCCAGCGCGCACTGTTTTTCTGTTATCCAGATCAAAAGCACTTTCTGAACATGTTCTAGGTGTCTCTGATCTTTATTTGGTAATCGATTTCACCCCCTTCGCAACGTTAGCCGATTTAACAGCTTCTTTGTTTCTCACAATCTTAGACACCGTGGTTCTCGGTATACGGTATGCAAGAACCAAGTCCCGGATACGCAAGCCGTCTTCATACTTTTCAACAATCTCTTTTTTTCCACCTCCATGGTGATCCTAACCATTTTCTTCGTTGCTCGACTCTTCTCATTAACCTTCTTAAAACTCATTGTTAACGAATTTACACAAAAAAATTTAAGCGAAAAAAACCCCCCAAAATTACTTGAAAATTTACAGTTATAGCGCCGGTTGTTTACTGACTAGTAGCACCAGGCGGAGATGGCCGACTCTCACGGGCAGTCGTAGAATTGTCTCGAAAGAGGTAAACAAGGATGGTGCGAGCATTCGTGACTCATCCAACTTCGAGTCGTATTCCAAACACAATTTTTCGCCTCCAAACGGGACGTATATCAAGTTGGACTTATCTTAAAGCGGACGTATACCGAGGTACCACTGTTATAAAAATATGGAAAGTAACAGGGGAAACTAGCATTTTTTAAAAACTGGATTGAAAACAAGATACTAAAAAACAACTTATTTTCTTATTAGTTTCACACACACACACACACATACATACATATATAAAATCCTGTCATGTCTTAGAGGCACATAGGGATATGGTGTTAGTGCCCATATTTTCCTTGACCTGTCAGCACACTAGAGGGTTATATGGTCAGTATCATGCCTGGCTGCCTTTCCTTCCCCAACTACAGAAGAAGTTGGGTACCCATTTCTACAGCTGGAGTGACTGGAGTGCCTCCGCCCAGATTCGAACCCCCCACCTTCGCCATGAGAGACCAGTGCACTAACCACTTCGCCGCTCAGACATCCATATAATAATATATACAAACATATATATTATATATATATATATATATATATATAATATATATAATATATATATTATATTGTCTGTTGCTTACAAAATGAAACAGAAACTTACACATTTTTGTCTGTCTTATACATTTGTCTGTAACTGATAAATGCAGGCAGCTGCTGATCTGTTCGACCAATGCATTTCTGCACTCACTTTAAGCTTCGTTCTTCCAGGAAATCCGTTAGTAGTTCTCAACATCCCAGGTCCCAGTTCTCCCCCCTTTCCGATCCAGGCTGCCGCCGAACCCACCTCCACCCCCCCCCCCCCCGATATAGTAAGTTATCATCCAGAAAAGACTTTCACTGTTATAAATTTCCCTCAGACTTGAACTTTCTCCCCCCCCCCCCACCCCACCAGTGTACCACCTGCCTCCACGGTGAGAACCTCTGCGGTAGTTGCTTCCATCTATTTCTTACTTTGCTTACTGTCGCTTTCATAAATAAACCTCTGGAAGGGTAATCTCAGTTCCACTGGTTGAAAGACAATGATCAGCTTAGTCTCGGGGCGGATTTTTGTTGCCCTGTCACTACTGGGCTTTCTGCCACGGCCCCCCCTTAAGCTGATTGACGTCAAGTTATCTTTGCCTCAGTTGACGGAATTCTCAAGTAACGAAGTGTGTGACCAGAATACTAACATCTGTCACAGCGTTATACCACGCATAATGTACGCGAGGGGTCTCGGAGAGGGATTCTGTAAGGTAGTGCAGAACTACAGTGCGTTCGGAGAATAACTGTACACTAACCCAGTATCGATTCTGGTATCGCAGCTCCCCCCCACACTTCTTATCCTATCGATTAACCGTTCTCTTTTCATCCACTACTAGCCCCCCCCCCCCACCCCCTAATTGAAACATTGGAAACTTTCTGAGGGCCCAAAGCGATGCAGTGACTTCCCTCCCCCTAGTCTATTAATTAACCATCTATTTTCATCCCCTACGAGCCCCCATTAAAACACGGCAAAACCTTTCTGGCCTCCAGAGCGATGCACCAACTGCGCCTCAACTCTTTGTTACTCTGTTGACTGACTATTCTCTTTTCATCCACTACAAGCGCCCTCCTCCCCAAACCTTTTCTCTTTCATAACGGAAATTTTCTATGCCTGAAAATGGTTTCACGAACTAGCTTACTTGTTTACAACCGTCTATGATGAAATAGCCGCAAAAACATAGCTCAGATGACCAAGGGGCTGAAAATATACCCGGAATATGTAACAACAACAACAACAACAACAACAATAACGAAAACGGTAACCTTTTGTCGAAAGCATTACAGTTTGACTCATATTTTAAAAAGTAAATAAAGTTTACTTGAAGTTTCAGAACAACGGAAAAATACTTGTTAATATTAAAGCTAAAAATAAAACAGTCAGAAACGTCTTGGCCATGATAAGAGAAGAGAAAAAAGTTAAGAGAGCGTGGTAAGTGACTGGAAAAACTCAACGGAAGGGAAAAGAGAAAAGGAAGAGAGGAAGGTCAAGAGAAAAGTACCTCACTGGACTGACCACGTGGCATGGTAAAAAAGAAAAGCATCTAAACTAATCAGAAACAACAAGGACCGTACAGGATAGAGAAACATGATCGCCAAAGCTATGCGATATAATAATAATAATAATAATAATAATAATAACATTTGTTACTCCAGTCCTTTGGCGGCGTGGTTGGCTGAGTGGTTAGGCGCTCCGTCTACTAATCCGAGTTCAAACCGCAACAATGGGATTTTTTTTAAACGGCATCACTACACCAAAAAGACCCAGAAGTCCACCCAGCCTCTAAAAATGGGTACCAGAGAAATCTGGAAGGTAAACGTGGCCAGGCCTGATACCACATCACACTTTCCTGTGCCGAAGTTCATGGGAATACGGGCTTAACACTGTACCCCCATTATCCCTTAATGGAATTGAAACGGGATTTTGTCTTTACCTTACTCCAGTCCTCTGTGTGTTTTATGAATGATTTTCCCTCTGTCGCTGTCTGTTATAAATGTGAGTTGTTTCTGTGGTAAACTGCCTGGTAATCTGACCCAATTCTGGGTGGCGTTAGGATCGCACCGGTGTACTCTTTGAGGGGGGGGGGGGGGGGGAGGAGCATAATAGATGAAAACAGAATAGCTAATAAGTGGGACAGAGTATAGTTTTAACCACTTGATAAAATTCCTCTCCGAGGTTCTGCCTGGCTGGCAACCGCGTGGCATGATGATCTGTCGTTTCATGGAAAGCGTTACAGATATTTCCCCGTACCTGGATGTGAACATCGGAATTTAAGAACAGCGCAGAAATAAGGGACACGGAAGGTAGAAGCTGGGACACAGGTTCCAACCCCGGGATGTAGAAGGATCGCGGGGTGAATTAGTAAGGGGAGTGAACTCATCAGACGACGAGCGTTTCCTTTGATCAAAGCATGTCGTAGAGCCATGAGCACATCCAGCAGTTGCTTGCCTTTGTTTGCACTGCTGATTTCCTTCATGTGGCCACGGCCTTCACGGTAGGCAAGCAATGTCTGTAGCCTGGGATTTTAAGAAATAAAAAAGTAAGCTTACTACTTCAGCATGATTTACGAAACAATGGATGGCATTTTCGCTGTCCCTGATATGGAAGCACTGAGTAGGCACGAACAACACAGCAGGGACACAATAGAAAAAGCTGATGAGAAATGGAAGAGAACGTGTTGCTGACCTGAAAGAAGCCACAAGGCGTAACAGGCTGTGACTGCTTAGCCGATCACAGACCAAAACAAAGGCATGTATATATATATATATATCAACTTTCCAAAACACTGAGACTCATTGCTGAAAACAAGACACGTCTCCATTGCTCTCTCTGTGATCCTTTTTCCCCCAATCTTCTTCTAGATCGTCCCGCCATCGTTGTCTGGGTCTACCTTTTGTATCACTTCTGTACAGCCCATCTTTGTTTATTTTCCTCCGTTCCCTCTAAATGCCGAACGTTAAACAATATGTAGATTTCTTTGTTACTTCTTATCTTCCACTGTTGTGCTATAGGGTCACTCACTGGTCCATGAGTTTTTCCTCAGGATTCTGGTCTCAGATGTTTGTATATGGTTCTCATCTTGCTTAGCTTCATTCCGTGTTTATGATCAACTTAGCACAACAGGTCTAATCTGTGTCTTATATATGTTTAGGTATCGTGCGATAGAAATGTTGATTCTAACAACTGTCTAAGCGCAACAATGTGTCTTGCTTCAAAGCTCTTATTATATAACGAACACCTCACTTTGATTTTGACTGCGGCACAGGAACGTTTCTTTCAAGAACATGTCCAAGCATAAGTCCTAACTATAAGATCTTACATATATATCCCATGCTTAATCACTTTATCTATTCTTTCTTCCTCTCCTTCCCTTCCCATACCCTCATCAAACGTCCACCAATCTCCCTCCAACCAATCATCAACAAAACGCAGTCAGTTTCAGACCGATGTATTCACGAGTTCACGGGTGCAGGGCAGAAATTCATGGCCAACGGCTGTTTTTTTTTTTTAGAGAAGCTGATTAATTGGGCTAATAATAATCATCGTCATCATCCATAGCTGGATAGCAATTTACAAAACTGTGCAGTGTTCCTGATTAGAAATCCATGCCGATCTCTGGGCGAGCCGCTTAAACGAGTAGCAGATCAACAAAATTTCTATGAGACTGTGGGAAAAAAATGAAACAAATATATGCTCAATCAGCTCAAGCCCATACACAAGAGAATGCGGTCGTGATGATGATGCACAAGCCAAGAGATAAGAGAAATGACGGCTGTAGTAGAAACAGATTGTAGTAATGAAGGTAGATAGAGGTTTTACAAAAAAGATAGAGAAAGAGTGAGTAGAGTGGCCAGAAATAAGAATAGCAACCAAAAAAAAAACTGAGATGAGCATATATAAATGCGGAACATACAGCAATCCAATATTTCGGCAAAAGGTCTTTTTTTAAAGATCACATACAAATACAACACAATAGATTTTTAAAAATCACGGAAAAGATATGAAAACTTTAACACTTAGCTTTTTTCCTCCTCGTTAGAAAGATGGGCGCAAAACGCATTTTGTTGTATATTCTTCATTTATAAGTGTTCACCTCACTTTCTGCCATTCTTATTTATGCCAACTTTCTTGGCTCTTTCTATTTTTTGTTTGTTTGTTTGTACATCTGAATCATACACCTCAACTGAATCATACACCTGAATCTACCTTCATATACAAGCAGTAATGCTATAAATATATACGCTATGAAAACTTTAAACTGAACAGACTTCTAGAATAAGCGTCAGTGCGTGAATGATGCAGAACAATGGTCCCCAACCTATTTATATTCAAGGATCACATTTCCAACTATATACAAAGTCGCAAACCACCATATTAACCAGCGCCATAAACTCGTATTTGTGCACTTAAAAACCCAACCGATAAACACAACTGCAGGCCACCTGATAATGCACCAAGGATCACAGCTTGGTAACCTTTGACGTAGAATTAACAAAAAAATCCTGGAGTTGAGATGAACTGACTAATCGACATCCACTGACAAATGAAGACAGGGAAAGCATACTGCACAAAACTAATCGTCACGTGGTCACTGACAAAAGAGGAAAGGCTGAATACATTCTGAAACATAATAAAAACACTTATTTACGGCTTATTTACGCCCCCCCCCCCCCCCCCCGTGTGGTACCCGGGATCTGCAAAGAATAGGACCACTGTACCCTACCATGCATGATCGTAAAAGGCGACTAAGGAGGGTTCAGCATAGGGCCAGCAACCCTATCTGGTAAAAAAAACTATCAGACTGCTACAGAAACGGAAGCAAGGGAAAAAACATATGCACGTGGAAGGAGAAATGCGTATCGGGAAACTGAGCCCATGAAGGTTGTGGATGAAAGCCAGCCACTGGATAGAGGGCTCACCTGGGCAAAAGCAGAAAAAAAGGCGAAGGACAGGCATTTGTGGAAAACCCTTGCGGAAGCCCCATGTGCCCTGGGCACTTAAGGTTCAGAGAGAGAGAGAGAGAGAGAGAGAGAGAGATTTACGGCCCGAAGCCAGCACAGAAGTGAATGAGACTCTTTGGAGACTCTTCAATGAGAAATCTGGAATTCAGCCCCAGAGACGTTGTCTGTTACACAGTGACATGGTTTCTGTGAAATCAGTCCTTGAAGGGTTCTACACCCAGATTGTGTTCTTGCCCTGCAGCCCTAGAACATCCAGCAGGATGCTCTCTGCAGCCCTAGAACTTCCAGCAGGATGCTCTCCGCAGCCCTAGAACTTCCAGCAGGATGCTCTCTGCATCCGATGCGGTGAAGCTGTTGAAGTACGAGCAACCATGTGAAGACTGGCTTACGGCTTGGGTATTTTCATTCATTCATGTGCATGTCCGTTGCGGAACTGTGCTTCCCTAACAGCACTCCTGTAGGCCTCTCGGTTGTGAGCAAGATGGCCTGCTGCTGATGCATCCATTTGCAGATCATCAGCGGTGTCTTGCAGCCATCTTCGCCTTGGTCTTCCTCTCTTTCTTTTTCCCCTTTACGTACCCTTCCAAGACGGCGGAGTATTTTCGCAAAAAAAAGCAACCTCGGAACGGGGCTACAGAGCAGGAAAGTGTGCAGTGTTTCTTTAGCAGACACAATCGCCATGTGGACTACAGCCACCCCTTTCTCGTTAGCCAGGTTGAGCATGCTACTGGGGGGGGGGGGTGGGCACCAACGGGGAGGTGGGGGGGGGCAGGATCATGATCGGTTATAGTTATTATAACACGTTTTGTCACCTCGTAAGTTTAAGATGTGATCTAGTGGTGGATGGGTGTATGTGTGATGTCTCAATGCTGTAAGCAGCGACATCTCAATATACAACGACATTTTAACTAATTAACATCTCATGTTGACTTTGGCCGCGACTCATGAACGTTTCTTTCAAGAACACATCCAAGCATAAATCCCAGCTATAAGATCTTACATATATCTCTCTCTCTCTGAACCTTAAGTGCCCAGGGCACATGGGGCTTCCGCAAGGGTTTTCCACAAATGCCTGTCCTTCGCCTTTTTTTCTGCTCTTGCCCAGGTGAGCCCTCTATTGCTCAACATCCTTTCATATATACTCCATGCTTAATCACTTTCTCAGCTCTCATGTAGACAGATAAAGACGTCGTATACTTCCATTACATCCATTCTCTTATCTTCCACACAGCTCCCGCCCCAAAAAAGTCCCGCCAAAAGACTGTCAGGCGACCATGTTCAAGAACAGCTCATTCACATGACCAAATGACTGACGTGATGATACAGGTGCTGTTTCTGGAGTTCCGCTCGAAATCGCCGCAGCATAGTCACAACGGACGAGGTTCTATCTATCTATCTATCTATCTATCTATCTATCTATCTATCTATCTATCTATCTATCTATCTATCTATCTATCTATCTATCTATCTATCTATCTATCTATCTATCTGTCTGTCTGTCTGTGTCTGTCTGTCTGTCTGTCTGTCTATCTATCTATCTATCTATCTATCTATCTATCTATCTATCTATCTATCTATCTATCTGTCTGTCTGTCTGTCTGTCTGTCTGTCTGTCTATCTATCTATCTATCTATCTATCTATCTATCTATCTATCTATCTATCTATCTATCTATCTATCTATCTATCTATCTATCTATCTATCTATCTAATTTGTCTTGCCCGCCTGTCCGTCTGTCCGTCTGTCTGTCTGTCCGTCTGTCTGTCTGTCTGTCTGTCTGTCTGTCTGTCTGTCTGTCTGTCTTGGCGTAAGAATAATCATGATCCCTTACGTAGTTTCTTTGTTACGAAGTTTTGAAATCTTTCATGGACTTATGAATTACCCTGTATACTGCTATACCGGAACTCGACGGGTCAGCTAGGCTATGACACGGCTAGCCGGCTGTACTTGCATGCATCGTTACCTCCAACATACTTGAGACAGAAGTGATAACACAGTTTTGCTCTTGTGGAAAATCTAAGCTTCGCTTAGAGATGGTCAATGGGTACAGCTCAGTAATCAATACAATGAAATAACTAGTAGATTACAGTCCATTGGTCTGGGACGACATTTCCACGAGAAAGAAAGAACCACAAAAAAAAAATAATGTTCAAGACGAAAGGGTATTTCCTAATCACGTGGAAGTCTGTAACAAGTATTTGTGCTACATGCTATGTAGAAATGTGCTAGTTGAATCTATAATATTTTGACACAGTTGATTCTACAGAAGATCTTGACCTTTAAAAATTAAAGGGATTCTTCTCACTGGATAACACGACAAACATGTTTTTAGTAGTAGTAGTAGCAGCAGCAGTAGAAGTAGTAGTAGTAGTAGTAGTAGTAGTAGTAGTAGTATTAGTAGTAGTAGTAATAGTAATAGTAGTAGTATTAGTAGTAGTAGTAATAATAGTAATAATAGTAGTAGTAGTATTAGTAGTAACAGTAGCAGCAGTAGTAGTAACAGTAGCAGTAGTAGTAGTAGTAGTAGTAGTAGTAGTAGTAGCAGTAGTAGTAGTGGTAGCAGTAGTAGTAGTAGCAGTAGTAGTAGTAGTAACAGTAGTAGTACTACTACTAGTAGTAGTAGTAGTAGTGGTAGTAGTAGTAGTAGTAGTAGTAGTAGTAGTAGTAGTAGTAGCAGTAGTAGTAGTAGTGGTAGCAGTAAAAGTACTAGTAACAATAGTAGTAGTAGTAGTAGTAGTAGTAATAGTAGTAGTAGTAGTAGTAGTAGCAGTAG
This sequence comes from Achatina immaculata, assembly GCA_009760885.1. NCBI lineage: Eukaryota > Metazoa > Mollusca > Gastropoda > Stylommatophora > Achatinidae > Lissachatina > Lissachatina immaculata. The sequence continues at coordinate 8,128,578 of CM019695.1, read as the reverse complement.
TAGTAGTTGCAGTAGTAGCAGTAGTAACAGTAGTAATTTTAGTAGTAGTAGTAGTAGTAACAGTAGTAGTAATGGTAGTAGTAGTAGTAGTAGTAGTAGTAGTAGTAGCAGTAGTAACAGTAGTAATTTTAGTAGTAGTAGTAGTAGTAACAGTAGTAGTAATGGTAGTAGTAGTAGTAGCAGTAGTAGTAGTAGTAGTAGTAGTAGTAGTAGTGGTAGTAGTAGTAGTAGTAGTAGTAGTAGTAGTAGTAGTAGTGGTAGTAGTAATCCATATCCTCGGTCAACGATCGGCTAAGCAATCACCGCCCACTACGTCCTGTGGCGTTTTGTGCAGGATGGCAACAAATTCTCTCCACCTCTCACGGTCCACGGCCAGTCTTTGTACTGTGCCTCAGCTGTGCTACATGCTACTCATTTCCGCTTCTATAGTTCTTCGCCAGGTAGTCACCCTCTCTCTCTTTTTCCCTTCGGGTGTAAATCTCCTGGCTGTTTTAGCGATGTTGCTGTTGTCTCTTCGGAGCACGAGACCAATCCATTTCCAGCCTTTGTTTTCCTGTTATGATATGCATATCTTCTAATTCACATTGGCCATCTAAAATTATCTGATTTTTTAAACCTCATAATCATCATAATCATATGTTGGTCACTTGATGAGAAGAAATGATCAGAGAATCCCAAAACAAGCTATCAAGTGGAACACAATAGGCCGAAGAAAAAGGGGCAGACCGCGTGAAACTCTGAAGAGGACATTGTTAAGAGAGGCCAAGTTAACAGGCATAAAATCCTTTGTTGAGGTTGAAAGACTCGCCGAAGACAGGAAAATTGGCGAACTACTTTGCGAGCCCTATGTGACGTCTAACGGCACGGGAAGGATATAAGATATAAGATATAAGAATCATCATGCCCTGGTAAATTTATGTCTTACGGTTTTGGCAAAGCAAAGTTTAAACTCCTCTGACTGCGCAGTGTTTCTCAAAGTATCGGCAGGATTTAGGGGCAGCCGGGGTTGAAAAAAGGAGGGGACTGTTGATCCGGGAGGTTGAGAATCGTTGCATTAGAAGATAGAAGTTAGAGAACCTAATAACCACTAGAAAACTCACGGGAAAAAGAAAGCAAATAAATAAATAGTCAACTTTTCTTTTTTTGTATTCACGTAAGTGATTTTTAACTGTCTTTTTTTTTCTTTGTCCGTTCCATCATAAACTATATATCCTTTGGCTGTTTACGAAAACTCTTCGCATGAAAAGCACAAAATATGGCATAATCGTTTCTCGCCAAGGCAAGGCAAAGCAAAAATAGTTCCTTTTTTTCTTTGTAACTGAAAATTTTCAAAAAGAAGTGAAGAAGGGGTGGGGGAGGGGCCCCTTAGATTGTCCTAAAATCAGGGGGGGGGGGCCGGGAATAATTACTCGGTATAGAACTCCGGGCCGATCAAGTTACTGGAAGTCAGATTTTGAAAAAAAAAAAATTGAACAAGGAGTAGGAAAACACTTGGATATTAAGTGTAGGCTGTGTAAAGTCTAAGAGAGAAATGTATGTGAGTGGACGTATGTGTGTGTGTGTGTTTTAATTAAACGAATTTAATTCTCTCCTGTTCTGCCAACTGTCTCATTTTCAGTCTTCTTGGTCTCAGGGGAGGATTGTGGGAATGATTTGTGTGTGTAGGGGGGGGAGGGGTGTGGGAATTTCGGAATGGGTTGGTTTATAGCCAAGAGATTAGGAATTGAAGTGGTCAAATGTCAATTTCGACTTTTTTTTTTTTAGAACTGTAGTTCATTTGAAGTATTGGCTACTGACCAGGTGATGAAAACTTTTTGTTTTTTCCTTTCGCATGCCTTGAGGAGGGCCTGGAAAATTTTTCATACTGTCATATGTTTTCAAATTGTCATATATTTTCATGCTGTCATATATTTTCAAATTGTCATATATCTTCATATTGTCATATATTTTCACATTGTTTTCATACTTTTCATATTGTCATATATCTTCATATTGTCATATATTTTCAAATTGTCATATATTTTCATACTGTCATATATCTTCATATTGTCATATATTTTCAAATTGTCATATATTTTCATACTGTCATATATTTTCAAATTGTCATATATTTTCATATTGTCATATATTTTCACACTGTTTTCATACTTTTCATATTGTCATATATTTTCATACCGTCATATATTTTCAAATTGTCGTATATCTTTAGATTGTCGTATATTTTCAAATTGTCATATATCTTCATACTGTCATATTTTCAAATTGTCATATTTTCATATTGTCATATATTTTCACACTGTTTTCATACTTTTCATATTGTCATATATTTTCATACCGTCATATATTTTCAAATTGTCGTATATCTTTAGATTGTCGTATATTTTCAAATTGTCATATATCTTCATACTGTCATATATTTTCATATTGTCATATATCTTCATATTGTCATATATTTTCATATTGTCATACCGTCATAGACAGTGATCGCGTTAACTGGCAATTACCGGTAAATTATCAATTTAAAAAAAAGAAGAGAAAAACCGAAACTTTTAGAGGCCGTCGATTACTGTAACCGGTTTATATATATATATATATAAAACCTAGTAAAAAAGCAACCAGCGAAATCGGTTGCTGATTGATCGGGGCTAGTAGACTGATGATGCTCAGTTTGTATGGATGATAATCAGCCAGTTTTGGATTCCGGTTCAGCGTGTGAGCTTTGTGTAAAGATTAAATCTGGTCTAATTCAAAGTAACGAATGAACTTCACACGAACATTTCGTTCACGCTGATGATTTTCTCAAGTGTGTTTAATTTTATATGACAAAAAAAAAATAAACAAAGTACCGAATGTTGTATTGACATAACCGATATTTCGGAATGCACTTTATGCAAGGTGAAAGGCTGGTACATTCTATCACTGGTTTCCCCTCCCCTCCTTCCTCCCCCCCCCCCCCAAAAAAAAAATCCTAGCACGATCACTGATTTTAAGTCCACCTTAACTTTATTTGTTGGAATCATCATCATCATCATCATCATCATCAGTGCACTCCGGGACAAATTTACGAAGACTCTACCATCTCCTCTCATGTGTACAGAAATGGGCGGCAACATTTCCAGGCTGTTGTGCAGTTCTGGGAGTGGCCGAGCTGTCATCTTGCTGCTTGCTCCTCCTACCGGAGTCGCCATTCTTTTCTAAGTTTTCTTTCTCTCGGGCCTTAACTGTTTTGTATTTTTTCGATGTTAACCACGGAATATTGCTGTCGGTGGGAGGTTGCAGGGAGGGGAGGGGAGGGGAGAGAGAACGAGAGAGACAGAGAGAGAGAGACAGAGAGAGAGAGAGAGAAAAGAAGCTGCCTGATTTGGGAATCAGTCAGCGATCGACAGCTGACATGCCTGCATTATGGTTCGCGAACCACAACTGATCAAGACCCTGTTCCACCTCTCCGTTGGTATCTCCGGTAGCAGGCCTAGCCTGGGTAACAGGACGAGGATCGATATAGTCCCTGTGGTGGTGGAGTCTGCTAAAGAGGCATTGCATACTCTCAGGTTGTTTTTGTTTTAAAAACTCCACCAGTGGAGTGGAAAAATAGCGGCCGTAACCTGGTCCCATGAAGAGGTAAGGAAATTCTTACCTGTATAAAACTCACCGGAGAACATTTCAACCATAACAAACAAACAAAAAAAAAAAAAAGAAAGACAATCAAACAATATCAGAAAGTTTATTTCAAAATCTGAAAATGGCCAACAAGAATAGATAATTAGACTGAAGTTTGACAAAAGGAAGGTGGACGCAGCGATGCAAAATGTATTTTTTTAAAAAAATACAAAATTATTTGTAACACTTAAAAAATGTATTTCAATATTCTTTTCACTCACAGACTGCCACTAGTCACCATCATACCAGTCTCGCCAACAAAAAGCCACCATCATACCAGTCTCGCCAACAAAAAGCCACCATCATACCAGTCGCGTCAACAAAAAGCCACCATCATACCAGTCTCGCCAACAAAAAGCCACCATCATACCAGTCTCGCCAACAAAAAGCCACCATCATACCAGTCGCGTCAACAAAAAGCCACCATCATACCAGTCTCGCCAACAAAAAGCCACCATCATACCAGTCGCGTCAACAAAAAGCCACCATCATACCAGTCTCGCCAACAAAAAGCCACCATCATACCAGTCTCGCCAACAAAAAGCCACCATCATACCAGTCTCGCCAACAAAAAGCCACCATCATACCAGTCTCGCCAACAAAAAGCCACCATCATACCAGTCTCGCCAACAAAAAGCCACCATCATACCAGTCTCGCCAACAAAAAGCCACCATCATACCAGTCTCGCCAACAAAAAGCCACCATCATACCAGTCGCGTCAACAAAAAGCCACCATCATACCAGTCTCGCCAACAAAAAGCCACCATCATACCAGTCTCGCCAACAAAAAGCCACCATCATACCAGTCGCGTCAACAAAAAGCCACCATCATACCAGTCTCGCCAACAAAAAGCCACCATCATACCAGTCGCGTCAACAAAAAGCCACCATCATACCAGTCTCGCCAACAAAAAGCCACCATCATACCAGTCTCGCCAACAAAAAGCCACCATCATACCAGTCTCGCCAACAAAAAGCCACCATCATACCAGTCTCGCCAACAAAAAGCCACCATCATACCAGTCTCGCCAACAAAAAGCCACCATCATACCAGTCTCGTCAACAAAAAGCCACCATCATACCAGTCTCGCCAACAAAAAGCCACCATCATACCAGTCGCGTCAACAAAAAGCCACCATCATACCAGTCTCGCCAACAAAAAGCCACCATCATACCAGTCTCGCCAACAAAAAGCACCATCATACCAGTCTCGCCACAAAAAGCCACCATCATACCAGTCTCGCCAACAAAAAGCCACCATCATACCAGTCTCGCCAACAAAAAGCCACCATCATACCAGTCTCGCCAACAAAAAGCCACCATCATACCAGTCGCTTCAACAAAAAGCCACCATCGTACTAATCGCGCCATCAAAGTTATGCAGGTATTAATTAACTCCTTCACTCTAAAAACACTCTAAAAGTGAGAAGAAAGGACTCACCCTAAACAACAAGAAAAATAAACAAAAGTCATATCTAATCCAATCTAATTTAATCTACTCTAATCTAATCTAAGCCCCCCAACATTTGTATGCAGTATGGGTGTGAAGAAATGCAAAGAGTTAAATGTGAATCTATATTTATCTTTTATAGATTACTCAAAGGCATTTGATTGTGTACAACACCAGAAACTTTGGGAAATAAAGGAAAATAACGGGATTTCCAACACATTTGATACAATTAACATCACTGCGGTATCTAGACCAACAGGCAGCAGTAAGAATAAATGGTGAAACAAGAACTTGGTTTGACATAAAACACGGGGTCCGTCAGGGGTGCATATTGTTGCCTTACTTATTTAACTTATATACTGAAAATGAAGATGCAGACAAAGAATATTACGATGAAATACTAGAAATTAGATATACTGATAACACAGTATTACTGTCTACAACACACAAAGGATTGGAAAAACTAATTATGTCAGTCCATAAGAATAGTGAAGACCAAAACTTCTATCTTAATGCAAACAAAACTAAATTGATGACAACTGACAAAACAAATAAGACAGCCGAAATGTGCATCAATGAGGAAAACTTGGAAGAAATGGAGAATTTTGAATATCTTGGATCACTACTAACTAATAATGGATATACCATGAGGGAAATTAGAAGGAGGACATCTACTGCTCTTCAGAAAGTAAAACAACTACAGAATCTGTGGAGAGGAACAGACAGAACCAGAGAAATACGACTTTTAAGGACATGCACCTTTCCCATCACAACATAAGCCTGTGATACCTGGACACTTGACAAAACAGCTGAGAAACATATAAATGCCTTTGAATGTAAATGCTACAGACGAGTTCTTCAAATATCATGGACACAAAAACAGAACAAAAATATCCATACTACAATAACTTAATATTGAAGAAGGCTGGCTAGTAAAGTGGATTAAAGAGAAAAGACTTAAATATTTTGGACACATTAAACGTCATGATAATCTAGAGAAGACCGTCTAGGAAGGGTAGATAATGGGAAAAAGAAAGAGAGGAAAACCAAAGCGAAAATGGCTGCAAGACATCGTTGATGATCTGCAAATGGATGCATCAGCAGCAGGGCATCTTGCTCACAAGCGTGAGGCCTACATGAGAGCTGTTAGGGAGACAAAGTTCCGCAAGGGACATGCAAATGAGGGAATGAATGAATGGTGTGAAATGTTACCGTCTTCACATTTCTAAACAATTACAGCATTTAAGGTAGAGATGCCAGCACCTGTCCTCGCTCTCTTTGTTTTCCTAGGGAACGCTCCAGGTACCGAAATTTTTTTTTTTTAAGCTGGGTTGATTCCGGTGCCGGCCGGTCAGAAAAATCCCCCCCCCCTCCCCCACGAGTACCTAATCGAACCAGGGACCTTCTGACCGGCAGAAGAGTGAACCAGCCACTACACAAGCGCGAAAGATAACCCACCTAAATGCAGTGTTTAAAGTACGAGGAACAACTTGAGACAAGTGCATATATTTAAATATCCGGGCACTCGAGTAAGATCACGGGGGGGGGGGGGGGGGGGGGGGGGTACCTCTGAAATCAAAATCAGAATATGCCAAGACAAAACAGCTGTAATAACAAAATGAGAAACATCTTGTGCAGTTCATCTCTGTTAAAAAAAAAAAACAGAAAACAGAGTTCTCAAGTGCTACATTTAGCCTATTCTACCCTGAACTATGGGCAATCAGAAGATCGATATGAAAGATCACTAGAGGCGACGGAGTTGTTATTCACTAGAAGAATGTTAAGAATACCATGGACAGCTAAGAGGACAAGCGAGGAATGTCTAACAAAAGCAAATGTAGATAGGAACTTATTAAACTCATAAGAAAACGACAGTCATCATTGTTTGGACATATAATGAGATGAGGAGGGCTTGAAAATATCATAGCATCAGGAAAGATAAATGAGAAGAGATGCAAGGGAAGAGAGAGAGAGAGAGAGAGAAAGAGACAGATCATGGGACAGTAACGCAATGGCACAATAAAAAAAAAACCACCAACTGAATTGAAAGAACATATCAAGGAACGAGATCTGTAGAGAAGCATGGCCGTCAAAGACTGGCATGGAACCTGATGATGATGACGACTCTAAAACAACACTGGCAGTCTTGTTAGAACCTGCATGCCTACGTGAATCAATGTTCAGAGCGATGTTTAGGAAAAGTAAACAAAATTAGAGGCAGCACATGTCCAACCCAGACACAACACATATTACGGAGTAATCTCCCTTCCAGTTTCTTCCTGCCAAAGTTTCTGTTCGGAATGTGTTTTGTTAGAGTGTGGAAGATAATCCAGGAGTGAAAGAGTTGAGTCAGGCGAACAGGAGTAAGGGTAAGCCAAAAGGAGACATGGAGAAGAAGTACAGAGATGATGCTTAGTAATATAGGGTCCACCTGGGGAAGTGGTGGGGGGGGGGGAGGCGAAGGCCAGGCGTTTGTGGAAGAAACCTTGTGGAAAGCTCCATGTGCCTTTAAAGGTTTAGAGTGAGTGAGAGAGAGAGAGAGAGAGAGTAAGAGACAGACAGAAAGAGAGACACAGGGAGAAAGAGAGAGACAGGCAGACAGAGAAAGAGAGAGAGATAGACAGACAGATAGAATGAGACTGAGAAAGAGAGAGACACAGATAGAATGAGAGAGAGACAGAGAAACAGAGAGAGACAGAAAGATAGAGAGAAAGAGGCAGACAGACAGAAACTGGCAGACAGAGAGAGAACGAGAGAAAGAGACAGACAGACAAACAGAGGGAGAGACAGACAGACAAACAGAGGGAGAAATTGAGAGACAGACAAACAGAGAGAGAGACTGAGAGACAAAAAGAGAGAGACAGACGGAGAGACAAACAGAGGAAGAGTGAGAGAGACAGACAAGCACAGGGAGACTGAGAGACAAACAGAGAGAGAGAGATAGACAGACAGAGAGAGACTGAGAGACAAAGAAAGACAGAGACACACACACGAGAAAGAGAGAGAGTTAAGTAGAATTTCTGCCATACTCTACTTCCAAAGACCTCACGTCATGGCCCCATCACTGTTACGCCACTGAGACTCAACCTAAAATAAAGCACACACAAGAACTCTTTAAGACGTTCCTTTACAGTCTGATACCAGTAAATGTTCTTCATTTCAGTTTTAGCCAATCACAAAGAAGCTTTGCTCCTTATAGACTGCGGAGTCCTCTGTTTAATCAGAGTTTTTCGTGGATAAAGTAAACAGTGCCCATAAGATTGAGTGGATGATCGGTCGGAGCCGAGAAAATCAAGGGGTTATTGGTCAATCAGAGGTCTAGCTATGCTCATTGGTTGAATCGTTAACGTTGTAGTGTGGGTGGAAAAGGGGGGGGGGGGTAGAGACAGAGATGGGAAAGGGGTTAGACTGGGATAGAAGGGGGGGGGGGGACAAAATAGCAGACAAATCTGAAACACTGATTGTCAGGGTGGACTGAAAACGAAGTGACGTATCATATGAGAGAGGTTGCCGAGCCTGAGAAGTAATTGCGATCATTGTTTCGTACTGAGAGAAAGGGAGAGGGAGAGACAGAAAGAGAAGGAAAGCGAGAGGTGGAAAGAAAGTGAAAGAGACACAGAAACAGTCAGTCAGAGGAGAGAGAGAGAGAGAGAGAGAGAGAGAGAGAGAAGGGTGAAGGGAAGTGATGAAAAGAGTGAAAATAAGAGAGAAAAAGTAACGGACAGACAGACAAAGAAGGTGAAAGAGAGAGAGAGAGAGAAAGAGAGAAAGAAAGAGAGAAAGAGAAAGAGAGTCAGATAGGAAATATGTTCTTGTGTATATCTGTCAGTCGGATAAGACAGTGATTCAGTCCATACATGAGTATAACCAGCACTGAGGTGTTAGGATACATACATTACATGTGTAAGGAGGAGGCAAATGCAAACAAGCAGAGAGGCAAGCATAAACAGGCAGAGAGGCAAACAAAGAGACACACAGAGAGGCAAGCATAGACAGGCAGAGAGGCAAGCATAAACAGGCAGAGAGGCAAGCAAAGAGACACACAGAGAGGCAAGCATAGACAGGCAGAGAGGCAAGCAAAGAGACACACAGAGAGACAAGCATAGAGACAGGCAGAGAGACAAGCATAGAGAGACAGGTAGAGAGAAAAAGCATAGAGACAGACAGGCAGAGAGGTAAGCATAGAGACAGGCAGAGAGACAAGCATAGACAGGCAGAGAGGCAAGCATAGACAGGCAGAGAGGCAAGCATAAAGACAAACAGACAGATATTAGCTGCCTTACAATGCCAACATTTTTATCAATAAGATTATGATTGGGTTATTTTTGGGGCGTTCCTAACATTTTATCACATGCAAGCGAAGTTGTGATTTCAGCGCTTTTTTTTCCACATCAAGTTCCACGCGAAATGTAATACATACATCAAGTATTTTTCTTCTTCTTCCATTCAGATAAATACATTTTCTAATCCGATTTTTCTAAAGTTCTTCAATAAGACCAACTTTCATGTATGGATAAGAAACAGGCAGAGAGGTATGTGACCCTGTCTCTATGCTTGTCTCTCTGTCTGTCTATGCTTGCCTCTCTGCCTGTCTCTATGCTTGTCTCTCTGCCTGTCTCTATGCTTGTCTCTCTGCCTGTCTCTATGCTTGTCTCTCTGTCTGTCTATGCTTGTCTCTCTGTCTGTCTATGCTTGTCTCTCTGTCTGTCTATGCTTGTCTCTCTGTCTGTCTATGCTTGCCTCTCTGTCTGTCTATGCTTGCCTCTCTGTCTGTCTCTTTGCTTGCCTCTCTGCCTGTTTATGCTTGCTTCTCTGCCTGTCTCTATGCTTGTCTCTCTGCCTGTCTATGCTTGCCTCTCTGTGTGTCTCTTTGCTTGCCTCTCTGCCTGTTTATGCTTGCTTCTCTGCCTGTCTCTATGCTTGCCTCTCTGCCTGTCTCTATGCTTGCCTCTCTGCCTGTCTCTATGCTTGCCTCTCTGCCTGTCTCTATGCTTGTCTCTCTGCCTGTCTCTATGCTTGTCTCTCTGCCTGTCTCTATGCTTGTCTCTCTGTCTGTCTCTATGCTTGTCTCTCTGCCTGTCTCTATGCTTGTCTCTCTGCCTGTCTCTATGCTTGTCTCTCTGTCTGTCTATGCTTGCCTCTCTGTGTGTCTCTTTGCTTGCCTCTCTGCCTGTCTGCATCTGTCTCCTCCTTACACATGTAATGTGTAACAACAAAGAAAGATGAACAATTGCAGATCTTTGAGAAAAAGACATTAAGAAGAATCGTTGGGCCCACAAGAATACCAACAATGGAGAATGGAGAGCTAGAAAGAACACGGAACTAAAACAGCTTATTCAAATCTCAACGAATTATAAATATCTTGAAACTGAACAGACTACGCTGGCTGGGACATGAAGAATGAATGGAAGAGAACAGACAAACGAAAATGATGTATGTACAAGAGATGAAGGAAACAAGACCGAGAGGTAGAATGAATGAATGAATGAATGAATAATCTTTATTTTTCAAGGGTAAAGAATTGGGCACGCAGGCCCGTCTTACATTCTGCCCTTCATCACTCCATCTTTCATGGAGCAAGACATAGGTGGAGAGATAACATAGAAGAGGATATACAGGAAACTGGTGTCACCAACTGGAGAGAGAAGATTAGGAATAGGGAGGAATAGAGGCGAACTTTATCTGCGGCAATGAGTCTTGATGGCTCGGAAAGCTGAAGAAGAAGAGGAAAAATTTTCAACAGAGATTTGTGCTTTGTATATAAAACGTGACAACTTAACAGGCATCCCATCCGTGTTCTGTATAAATGACACTTGACAATTTACAGGCATCAGATCCGTGTTTCTGTGTACATGACACTTGACAATTTACAGGCATCAGATTCGTGTTCTGTATACATGACACTTGACAATTTACAGGCATCAGATTCGTGTTCTGCATACATGACACTTGACAACTTACAGGTATCAGATCTGAGCTCTCTATACATGACACTTGACAACTTTCAGCATCAGATCTGTGCTCTCTATACATGACACTTGACAACTTTCAGCATCAGATCTGTGCTCTCTATACATGACACTTGATAACTTTCAGCATCAGATCTGTGCTCTCTATACATGACACTTGACAACACACAGGCATCAGATATGTGCTCTCTATACATGACACTTGACAACTTACAGGTATCAGATCTGTGCTCTCTATACATGACACTTGACAACTTACAGGTATCATATCTGTACTCTGTATACATGGCACTTGACAACTTACAGGTATCAGATCTGTGCTCTCTATACACGGCACTTGACAACTTACAGGCATCAGATCTGAGCTCTCTCTAATTGACACTTGACAACTTACAGCTATCAGACATGTGTTCTCTATCCATGACACTTGACAACTTACAGGTATCAGACCTGTGCTCTCTATACTTGACACTTGACAGCTTACAGGTATCAGATCTGTGATCTCTATACTTGACGCTTGACAACTTACAGATGTCAGGTCTGTGCTCTCTATACTTGACACTTGACAACTTACAAGTATCAGATCTGTGCTCTCTATACATGACACGTGACAACTTACAGGCATCAGATCTGTGCTTTGCATTCGCGGCGCGGGGCAACACCGTTTTCAGTTTTGTTCCGTATTCAACATTCATTTCAATTTTTTTTTCAATAAGAATTACAGAAATACAAAATTCTTCATAAACTGTCTTTTCTTTTGTATGAGAAAAAAAACATTAGAGCAGCAGGTTTCAAGCTAAATGAAAGACAAAGACAAAGAAGCGCTGAGATAAAGTCAGGATAATAATTTGGTTTTACAGGGCGACAGAAAGCAAATAGCAACCAGGAAGACATGTCAAAACGAACAAGATCAGATCTGTAATATTCTCGCGTCATGACGGAATCAAAAGCTAAACAAACAATTCCTTTCTCCGACGTTAGGAGTCGGAGTCTCTCTCTCTCTCTCTCACACACACACACACACACACATATATATACATACACATATCTGTGCAGCGCTCACTCAATAAAATATTGGATTTAAAAATTGCTTTCTTCATTTTTGTTTGTTTGTCTGTTTCGTTTATATCTTTGCATCTTTCTCTTGATTCCTATGTCCCTATCTCTTCTGTCTCTTTGTATGTGTTTGTTACCTGTGACGATGATATGTTTTCGTATGTGCATGTATCTTTGATAGTAAGCCACTCATCTCTCTGTCTTTGTATGTTCTTGTATCTGTGACAGGAAGCCATCCATCTCCCTGTCTTTGTACATGCTTGTATCTGTAATAGTAATCTCTCTATTTTTGTATATGCTTGTATCTGTGATAGTAATCTCCCTGTCTTTGTACATGCTTGTATCTGTGATAGTGCCACCCATCTCCCTGTCTTTGTTATATGCTTGTATCTGTAATAGTAATCTTCCTGTCTTTGTATGTGCCTGTATCCGTGATAGTATTTTCCCTGTATTTGTATGTGCTTGCATCTGTGATAGTAATCTCCTTGTCTTTGTATGTGCTTGTATCTGTGATAGTATTTTCCCTGTATTTGTATGTGCTTGTATCTGTGATAGTAATCTCCTTGTCTTTGTATATGCTTGTATCTGTGATAGTGCCACCCATCTCCCTGTCTTTGTATATGCTTGTATCTGTGATAATAATCTCCTTGTCTTTGTATATGCTTGTATCTGTGATAGTAATCTTCCTGTCTTTGTATGCGCTTGTATCTGTGATAGTAATCTTCCTGTCTTTGTATATGCTTGTATCTGTGATAGTAATCTTCCTGTCTTTGTATATGCTTGTATCTGTGATAGTAATCTTTCTGTCTTTGTATATGCTTGTATCTGTGATAGTAATCTTCCCTGTATTTGTATGTGCTTGTATCCGTGATAGTATTTTCCCTGTATTTGTATGTGCTTGTATCTGTGATAGTAATCTCCTTGTCTTTGTATGTACATGTCTATGACAAATGGTGTCTCCATTTCTTGTCTTTATACCAATAGGAGCCACTGAGCCTTGACTTTTAAGTTGACCTCGTCGACTGATTACTGGGACTGGCAGCGTGCTTACGGGGCAGAGACGGCTAAGACAGTTATGGAGACGCGTCCGTGTCTGGAGAGACTGTCATCGACCACCTGTTGTTTGCCTCTTAGATTTCTACATCAGGGAATCCGATTATGTCCTTGTCAGGCCTAAGGAGATGAACTTCTCCATTTTCGTCTTCTTTCGCGCAGCCGGTTCGTGTGTTTGTGAAAGCCGGACAACTGCTTCTCGCAACATTTGTGCACAGAAAAATCACAAAGCAGCTCAAGACCAATGGCTATCAGAACGCTCAGCCTCCCCCTCCCCCCACACCCCCACGCGCATATCTCTGTCGTTCTGTATACGTTTAAGCCGAAAGATTCGCCGAAGACAGGAAAAATTGGCGAACTACTTTGCGAGCCCTATGTGACGTTTAACGGCAAGGGAAGGATATAAGATATAAGATAATATATGTATAGGCTGGGTAAAGTGGCCTATGACATTTTTTGTGTTCCTACCGTGGACGTGTTTGTGTATGTGGGCATATTTTCGGATGTTCATGTTATTAAGCGATTTCGGGTCCTTCTACAGCCACATATATCAGGCCACTTCACAATCACATATATCAGGTCACTTCACAATCACATACATCAGGCCACTTCACAATCACATATATCAGGCCACTTCACAATCACATATATTAGGCCACTTCACAATCACATATATCAGGTCACTTCACAATCACATATAACAGACCACTTCACAATCACACATATCAGGCCACTTCACAATCGTACATATCAGGCCACTTCACAATCACATATCAGGCCAGTTGACAATCACATATATCTGGCCACTTGTATTCGTGTATAAACTGTTGGCTTTACTGTAAGGGCCTTACTGTGGGTTTTCTTTTTGAACTTTCTCGTGCTCGGCTGAGATCCGTCGGGAATGTCACGGGGGCTGAAAAAGCCCGGGACAGGGAATTGTGGGGGCAAGACCGAGTGCTTTTTTTTTTTGCTGTGTTATGTCCTTCGAGGAACATATGAACGTTATCGTTGTACTGCAGTTGTAAGTATGAATGGACTGGCCACATGGCAGGGGTAGCCTGCCGGCAGTCGGATTTAATATTACTTTCACCAACGTTATCGTCAATCCATCAATAAACGTTCCAAAGTCACAGTTACCCATGATTTACTTGACCATCTGAACCAGCTGTTGCCAACGTGAGGTTTTGAACGACCCTCGATGAGAAGTATGTCTGGAACAGTATTAGACTCATCCAAAAAGTGAGAGTTAGAGCCGGAATTCTGTGTATAACTAGTCCAGTAACCTCAGCTCGCGAAGGTCAAGATGAAAGTCTAACTTGTTATTCACGTGACTAAGGTGAGCACAACGATACGATACGGCCTAAGAAAAGCCCCAACTACACACAGAAAAAGACAAACACCAACTCTCCTATATACTTCCATAATCACATATATCAAGCCGCTTCTCAAATCACATATATCAGGCCACTCCACATCCACATATATCAGACCACAGTCATATGTGTCAGACCACAGTACGTTCATATATACCAGACTCCTCCACAATCACATATGTCAGACTTCTTCACGATCACATATATCAAGCCACTCCACAGTCACATATATCAGGGCACTCCACAATTACATATACCAGGGTCCGTCACAATCACATATATCAGGCCAGTCTACAAAACGTATATTAGACTCCCCCCAATCACATGAATTAGGCACCCTTATAATCACATATATTAGGGTTCTCCATAATCATATAAATTAGGCACTTTTATAATCACATATATTAGGCTCCTCCACAATCACATAGAGGAGAGGGAGACCTAGGAACTCCAGCGCAGAAGTCTGGACACGGACATCAAAATAATGAACCAGACATGGAGACAGTTGGAAAGAGTGACTCAGGACCGAACTGCCTGGCGAGCTCTTGTTGGCGGCCTATGCTCCACGAGGGGTCAGAGGCATAGATAGATAGATAGACAATCACATAAATTAGGTACTTTTACAATCACATATATTTGGTATCTCCACAATCACATAAATTAGGCTCCTCCACAACCACATATATTAAGCCCCTCCACAATCACATCACTTAGGCTCCTCCACAGTCAAATATATTAGGCCCCTCCACAGTCACATATATTAGGCCCCTCCACAGTTACATCAATTAGGATCCTCCACAGTCACATCAATTAGGCCCCTCCACAATCACATATATTAGCCCCCTCCACGATATTAGGTCCCTCCACAATCACATATATTAGGCCCCACCACAATCACATATATTAGACCCCTCCACAATCTCATATATTAGGCCCTTCCACAATATTAGGTCCCTCCACAATCACATATATTAGGCCCCTCCACAATCACATATATTAGGCCCCTCCACAAAATTAGGCCCCTCCACAATCACATATATTAGGCCCCACCACAATCACATATATTAGACCCCTCCACAATCTCATATATTAGGCCCCTTCAAAGTCACATCAATTAGGCTCTTCCACAGTCACATATATTAGACCCCTCTACAGTATTAGGCCCCTCCACAATCACATATATTAGGCCCCACCACAATCACATATATTAGGCCCCTCCACAGTCACATCAATTAGGCTCTTCCACAGTCACATATATTAGGCCTCTCCACAATCACATTCAACTAACAACGCAGTATCCTATTCATTTTCCCCGCAGGTCTTTTTATTCTCGTCCACGTTACAACAACGCAAACACACACGAGATCATATATTCCTGTGGTTCTTAATCCAGGATCCATGAACCCCCCCCCCCCCCACCACCACCTTCCCCCAAGAGTCCACGGAAGGATTCCTGGAGGTGCATGAACCAGCAAATGGGACCCCCCCCCTAAAAAAACAAAAAACAAAAAACTCTACATTACCTCGCTTCTGTTCATTGCTTTATTTTTAATAAGAGGTCCACAAATTTTATCAGGTCGGATATAGGAGTCCATCGCCAAAAAAAAAAAAAAAAGTTTAAGAACCGCTGATCAATATTCTCCTGCATCTCTTTACCTTTCGTGATATCATTCTGAAGAAAGAAAGAATGTATCAAATATGGTGTCACGTTCGGAAATTACAGAAGGCAAAAAAACAAAAAACAAAAAACCCCAGCTAGCTTAAGAGGGTAAATTAATCTGAGAACATGGCGGGTTTCTGGAACAGCCGGTGACACTCATGAAGATCATAAATGTCCTCTGGAAGGACATGAACACTCGGTGGCCAGATTCAGCCAGAATTTATCGGTTTGAGAAATAGAGGGGAGAGGGGATGGGGATGGGGTGGTGGATAACTTCAGGGACAG
Source organism: Achatina immaculata (assembly GCA_009760885.1). Classification (NCBI taxonomy): domain Eukaryota; kingdom Metazoa; phylum Mollusca; class Gastropoda; order Stylommatophora; family Achatinidae; genus Lissachatina; species Lissachatina immaculata. The sequence continues at coordinate 8,112,074 of CM019695.1, read as the reverse complement.
GGAGGGGGGTCTGTGAGGGGGAAGGTGCAATCGCCACGTCATCTTGGGGAAGCACAGAACTTCTTGAAAATGACAATTCTGAATGATGTGACGCGCATAATGATTATGATGATGATAATGATGATTTATAAAGGAAATCAATGGCAGGTCAAGGAACTGTACTAAAGAAATTGATGTGAACGGTGCGGTTTTGGGGGCGAAAAAAAAAGAACGAGGAATGAAAGATACGTTTTCTGCGAATATTAATCTGTTTCTTTTTTTTTCTTCATCTGCCGTCCGTGATAAAGGCATTGTGGGGAAATATTTGGCTGCTGCTGGGGTTTTTTTTCGTAGCCACTTTACGATCTTATTTCCCATTGGCAATTTTTCTTTCTTTGGTTCCTTTTCTTGTCTTCCTCCTTTTTTTTTTTGGGGGGGGGGGTTGTAAAACTACAACATAATCCTGGCTGCCTGGTTGGTTGAGTGGTTAGGCGTTTTGTCTATTAATCCAGTGGTACTGGGTTCAAGTTCAGCAGCGGGAATTTTTGTCTTTTTTTATCAATCAAAAAGGCCCATGGGTCCAAACAGCCTCTAAAAAAATGGGTACCAGAGAAATATGGGGAGGTATATGCAGCCAGGGCGTGATACTGACCACATCACACTTTCATGTGCCAGGCGTGATACTGACCACATCACACTTTCATGTGCCAGGCGTGATACTGACCACATCACACTTTCATGTGCCAGGCGTGATACTGACCACATCACACTTTCATGTGCCAGGCGTGATACTGACCACATCACACTTTCATGTGCCAGGCGTGATACTGACCACATCACACTTTCATGTGCCGAAGGTCTTGGAAATATGGGCTAAAACCGTCTCCCAAATAATGGCAAGAACACTGTGATTTTACCTTTTACCTCACACACCATAATCCTCTCTCTACTCTACCAGAACTAGATTTACCACCAGCCATTACCACACTTGCTTCTGTTTCTGTAGCAGTCTGATAGTTTTTTTTAACCAGATAGGGTTGCTGGCCCTATGCCGAACCTTCCTTAGTCGCCTTTTACGATCATGCGTGGTAGGGTACAGCGGTCCTATTCTTTGCAGATCCCGGGTATCACACGGAAATGCAGATAAAGCCACTGACAGCAATTATTGAGGAAAGACGCTGGCGATGGTTGGGACATGTGCTCCGAATGACTGACAACTCACTACCAAAAATAGCACTAAGATGGACACCACAGGGGAACAGAAGTAAGGGTAGACCAAAAGAGACATGGAGAAGAACAACAGAAAGGATGTTGAGCAATAGAGGGCTCACCTGGGCAAGAACAGAAAAAAAAGGCAAAGGACAGGCATTTGTGGAAAACCCTTGCGGAAACTCCATGTGCCCTGGGCACTTAAGGTTCAGAGAGAGAGAGAGAGAGAGAATTACCACACTTAATAAGAAGTAAGCAGAAATATATTGGCGACAATTCTAGAGAGTTAGTCAAACTCCCAAGGATCATCACACTGGTAGAGAAAGGCCACAGAAGAAACTTGAACAGGCAAATAAAAGAACAAGACCGGATGTAGTGAAGTTGTTAAAAAAAACACACACAAAAAAAGGGCGAAAGAGAAAGTATCATATAGGGTATCCAAGAGAATTTTTGTAAACTGCTATAAAATCCCCCCATCCCCCGTTTGTATCAACAACAGAGCCCTCAAAGCCCTCGAGACCCATCTTTAAAACGGGAAAATCATCCGGATCCTGGAGAGATATACCAGCTAGACCCCCACCAAAAAAAAAAAAAACCTCTCGAAGGGCCTGCTGCGGACGACCATGATAGAAAGCTTTAGACCGGGCGGTAGGAAGTCCTACGCTTCATCACGCCCAGAACGGATTAAACCGTGTTAAGTCAACATATACAAGCGTATACACAGACTGATTAAACCGTCCGTCCAGTGCAGGCAGAATACAGTGCATAGAGCACATTCCTTCTCTGTCTATTGATCTCTCTCTCTCTTATTTGGCTTCAGTAATTCCATAAACGTGTAGCAATATGTATTTAATGTGCCAGAACAAGAAAATAACAATAACTCAACCCGCTTAGTTCCTGAACATTGCTGAAAGGTCGGACAGGCATGCGAAAACAATTTTTTAACCCTTTAGAAACAAAACTTCTTTCCTTCTTCTCTTCCTTTCATTTTTCATCATTCCCATAAATCCTACTGTTCAGTTCATTTCTTTAATTAATTACAGTATTTTCTTCTAATTTCTCCTATTTCTCCTTTCCCCTTCACCATAATCTCCATCGTCATCTAATTCTTCATCTTTTTTTTTCTTTCCTCGAAATCATCTGTTTCCGCAAAAATAACTCAGTTCCTTCCCATCATGGTTAACTCTTTCATCTCATATCATTTAGCATTTAACTCTCCAAACATCGGTATTTAATTCATATCTTTTTTTGGTCCATTTTCAGAACTCTGTAGCTCTTCATGCGCCTGTCTTGCTGTTTATTTTTCCATTCTTCTAGTGCTATCTCTTCCACCTATTTTTTTTTTACTAGTTTTCAAGTGTCTTTTTGTTGTTTTTTTAAGTGTTTTTTTTACAACATTAATCTTGGGTTTTTTAAAAAACACATCTCCGATTTGATTCTCACAGATATTTAATCTTGTTCGTTTGAAACGACGCCATCTTGGCAATTTCATCATCGAGGCAAAGCGGAGCTTGACTTGTCTATAGAGGGAACGTGGAAAGCATATGCATGTATATACAGTACAGGTACGAGTATGTATGTGGTTGTGTGTATGTGTGCGTATATAGGAAATATTAAATGGAGATGGGTAGTGGAAAGGAGGGGGGAGGGGAAGGGGGCTAAGGTCCTCTCTGGGGGTAAATCAAAAACTAGCCGTAGAGCAGATATACCGTTACAAAATATAAACTACAAAATAGTTGTGGCCATGGAACATCTTTGGGCTGTTCGAAAAATACAAAAACAAGCCGTAAGCTCTGCTTGTGCGTAACCGGTTCGTCCTCTCTTTTCCCAGTGGAGCAAAAGGCATCAACAAAGCTCCTCCCAGCTAATCCTCTCTTGAGCAAGCCCGGGATACCTCATACCACGTCTTTCTCGCTTCCTTTAGTTCTTCCTGTCTTGTGCGTGCGTCCACGTGTCCCTGAATGGCCTGCCCCACCCCCTTTCTTTGTTTTATAACTGGTTCAACGCTGGAATGTTCTGCCCGGATATTCTTGCTCAGGACATTTTCAGACTTAATGCATCGTGTCAGTCTGCCCTCCCTACACCAGGTTTCTAAACGCCTCATATCGCAATCCTGTTCTGAACCCAGGCTGTCCAACGAATCTTCTCCCTTATCATGCTTATAATCGTCATCCAGGAAAAGAGCGTCACCATTATACATTCTTTACCGTGCAGAAAAATTCATCCCCTTAGAAATTAAATTGCTCTCCGTGGAACCATATGTGCCCATGCTGAGAATCACTTCTCAGCATAAAATTAGGGTTCAAAACCTGACCCCCGTTAAAAAACCCGGATAGAAGACTTTGAGAAGCGCACGAAGAAGGGTCCCGCTGAGGATGAGTTTTCTTGTAGGTCACGCGTCTCTTTGTGTATCAGCCGTTTTTAAACTTTCATCTTATTTGTGTAGATCAGTCATATTTAATACTTCGATCTTAGAGTTTCATCTTCTTTGCTTAGATCAGTCATATTTAAAACTTCGATCTTAGAGTTTCATCTTCATTGCTTAGATCAGTCATATTTAAAACTTCAAACTTAGGATTTCAGCTTCTTTGTCTAGATAAGTTATATTTAAACTTTGATCTTTGCGTTTCAGCTGGATTGCAGGCAGCCTCAGAATGGATCTGGAGAGTCCTGAGACACTGCAGCCGCAGCTACTTGGAAAATATCTACATTCAAAGCAAATCTTACAAGAAAAATAGCATTTCTTTTTCAAAATTCCCTTCTGATTATCGCATGTGTGATGGAAAATAATGAAAATAAAAGCAGAAGCAAATTGAAAATTACGCGGTAAACGCGGTGGACAGAAGTTAAAGAAACACAACACGTTCGCAATGGCTGATGGGTAGTTCGAACTCGCACAGCGCAGCGCTCTGTTCTTTATCTAGCGGAAGCCAAGGCCAAACAAACGTGGGCGCTCCGCTGCGGGATTGCTTCACTGTTAAATACCACACCGTAATGGGATTTCTTTGGGCCGAGGGAGAGAAACCTGCTGAAATTCATCGTAGGATGCTGGCTCGGCGCCGAAGTGAAAACAACGTTACTCAACGAAAAGTTTATGAATGGGTAGAAATGTTTAACAAGGGAAGAACAAGCGCAACCGACGAAGCTCGATCGGGTCTGCCATGAATATTTGCGCGCACGAGTCCGCATCGATTGTCGGTCTTCTCTGATGAAGACTTGTGCTCTGTCGAAGTGAACTTGTCAGCGTCATTTTATGTCGGTTGTAGTTATCCAGTGATTTTCAAATTGTCTTTACTTTTTAAAAAATTCTCTCTCGTAGTTAAATACTCCTCGTTTATGATAATAAGGAATAGCATACTTGAGGTACAAGGATAAATTTGTAATCTCCATATATGTTTTCCTCCAAATGTTGTATTCTGGGTTTTCATGTAATATTACACACATTCTTCATGGTTTTTCTGTAATAATTACACATTTTCTCCATGGTTTTCCTATAATATTACACACATTCTTCACAGTTTTCTTGTAACATTTCACAGATTCTCCCTGGTTTTCTTGTAATATTACACACACTCTCCCTGGTTTTACTGCAATATTACACATATTCTTCATAGTTTTCCTGTAACATTTCACAGATTCTCCCCGGCTGTCCTGAAATTGTACACACATTCTTCATGGTTTTCTTGAAATATTACACATGTTCTTCGTGGTTTTCCTGAAATATTACATAGGTTCTCCCTGGTTTTCCTGTAATATTACACACATTCTTCATATTTTTTTTCTGAAATATTACACACATTCTCCATGGTTTTCCTGAAATATTACACATATTCTCCCTGGTTTACTTGTAATACTACACGGATTCTCCCCGGCTTTCCTGAAATATTACCATATTCTCACCGGGTTTTCTGCAATGTTACCACGATTTTTACACGTATTCTGTAGTTTTTAAAGTAATAAAGCAATGTAGTTGGAGATTTTCATGAATGAATGTACAGAATAATGGATGCTGAGGACACTCGGGTGATGGTTTTTTTCTGTTTCAAGGACCAAAATAAAAAGAGAGGTTACTGCTGTTAAGCAGTTGGAGACAGTAGTGAATCAGAGAGAATCAGTCAGTCAGTCATTTGCAGGTCCCTTGCTGAACTTTGTCTCCCTAACAGCTCTCCTGTAAGCCTCTCGGTTGTAAGCAAGATGTCCAGTTGTTGATGCATCCATCTGGAGATTATCAAAGATTTTCTTGCAGCCATCTTCGTTCCTCTCTTTATTTTTCCCATTATGTACCCTTCCAAGACTGTCTTCTCTAAATTATCATTGCGTTTAATGTGTCCAAAATATTTAAGTTTTCTCTCTTTAATCCTCTTTACTAGCCAGCATTCTTCAATATTAAGTTCTTGTTGTATGGATATATTTGTTCTTTTTTGTGTCCATGATATTTGAAGAACTCTTCGGTAGCATTTACATTCAAAGGCATTTATGTGTTTCTCAGCTGTTTTGTTAAGTGTCCAGGTCTCACAGGCATATGTTGTGATGGGAAAGATGCATGACCTTGAAAATCTTATTTTTGTAGTTCTGTCTGTCCCTCTCCTCAGATTCTTTATTTGTTTTACTTTCTGAAGAGCTTTAGATGTCCTCCTTTGAATTTCCCACATTGTATCTTCATTATTAGTTAGTAGTGATCCACGATATTCAAAACTATCCACCTCTTCCAATTTTTCCTCATTGATACATATTTCAGCAGCCTTGTTTGTTTTGTCAGATGTCGTCAATTTAGTTTTCTTTGCATTAAGATAGAGGTTTTGCTCTTCAGTATTCTTACGAACTGACATAATTAGTTTTTCCATTTCTTTTTGTGTTGTGGACAGTAATACTGTGTCATCAGCATATCTAATTTCTGGTATTTCATAACCTCCAATTGTTATGGCATCGTAATATTCTTTGTCTACATCTTCTCTAACATTTCTCATTATATTTTCAATATACAGGTTAAATAAGTAAGGCGACAATATGCACTCCTGACGGACCCTTTGTTTTATGTCAAACCAAGATGTTGTTTCACCTGTTGGTCTAGATACAGGAGTGTGTTAATTGTATCCAATGTGTTGGAAATCCCATTTTTTCTATTATTTCCCAACCTTTCTGGTGTTGTACACAATCAAATGCCTTTGAATAGTCTATAAAAGATTAATATGAATAAGTGAGAATAAGAATAATAAAAGCCAGACAATCTTTGGCTACGCTCATCTATATCTGAACTTCCAGAGAGATAAACCAGAGAACCAAATGCAGGATATCCAAGAATAATATATTTTGTGTGTAAGGGAGAAAGTTCTCGAAAATGGCACAGACATTTGCCCAGTAAATTAACAGATAATTGTTTGGTTAGACCTTGAAAAAAATCATAGACAAAGCACTTTCAGACGCGAGAGATAGAGAAAGTGAGAAAAGAATTACCTGTGACTTAAACCATGGACTCCGATAGGACAAGAAACCATCTAGCCACGAGAGAACAGCGCGTTAATCAACTTCGCTATCTCGCACCCGAGCACGTGACGCCTTCCAGACTAAGGCGCCTGCGTAAGATCAGAAGAGTGTTCTGGCTAAACGCGACTTAACATCTTGTTAAGAGAGACAGATATGACACCGCTGTCGACAGTGCTTACAAGCAGGGGCTAGCAGTGGATTGGCCACATTATGAGAATGACAGACGAACCCTTAGCATGTTCTGAAGTGGACTCCGCGGGTCTTCTTCTTCTTCTTCTTCAATCTCTCTGGAACTGCGAGCTGGTGTTTCTTTGCAGCCGATGCGGTGAAGATGTTGAGGCACAACATCGTGTCGGCTAGGCCGGGTGGGGGGGGGGGGGGGGGGAACGGCAGCTATTTTTTTCAGTCCCTGAGTGCAGCTAGAAAAAGCAAGGAACTGCAATACTTCTTTATAGACTCCACCACCATGATAACTATGACGATCATTGCCCCGTTAACCAGGCTAGGTCTGTTAATGGGGATGCCAACGGGGAAGTGAGGCAGGATCTTGGTCAGCTATGGGTCGCAAACTCTGTCGCCAAAATGTCAGCTACGGGTCTCTGACTGCCAAAATGTCAGCTACGGGTCTCTGACTGCCAAAATGTCAGCTACGGGTCTCTGACTGCCAAAATGTCAGCTACGGGTTTCTGACTGCCAAAATGTCAGCTATGGGTCTCTGACTGCCAAAATGTCAGCTACGGGTCTCTGACTGCCAAAATGGACAGAGTTTTCAACTCCCCTCCCCCTCAACTCCGCTGGATAAAAGAAGCGTGGAACTATCCAAAGAGACAGGAGGGACATACAGCGGAGAGAATGCTGGGAAACAGAGGTCTGACGTGGAAACGGCCAAGAAGATTAGGAAATGATCGGGAGTAGTTGAAAACTCTTGTTACCTACAGCTCGTTATTCGTGGGTACTGAAGAAACAAGTAAGAGAGAGATACAGACAGAGAGAGAGAGAGAGAAAGAGAGAGAGAAAGAGAAGAGAGAGAAAGAGAAGAGAGAGAAAGAGAAGAAAGAGAGAAGAGAGAGACAAGAGAGAGAACAGAGAGAGAAAAGGGAGACACGAGAGAGAAGAGACAGAGAAGAGACAGAGACAAGAGAGAGAAAAGAGACAGAGAAGAGAGAGAAGAGACAAGAGAGAGAAGAGAGATGAGAAGAAAGAGAAGAGATAGACAAGACAGAGAAGAGAGAGAGACAAGAGAGAGAAGAAGGAGAAAGAAAAGAGAGAGAAGAGAGAGAAGAGAAGAGGAAGAGAGTGAAGAGAGAGAGTGAAGAGAAGAGAGAGGGAGAGAAAGAGAGAGAAAAGAGAGAGAAAAAGGAGAGAGAGAAAAAGGAGAGAGAGAAGAGAGAGAAAGAAGAGCGAGAGAGGAGAGAAAGGACAGAATGAATGAATGAATAATCTTTATTTTTCAAGGGTAAAGAATTGGGCACGCAGGCCCGTTTACATTCTGCCCTTCATCACTCCATCTTTCATTCTTCCCACACACTTGATTTAGTACAAATATACAAATTAAATTAGGAAAAAACATATCAAAAGAGTGTAAGATTTAACTACTACATTCAAAGTAAAAGAGAAGAAGTAATTAATCTAATAAAATAGCACTCACGCACACATACATACGCAGACATACACATAAACAAAAATACATTGTAAATACAGATCTTCTAACATATGTTTTTTTTTAACAGACATTAAAATAATTTCTAACAATATCTAACAAGTTGCTTTTCTAACGATGTCATTTTAGTACTTGATGGTTGGCGAGTCACGTGTTGAGAGAGTGCTGGTTATTTTATGGAGGCATATAATTACAACATAGGACTAAAGATCAACGTAGGAAAGACAAAGTTAATGAAGCAAAATGTGAACAACAGAAATGTACTCAGAGTAGATAACAAGTTAGTGGAGGAGGTCAACGAATTTGTATACCTTGGCAGCAGAGTAGTAGAAAATGGAGACAGCACAGAGGACATCAACAGCAGACTTACTAGAGCAAACCAGGCTTTTACAATGCTGCAGAATATATGGAAATCAAATAAACTAAGCATAAATATGAAAATCAGGATATTTAAGAGTAATGTTCTAAGTGTACTACTCTATGGAAGTGAATGCTGGAAAATCACCAAAACCATAGAAAACAAGTTGAATTCTTTCCAGACTAAATGTTTACGAAGAATTAGAAAAATATTTTGGCCAAACACCATAAGAAATAACATCTTATTAGCAGAAATGCAGATGAAACCACTGACAACAATTATTGAGGAAAGACGCTGGCAATGGTTGGGACATGTGCTCCGAATGACTGACAACTCACTACCAAAAATAGCACTAAGATGGACACCACAGGGGAGCAGAAGTAAGGGTAGACCAAAGAGACATGGAGAAGAACAACAGAAAGGATGTTGAGCAATAGAGGGCTCACCTGGGCAAGAGCAGAAAAAAAGGCGAAGGACAGGCATTTGTGGAAAACCCTTGCGGAAACCCCATGTGCCCTGGGCACTTAAGGTTCAGAGAGAGAGAGAGAGATATATAATTACAAGCAAGTAAATAATGAAACAGGTTTGAGTTAAAGGATGAAGTATTACCAATGGATTTTAAATGGTAGGGGAGGGTGTTCCAGAGCTGTACTGCAGAGTATGCAAGGCTTTTCTTGTACAGATCAATCCTGGGTTTAGGAAGAAGACAGTTTTTTAAACCCTGGCTATGTTTAGTATTATACGTAAACAGTGACCACAAGTAAGGCGGAGCATTGTGCGACAGAGAATAGAAGAGAGAGGAGAGAGAGAGAGAGAAAAGAAAGAGAGGAGAGAGAGAGAGAAGAGAAAGAGAGGAGAGAGAGAGAGAAAGAGAGGAGAGGGAGAGAGATACAACTGGTCTATATGGTTGATCACACAAAACCTCAAAGGAGAACGAAGAAGAAGAAAAAGAAACCCTGATATTCCCTACATGCTCATAACCAAAACGTTATCTGCCCTTGTTTTATATGACCAGATAGCAATTCTGATAACGTTTTGTAGCACTTTGGCCGAGCATCGCTGGCTCTATAAACATCCAGCCTAGGAACTTCAAAGGTTTCACAGTAAATATTTTACTAGCCTCTCATAAAGTACTTTATGAAAAAGCACGACGGTACTACATTATCGGCTTCCATTTACACGTTTTTAAATATCCTGTAACATTTCTTTTGAAGCCAGACGTTTTCTCATGTCAGAAAGTGAAGTTCTTCACCAGAAGTGAAGTTCTTAAACAGAAAGTGAAGTTCTTAAACAGAACGTGAAACATGAAATATTAATGGGCTTTTTTGTGACGGTCATCACAAGAAAAATTTCTTCCCCTTTCTTTGCCGCAGTGTACTGTGTATTAAGATAAAAAAAAGATGTATTCGCGTGAAAACGAGCCCCTTGTGTTTATGGGGACAATATTTGAAATGAAAGGGAAAGAGAGGAATGCCAAGACAGAAGTACTCCAATTTTAAAAGCTAGAAACTCAAAACTCAGATAATAAATTAAACCGCCAGTAGTTTAGATAGTGCAAGTTAGGTGAAACTAGCAATGACAACCCACAGAAACTAACAAGGACCACCGGAAAAAATTAACAAGGACCACCCACAGAAAATAACAAGGCCCACCCACAGAAACTAACAAGGACTACCCACAGAAAAAAAAACAAGGACCACCCACAGAAACTAAAAAGGACCACCCACAGAAACTAACAAGGACCACCCACAGAAACTAACAAGGACCACCCACAGAAACTGACAAAGACCACCCACAGAAACTAACAAGGACCACCCACAGAAACTAACAAGGACTACCCACAGAAACTGACAAAGACCACCCACAGAAACTAACAAAAACCACCCACAGAAACTGACAAGGACCACCCACAGAAACTAACAAAAACCACCCACAGAAACTGACAAGGACCACCCACAGAAACTAACAAAAACCACCCACAGAAACTAACAAAAACCACCCACAGAAACTAACAAGGACCACCCACAGAAACTGACAAAGACCACCCACAGAAACTAACAAAAACCACCCACAGAAACTAACAAAAACCACCCACAGAAACTAACAAGGACCACCCACAGAAACTAACAAGGACCACCCACAGAAACTGACAAAGACCACCCACAGAAACTAACAAGGACCACCCACAGAAACTGACAAGGACCACCCACAGAAACTAACAAGGACCACCCACAGAAACTGACAAAGACCACCCACAGAAAATAACAAGGACCACCCACAGAAACTAACAAAAACCATCCACAGAAACTGACAAAGACCACCCACAGAAACTGACAAGGACCACCCACAGAAATGACAAAGACCACCCACAGAAAAAACAAAGACCACCCACAGAAAAACAAAGACACCCACAGAAACTAACAAAGACCACCCACAGAAAAAAAACAAAGACTACCCACAGAAACTGACAAAGACCACCCACAGAAACTAACAAAGACCACCCACAGAAACTAAAAACAAGGACCACCCACAGAAAAACAAAGACCACCCACAGAAACTAACAAAGACCACCCACAGAAACTAACAAAGGACCACCCACAGAAAAAACAAGGACCACCCACAGAAACTGACAAGGACCACCCACAGAAACTAACAAGACCACCCACAGAAACTGACAAGGACCACCCCCACAATAACATGCAAAGAAAATTATACTGCAAATGAGACAGCTGAAAGGGCTCCAGACCAGGACATTACTGGCTGCAGTCCCATCTACATCACGTGAAAGCCGCCCAGGTCCAACTCTGCACATGCCGATACGGTCTCCTACTCCAGAACATAGTCGGCGGAATTGGTTTCTCTTCAGAGACCTTGTCATTTCTACAGATGGTTCCGAGAAGCGTGCCCCAAGAGGTGGATGAGGATTTCGCCAAGTATCCCAACGGCAAACTTGTTGCAAATAGATCCAGAAGTCTTTGCAGTAACCTTCTTCTTCTTCTCCCCGTCCTCGTCCTGCTTCTTAATCTCCCTGGAACTGCGAGCTTGTCTTCTTTGCAGCCGATGCTAGGAAGATGGTGAGGCACAACGTGTCAGCTTAGGATCGGGTTATGGCCACTGTTTTTTTTTTCGGTGTCTGAGTGCAGTTAAAATAAACAGGGTGTGTGTAATACTACTTCTGAAAACTCCACCACCATGGGGACTATGACAATCCCTGATCCATTAGCCCAGCCTAGGCCTGTTATTGGAGATGCCAAAAGAGATATTGGGCAGGGCATTATTGGAGATGCCAAAAGAGATATTGGGCAGGGCATTATTGGAGATACCAACAGAGATATTGGGCAGGGCATTATTGGAGATGCCAAAAGAGATATTGGGCAGGGCATTATTGGAGATACCAACAGAGATGTTGGGCAGGGCATTATTGGAGATACCAACAGAGATATTGGGCAGGGCATTATTGGAGATGCCAACAGAGATGTTGGGCAGGGCATTATTGGAGATGCCAACAGAGATGTTGAGCAGGGCATTATTGGAGATACCAACAGAGATATTGGGCAGGGCATTATTGGAGATAAGAACAGAGATGTAGGACAGGGTCTTGATCAACTATGATTCGCCAGCCCTGACCTTAGCATGTAAATTATAGGACGCTGACTGCCAAATCGGACAACGTCTTCTCTCCCCACCACCTCCAGCATGAGAGAGGATGCTGAGAGAGGATGCTGTGGCGGCAGCAGATGCAGCTGTCTGCCTGGTAGAGTAGGGTAAATCACCTGAGGTCACTGTAAGAGACTTCCGAACGATTCTGCGGGACAACTGAGAGACATGCCCTCTGTAGGAAGTGGTCCCACATTCTCCAGAGCTCACAGGTTGGCCAGTCAGGCACAGATTTACTGCTCAGGCCACGTCGGGGGTGTCAATGGAAAAAAAAACACCACCAAATACGCAGGGCGGGAAGGCACTGTTTCCGGGGTACTCTGAGAATGGGTGAGTGGAGGACATTGCGAGGGGCTGTCTGGGCATTCAGGAAGAGGTCGGGTTGACGGACACGGCCTGTGTTAAAGCGAATGGTTGAGCTGGGGAAAGAGAAAAGGAAAGCGGCGGATGCCCAACCAGTTTTTTGCCGAAACGTATCACCCAGAATCAGCACGTAACCGGAATAACCAGCAGACACACGCTTCGCTGGCTGCAGCAAGCGCGGGGCTGGGCGGTGATGGGAGTGCCTCGATGGCGGTGACACTAGTCTTTGATAATAGATTACAGAGTTAAAAACCCAAAACGTGAATCAGGAAAAGAACAAAGATGGGCCACGTACGAAGATCTTATCTGGCGACTGGATTAATAGAAGTGGTCAGTCTCACTGCCTAGACGGGTGAGGATATGTAAATCAGTGCAGAAGAAGAAGACGCTGAAAGGGCTCCAGACCAGGACATTACTGGCTGCAGTCCCATCTACATCACGTGAAAGCCGCCCAGGTCCAACTCTGCACATGCCGATACGGTCTCCTACTCCAGAACATAGTCGGCGGAATTGGTTTCTCTTCAGAGACCTTGTCATTTCTACAGATGGTTCCGAGAAGCGTGCCCCAAGAGGTGGATGAGGATTTCGCCAAGTATCCCAACGGCAAACTTGTTGCAAATAGATCCAGAAGTCTTTGCAGTAACCTTCTTCTTCTTCTCCCCGTCCTCGTCCTGCTTCTTAATCTCCCTGGAACTGCGAGCTTGTCTTCTTTGCAGCCGATGCGAGGAAGATGGTGAGGCACAACGTGTCAGCTTGGGATCGGGTTATGGCCACTGTTTTGTTTTTCGGTGTCTGAGTGCAGCTAAAATAAACAGGGTGTGTGTAATACTGCTTCTGAAAACTCCACCACCATGGGGGACTATGACAATCCCTGATCCATTAGCCCAGCCTAGGCCTGTTATTGGAGATGCCAAAAGAGATATTGGGCAGGGCATTATTGGAGATGCCAAAAGAGATATTGGGCAGGGCATTATTGGAGATACCAACAGAGATATTGGGCAGGGCATTATTGGAGATGCCAAAAGAGATATTGGGCAGGGCATTATTGGAGATACCAACAGAGATGTTGAGCAGGGCATTATTGGAGATACCAACAGAGATATTGGGCAGGGCATTATTGGAGATGCCAACAGAGATGTTGGGCAGGGCATTATTGGAGATGCCAACAGAGATGTTGAGCAGGGCATTATTGGAGATACCAACAGAGATATTGGCAGGGCATTATTGGAGATAAGAACAGAGATGTAGGACAGGGTCTTGATCAACTATGATTCGCCAGCCTTGACCTTAGCATGTAAATTATAGGACGCTGACTGCCAAATCGGACAACGTCTTCTCTCCCCACCACCTCCAGCATGAGAGAGGATGCTGAGAGAGGATGCTGAGAGAGGATGCTGTGGCGGCAGCAAATGCAGCTGTCTGCCTGGTAGGGTAAATCACCTGAGGTCACTGTAAGAGACTTCCAAACGATTCTGCGGGACAACTGAGAGACATGCCCTCCGTAGGAAGTGGTCCCACATTCTCCAGAGCTCACAGGTTGGCCAGTCAGGCACAGATTTACTGCTCAGGCCACGTCGGGGGTGTCAATGGAAAAAAAAAACACCACCAAATACGCAGGGCGGGAAGGCACTGTTTCCGGGGTACTCTGAGAATGGGTGAGTGGAGGACATTGCGAGGGGCTGTCTGGGCATTCAGGAAGAGGTCGGGTTGACGGACAAGGCCTGTGTTAAAGCGAATGGTTGAGCTGGGGAAAGAGAAAAGGAAAGCGGCGGATGCCCAACCAGTTTTTTGCCGAAACGTATCACCCAGAATCAGCACGTAACCGGAATAACCAGTAGACACACGCTTCGCTGGCTGCAGCAAGCGCGGGGCTGGGCGGTGATGGGAGTGCCTCGATGGCGGTGGCACTAGTCTTTGATAATAGATTACAGAGTTAAAAACCCAAAACGTGAATCAGGAAAAGAACACATATGGGCCACGCACGAAGATCTTATCTGGCGACTGGATTAATAGAAGTGGTCAGTCTCACTGCCTAGACGGGTGAGGATATGTAAATCAGTGCAGAAGAAGAAGACGCAGAAAGTGCTGAGATCCGAATATCAAGCTATCCTTCAAAGACACAGGGCTCAGACGAAAGCAGGTCAGCTTGGGCGAGCAGTGAAAAGACATACAGAAGGCCGGAATCAGGCGAAATGTGGCTCTTTGAAGAGTGCTGAAGGTACCATGGGCAGCGAGAATATCGAACGAGGAAGTTCTGAAAGAAGCACAAGAAACAAGGAAAATTATAACAAAGATCAGAAAACGGCAAATCCAAATTTCTGAGGCATGTTTGGAGAGGCAGGCTAGAGCACCTTATGGCACCAGGGAAGATTGAAGGTAGAAGAGACAGGTAGACAGAGAAAAGATGTTTGGCAATTTGGCATCTGCGTGGAAAATGCTCAGTGACAAGCCTGTTGAGATGTACAAGGGATCGGGGGTTTTAGAAGGACATGATATTCTACTACTGAGAGAGGGAGAGAGAGAGGGAGAGAGAGAGGGAGAGAGAGACAGTCTGGAAAAATCACAGCAGATTAAACAGGGGAAATCTGTAACACCCAGGAAAGGGAAAAAAAAAAACACAGTGGCACAGAACACAAAAGTTGCCGAAATCTTCTGTTTACCATATCTTGGTCAAATATGAAATTACAGGAAGCTGAATGGAAACGGCGCTGTTATTACTCGCTACAACTCATTTCTCCCCAAGATTATCTCCTTCCCCGCGTCTCTTAACACTCGCCGCTCATATTCTTGACCACGATATCTTGAGAAAACACGCAAAGCGGCCAATAAACGATTCCATTTAACCAGTATGTATTTTTCTTCTCCCCCAGGGGCCCGCGGAGATCTGAAGACGTCCACGCTGTCTGGGGAGACTGAAGACACATAAAACAAGACCCGGCTACTGGTAGCTGTAAAAATTCACGGCCGGATTGCCGAAAGGAAATTGTGTGTTTAGTGAAAAGGTAATACTTGCGGTTCCATCTCAGACATTCCGATTCTCGAGTGGCATCGATTACTTGCATTTCGAATATAAACTTCACGAGGCCGTGCGAATAAATAGACACTTGATTACATTTTATTCCAACTTGGAAAAGGGGGAGGGGAGGGGGTTGACTGGAATGTTAAGAGTGGGGGGAGGCCAGATATCCGCATGTATGTAACACTGGTATTCGATTCTTGGAAATCGAACCGAACATGTCTGAACGATTCAAGGAAGAATAATAACAGTAAATAATATAACCATCACACGCGGTGGAGTCTGTGATGTTTGTGACAGTCTCCTAAACTCATACATGTCACTAGCAGCAGTAACAGATATCTGAAACAAAAATGGCACTTGGTTTACCGCCCAATTATTATGTGCGTGCTCTCTTTCCCGCGTGTTATCATGTGAAAACTTGTCAATGATTGGGGCTCTAAGCTACAGACGTGTTATTTAATACTTGATGTAAATTTTCTATGTATATTCCCTTTTTTTTAGGCCAGAGATATCTTAATAACAGCAGCTAAAGACGTGGTTCCAATAAAGAAAACACAAAAGAATGGATGGATTACAGCAGGCACACTAGAAATGTAAAGAAATGAAGACGCAATGGAAAGTGACAAACAACAAAGAGAAATATAAATCTTTAACAGAAGAAGTACGAAGAAACATAAGAAAAGAAAAAAACAATACATACAAGATTGTTGTGAAAGAATAGAAGGACATCAGAAGTGTGGAAGAGATAGTGAAGTGTTTAAAGAAATGAGGACACTGACGAGAAATGTTACACCTAAGCTAAATGTAATTTGTGACGAGATGGGGAATACCTTGACAGAGACAGAGGAAATTCTAGAAAGATGGTAGGAATATTGCAGAGGAATGTATGAAACAACTGACTGTGAAAGCAGAAATCAACAGTGTGAATTATTATTGGAGGAGAAAGAACCCGAACCGACAATAGAAGATGTTTTATGAGCAATAAAGAATCTGAAAAATGGTAAATCACCAGGATGTGATGAGATAACAGCTGAATTTATTAAAGCAGGAGGAAAGGAATGTGCAACAATCTATCATGAACTATGTGAAAAGATATGGCATTCAGGTATTTGGCCATAAGAATGGAAAAGAGCTATATTCATATCACTGCCAAAAAAGGGTAACCTGAAATTATGCACAAACTACAGAACTGTTGCACTGATTAGTCATGCCAGTACAATTCTGTTCAAAATCATAATGGGTAGACTTCGTAAGAAAATAGAAGTCAATATGGTCCAAGCTGGTTTCAGGCAAGGAAGAGGATCAAGAGATCATATATTCAATATAAGAGTAATAATAGAAAAATGCAGAGAGTTTAATGTGAACCTATACTTAGCCGTTATAGACAACACAAAGGCATTTGATTGTGCACAACACCAGAAATTTTGGGAAATAACTGAAAAAATGGGATTTCCAACACATTCGGTACAATTAACATCACTGCTGGATCTAGACCAACAGGCAGCAGTAAGAATAAATGGTGAAACAACAACTTGGCTTGACATAAAACAAGGGGTCCGTCAGGGGTGCATATTACTTATTTAATTTCTATACTGAAAATATAATGAGGAATATTAGAGAAGATGTAGACAAAGAATATTACGATGCCATAACAATTGGAGGTTATGAAATACCAGAGATTAGATATGCTGATGACACAGTGTTACTGTCCACAACACAAACAAGAATGGAAAAACTAACTATGTCAGTCCGTAAGAATAGTGAAGAGCAAAACTTCTATATTAATGCGAAGAAAACTAAATTGATGACAACTGACAAAACAAATAAGGCAGCTTATATCTATATATCTATATATATATATATATATATATATATATATATATATATATATAAACGAGGAAAAACTGGAAGAAGTGGAGAGTTTTGAATATCTTGGAACACTGCTAACTACTAATGGAGATACAATGAGGAAAATTAAAAGGAGGACATCTAAAGCTCTTCAGAAAGTAAAACAACTAAAGAAGCTGCGGAGAGGAGCAGACAGAACTACAAAAATAAGATTTTTAAGGGCATGCATCTTTCCCATCGCAACATATGCCTGTGAGACCTGGACACTAAACAGAATAGCTGAGAAACACATAAGTGACTTTCATTGTAAATGCTACAGAAGAGTTCTTCAAATGTCATGGACACAAAAAAGAACAAATATATGGATTCTACAGGAACTTAATACTGAAGAAGACTGGCTAGTAAAGAGAATTAAAGAGAGAACTTAAATATTTTGGATACATTAAACGTCATGATAATCTAGAGAAAACCTTCTTGGAAAAAGAAAGAGAGGAGGACCAAGGCGAAGATGGCTGTAAGACATCGTTGATGATCTGCAAATGGATGCAGCAGCGGCAGGCCATCTTGCTCACAACCGAGAAGCCTACAGGAGTGATGTTTTGGAGGCAAAGTTCTGCAAGGGACATGCAAATGAATGAATGAATTTCCTTTTTAGGAATTAATTCTATGCTGTGCCTTTCTACAAAAGGTATCGTATTCTTCTTACTGCTCAGTTCAGGTACGAACTCTAACTCTCTGGAGACTGTCTGAGAAAGCAAGCCAACTTTAACTCACCGCAAACTGTTGGGGAAAGTACCAAACACCAAACTTTAACTCCCAGCAGGCTGTCGGGACAAATAACAAACTTTAACTCTCAGTAGAATGTCGGGACAAATAACAAACTTTAACTCTCAGTAGAATGTCGGGACAAATAACAAACTTTAACTCTCAGTAGAATGTCGGGACAAATAACAAACTTTTAACTCTCAGCAGACTTACCAGAATGACACACAAACATCAGCTCTCGCATCAGAACCGACAGAAAGGAGCGATCACCCCCCTAAACCCTGATCAATGAACTCCGTGATCTCAGCCAGAATCATCTCCAGGACCCGAGGAAAATGAAGTGACAATCAGAACGCAATCTCTTGTGGCGGCGGTGCGCTCTGAAAGCCTTTGAGTTCTATGAAGAGCCCGAAAGGTAAACAAGTCTGAAAGCAACGCAATGAATTCAGTACAATCAGACCATGAAGTGCGTTCCCAACAGTTCATAAAAACACTTGAGCAAGATCAATGAAGAAGCACTGATGATATAATTTGTTCTGATGAGCTTATTTTCTATTCTATGTGTAAGCAATTCGCCATACTAGAACTGGACGACTTGTCGCTGAAAGGCAATGAATTGTAGCGAACAGAACTAAACTATGGGAAAGCAAGGAACGTGAATGCTGACTACAGGGGAACCTCTCAAGGGTCGAGAATCGAAAAACAAGAAGACAAAGGAGAGAAGGGAAGACAAATTCAGCTGGACTGGAGGCGGGGAAGATGCTAAAAGGTAAAGGTAAAACTTCCCGTTTCCATGCCATCAAGGCATACTAAGAATACAGTGTTAGGCCCGTATTTCCAGGACCTGCACATGAAAGTGTGATGTGGTCAGCGTCACGCCTGGCTGCATTTACCTTCCCAGATTTCTCTGGTACCCATTTTTAGAGGCTGGGTGGACCCATGGCCTTTTTTTGTGTGGCGGTACCAGGAAAAAAAAAATCCACACTGCTGGGACTTAAACCCGGCACTATCGGATTAGTAGATAAAGCGCCTAACCACTCAACTAACCGGGCCGCCAATCAATATAGGTATTCTACATTATTCAGTGGACAGCCTAGGGAATATGAAAGAGAGGCCGACCAAAGGCTACCTGGCGGAGAAATGTCGGGGCAGAAATGAGTAGCATGCAGCACAGCTGGGGCAAGATACAAAGGCTGGCCTCAGACCGTGAAAAGTGGAGAGATTTTTTTTTGCTGTCCTGCAAGGTGCAACATGGCGTACTAGGCGTTAACTGTTTGGCCCATCGCCAAATAAATGCCTTTGAATGTAAATGCTAGTTCTTCATATATCATGGACACAGAAAAGAACAAATATATCCATACTACAAGAACTTAATATTGAAGAAGGCTGGCTAGTAAAGAGGATTAAACAGAGAAAACTTAAATATTTTTTGACACATTAAACGTCATGATATTCTAGAGAAGACCGTCGTGGAAGGGTACATAATGGGAAAAAGAAAGAGAGCAAGACCAAGGCGAAGATCGTTGATGATCTGCAAATGGATGCATCAGCAGCAGGGTATCTTGCTTACAACCGAGAGGCCTACAGAAGTCCTGTTAGGGAGACAAAGTTCCACAAGGGACATGCAAATGACTGACTGACTGACTGATGGCCGATCAAGGACATGGATGAACATTACCTGGATGATTGGTACAGACTTGAAAAAAAAAAATCACAAATGTCCGTGTTAAGAGAGCTGAGACAGCTGGGGACGCTATCTGGAAAGTTGTCTCCTGGTAGCCCGTGGTGTCAGTCGAACAATATACACGTGACCAGAGCTCTTCATCTTAGAGTGCAGCGTACGCAGACTTAGCTACGCCATTAAACAGGAAATCGTCGGACATCCCAGCAGGTAAGTAAGTGAAGCGTGACTAACTTCTGCGCTCACCTGTAGATTTTGTGCAGTGGCCGCTGTCTGCTGTATGTAATTGGCGTCAGTGACTTCAACAAATATTATTATTATGCGGACGCTCTACCATCACTCCAGTCTGGCCACAGCGGTCCTAGAGACCAACAGTTCACTATGTGACGTTTTAAAGAAGCGTAGAGACAAAAAGCGTACCTGGCCTGCGCTCCACAGGAGACAGAATCGTCTATGTTTGGTTTTTTTTTTAATGACTGTTTTGAATAAAAAAAAAAAAAAAGGATTCTGCTCTTAGTTCCAGGAGAGCCAAAGAATATAAGAACGAAGATCAGTACTCTCAAAGTTCTGTGAGCTACCTCCTTGAGTTCTGCCTCCGTGGGCCAGGCTCTGTTGTGTGTGTGTGTGTGTGTGTGTGTGTGGAGGGGTGGGGGGAAGAGGGGGTGAACTGCTGGAATACTACACTACATGTCCCTCAGGATGTGCTTCGAGTCTGTAAGGGAATTCCTGAGAGTGCGACAGCCCATATGCTCTGATTAATTCTACGTTCCGACTATTACAACGAAGGTCGATGTTAGCGGTTTAAGATGAAAAGCCACATTAGCAATCCTGCACTTGCATTATCATAGCGACAGTGGATATTCTCATATTAAGAAGAAAAGCCACATTACCAATTCCATTCTCGATCTATTATACTGACATTTGTTCTGAGTTTAATAAGAAAAGCCACATTCCCAATTCCACACTCGACCTATTATAGCGACAATTGTTCTGAGTTTAGTAAGAAAAGCCACATTGCCAATTCCACACTCGACCTATTATAGCGACATTTGTTCTGAGTTTAATAAGAAAAGTCACATTACAAATTACACACTCGACCTATTATAGTGACATTTGTTCTGAGTTTAATAAGAAAAGCCACATTACCAATCCTACACCCGACCTATTATAGCGACAGTGGATATTCTCGGATTAAGAATAAAAGCCACATTACCAGTTATACGCTCGCCCTGCCTTTTGTTAACATGCTGTTTCTCTATTTATCCTCTTCACTTGCCTGCAACTGAAGAAAAGCCACATCACATTATATACATGATAGCATATAATCTTAATGAATGCCGTGGAATTGCCTTTAATTGTTGTCCTTTAAAATGCAAGAAATTGAGATGGCTAATTTCTATTTAAGATCTTTTTTTTTTTACTGCTGACATTGTCATTTAAAAAAATACAGATTATTTTTCCCTATATTTCTCTGTTGCCAGCAAATTATTTTTAGTACAGAGATACGCCAAAAAATGTTATTAATTATATTTGCATCAATGTTATCATAATCTACGCGTGGCAATACAAGTTCGCGGGATCTCATTTTTAAAGCGAATGCTTTTTTTATTATTTTTTTTTCGTGAGTAATTGCTGCTTTGAGCTATGTATTATTCCGCCAGCATTTTCAGAATGGACAGTAAATTATTGCAGCAAAGGATGTATTATTTGTCTGGGAGGGTTATATACGACACAATTTAGGCTGGAGAGAAAGAAAAACACAGGAAATGATTCAACGTCTCTTCGAATCACACGACTCAGTCATCTTTACAGATGTCTCAGTGTCTCGATGTTTTAAAAAAAAGCGGATGAGAGTTTGTGGGTGCGTGGCGACGGCGAAGCTTGTTTGAACTGTAAAAGTATTTTTGAGACAGGCGGTTAACCATTAAGTAATAATGGAGATACCACGAGGGAGGTTAAAGGGAGGTCATCATGACCTGTGTGAGAAGGCGCGCATCACCTACGACATGAATGAGAGGGCGCGCATCACCTTCGACCTGTGTGAGAGTTCGCGCATCAGCCACGACCTATATGAGAGGGCGCGCATCACCCACGACTTGTGTGAGAGGGCGCGCATTACCCGCGACCTGTGTGAGTAGGGGCGCATCACCCATGACCTGTGTGAGTGGGCGCGCATCACCCACGACATGTGTGAGAGGGCGCGCATCACCCACGACATGTGTGATAGAGCGCGCATCACCCACGACCTGTGTGAGAGAGCGCGCATCACCCACGACGTGTGTGAGAGAGCGCGTATCACCCACGATCTGTGTGAGACCAGAAACATTAGTAGGCACACACTTTGACGGATGTTGGAACAAGGGAGCTGGGAGGTTATGGGAGTGTCCCAGGTGCACCGCAACGATAGTCTCCGATTTACAGAAAGAAAAATTGTCAAAGAATGACCGCGAACTTAATTCTGGACTAGAGCAGAACGAGCAAGCAGTCCAGCCACCAGCGCTCCAAAGGAAAGACTTACTTTAGGGGAACATCTTTCTTTGCAGAAGTTCTTCGCGGCCCAGTCGTGTTTGGAAAGTTTGCTTTACGTTTGTTATAAATATTTATAAATGTGCGTGTGTGTGTGTGGGGGGGGGGGGGTTTGTGGGTGACAGACAGAGAGACAGACAGACGGACGGACTGACAGAGAGACAGACAGACAGATAGACAGGCAGAGCTTTGTACCGTCATTTATAACAAGCTCATTCAAACCCCTCTTTCATCTGTTCCTTATATATACCAGCTTCTTATCTACACTTTTTGATGTATTCTTTTTCCTTCAAATATAATTTCCCTACTTCCTTCTCTGATTTTTTTTTTTGTGCCGGGATTTGTTGTTTTTTTTTAAACCTAATTTCCTACCAATTTCCTCTCATTATTATTATTTTTTCCCAAGTAGCCGCGGCCTGTAACATATCCCTCTCTAGACTGTATATCCTGTTACCATATTTGTAGATTATTTCATTTCATCATTTAGCTGACTGAGGGGAAAAAATAATAATACCAATTTTGAAGGAAGTATTATCTGTATTTTCTTATGTTCGTGGCAAAGTTTTTATAATTTGTTTCATATATTTCCAAATTTTAAGTATGCTGTTATTTTTTTTTAAATGCCTCTCTGTTTCTGTGCTTTCATTTCTAACATACTGTTATATGTTGGACTTATTACTGTTTCTGTGATTTCATAGCTAATATACTGTTATAGGTTGGACTTATTCCTGCTTCTATGATTTCGTATCTAACATACTGTTATATGTTGAACTTTCCATGCTTTCATTTCTAATATACTGTTATATGTTAGACATTTCTGTTTCTATGAATTTATTTCTAACATACTATTATACGTTGGATTTATTCCTGCTTCTGTGATTTCATTTCTAACATACTGTTATAGGTTGGACTTATATCTGTTTCTATGATTTCATTTCTAATTTACTGTTATAGGTTGGACTTATATCTGTTTCTATGATTTCATTTCTAATTTACTGTTATAGGTTGGACTTATATCTGTTTCTATGATTTCATTTCTAATTTACTGTTATATATTGGACTTATTTCTATTTCTATGATTTCATTTCTAATATGCTGTTATAGGTTAGACTTATTTCTGTTTCTATGATTTCTTACACGCTGGACGTATTTCTGTTTCTGTGCTTTCATTTCTAATATACTGTTATATGTTGGACTTATTTTTGTTTTTATGATTTCATTTCTAACATATTGGTATATGTTGGACTTGTTTCTGTTTCTATGATTTTATTCATAACGCATTATAACATCTGCATTGAATTCCTCCTCTGCAGCTATATACAGACCAGGATGGTGACACCAGTAAAAGAAGTTAGAATCGGAAGTTAGAACTGTAAAGGCAGCACTGGCATTTAACAAATCTTGACATAATAGGGCAATCAAAAATTACAAACACGAAAACTAAATTAAATTAACTATGCATGCGAAAACTGGTAAACAACAAAGAAACTGGAAACACATTAGACGCATTTGGAAACAACTGTCTAAGGAAAATACTCTGTATACAATGTAACGAATTCAAGACCAACGCAGAGATACGGAAGATGAGCACACAACAACCTGTCTCATCAGTGATTGAAAAAAAAAGGGAGATGGACATATATTGGCCACGTGATGAGAAGAAACAATCAGAGAATCCCAAAATAAGCCATCAAATGGGACACAACAGGACAAATAAAAAAGAGGTCCACCACTTCAAATTCTAGAAGGAACATTGTTGAGAGGGGTTAAATTGCTTGACGAGGCAGGAAACAGAAAACAGAAAAAATATGGTGAATTACAATGCAAGCCCTATGTGATGTTTAACGGCAAGGGAAGGATGTAAGATGTAAGACTGAACTACTCACCTGTAAGAAAGATAATTTGATCAACGGATTTCAGTCTTTACTTCTATTTTTAAAAAAAAACGGTTTCCAACTTTTCTGAGCATGATCAATAACCATCAATGATAAGTGTATTACTGGACCACAAGAAAGATCAAAAAAACCCCACCGAAATTCAACAAAAATTAGAATACATAATATCCCTTCGAGACTTCACCTCATCACAATTATCTCTGTCTCACACTCTTCCCCAGTGTTAAAATTAGATCTATCTGGCCTGGGGGACTCGCCACTAGATTTTCTCATGACACATTAAAAGTCATGAGAATTTAGAGAAGACCGTCTTGGGAGGATACATAATAGGAAAAAGAAAGAGAGGAAGACTAAGGCGAAGATGGCTGCAAGACATCGTTGATAATCTGCAAATGGATGCATCAGCAGCAGGCCATCTTGCTTACAACCGAGAGGCCTACAGGAGTGCTGTCAGGTTAGGGAGGTAAAGTTCCGCAAGGGACATGCAAATGACTGACTGAATGACTCTACTTCAGATCCCCAGCGACCTTAATCAGGGTCGGCGACTTGAGTTTTCGGAACCGCTGTACTTAATCATTTTCGCCTGTATGTTTCAGCACTTTGAGATTTTCAGTGATAAAGTTCATTTGTCCTTTCGTAAAACCATTTCAGTGACCTGTCTCTCATAAACTGTTACTATTTTGATAGCCAGTAAGATTGTCGGGCTCTCAAGTGTAGCGGGCGTAATATTTAGAGTGTAATATTTAGAGTGTAGTATTTAGAGTGTAATATTTAGAGTGTAGTATTCAGAGTGTAATATTTACAGTGTAGTGTATTTAGAGTGTAATATTTAGAGTGTAGTGTATTTAGAGTGTAATATTTACAATGTAGTGTATTTAGAGTGTAATATTTAGAGTGTAGTGTATTCAGAGCAGCGTTTCTCGACCGTGAGACAGGTGGCCTACCCGGGGAAGAGTTATTCTAAGGCGAAATAAACTTTTTCCAAGGGAGAAACCTGGGATGATTTTTTTTTCTTCTATAGGAAGAAGACTGCATACTTCTTCTTCTTCTTCTTGAAACTGCGAGCTGGTGTTCTTTGCAGCTGACGCGGTGGTGATATTAAGGCACAGCATCACATCGGATTGGGAGCGGGTTACGCCTCTTATTTTTTTCCTCACTTCCTGAGTGGAGGTAATAAGCGAAAGGGGGAGGGGGGGGGAATTCTTCTTTTGCAGACTCCACCACCTTGGAGACTATATCCCTGCCCTATTAGCCAGGACAAGCCCGTTAATCAGTGAAGAAAAATAAGGCCCCCCCCCTTTCCATTGGTGTTTCTCGGCGTAACAGGGGCCACACTAGAGGGCGATGTATTAAGGATTATGCCTGACCACGTTTCCTTCCTTGGCACATTCCCCCCCCCCCCCTCCAGGATAAGTCAGGCAACCCATTTCTACAGTTAGGTGACTGCGACGCCTCAGGGCGGATTCGAACCAGCGGAGCTTCGCCATTGGAAACTAAGTGCGCTAACCGCATCACCACTAAGGCGCTCACGTATGCATTGATATCTTAAATATATATTATATGTAACGTACAACATAGGATGTAAATAACACATTTGATGTGCCATAAAGGGATATCATTCTGTCAGCTTGCGTCCAGATCTGAGTCTGTAGATGTATAAGAATTTGAATAACTTCTGTTCATTGATTCACTGTTTCTTAATTGTGTCACTGTTTCTTAGTTGTGTCACTGTTTCTTAGTTTATGTCACGTATATGCTGGCTTGGTTTCCTGTCAATGCCCAGCGCCATCTACAATGCAGGGTTTCAACGTTTCAAGCAGTCACTAACCTAAGATTCACAGACGACGACACTGCCGTGCTGATGGCAGAGAACCAAAACAGACCCACAGAATCTAGTGACGCGAATAAACGACAGAAATCTGAAAGTACGGACTGGAAATACATATCAGAAAGATAAGTGTTATGCTAATAACATGTTATGATAATGCGTAAGAAATAAAGCCTGGTCGTAAATATAAAATAAATGGAGAATTACTGGAAAAGGTCAGATTCAGGTGTTTGGGACACAGGATAAAAGAAGATGGAAAATATGAAACCAAGATTAACAGAGGAATAGAAATGAGAGGAGAAACA
Organism: Achatina immaculata; assembly: GCA_009760885.1. Lineage (NCBI taxonomy): Eukaryota > Metazoa > Mollusca > Gastropoda > Stylommatophora > Achatinidae > Lissachatina > Lissachatina immaculata. The sequence goes on along the minus strand of CM019695.1, from coordinate 8,085,497 downwards.
CCTTCAACAGAATGAAGATCTTTACGTTAAGACAGATATCACAGCAATTGAGATTATGCATCATAAAGTGTTACATATATTCAATATTCCTTTATGATGTAGAAGTCTGGACTTTGGAGAAGACAACAGATAAGAAAATAGAGGCCCTCGAAATGTGGATATGTAGAAGAATATGGCTTATCTCGTGGACAGAAAAGAAAGCAAACAAAGAAGTACTAAACCAGACAGAAGTGAACAGAGAAATATTGAAAATCATTTTTAAAAAAACAAGACAGCTAAGATACTTTGGAAACCACTACCGTCTATAAAGTAGTTAATATAAAGTAGTTATAAAGTAGTTAAAGTACTTAATCATCTTGAAGAAGGCTGACTAGTAAAGAGGATTAAACGGAGAAAACCTAAATATTTTGGACACATTAAACGTCATGAGAATTTAGAGAAGACCGTCTTGGAAGGGTACATAATGGGAAAAAGAAAGAGAGGAAGACCAAGACGAAGATGGCTGAAAGACATCGTTGATAATCTCCAAATGGATGCATCAGCAGCAGGGGCATCTTGCTTACAACCGAGAGGCCTATAGGAGAGCTATTAGGGAGGCAAAGTTCCGCAAGGGACATGCAAATGACTGACTGACTGAAGATACTTTGGGAACATTAAGAAGCACAATATATATATATATATATATATATATATATATATATATATATATATATATGATGATGATGACGATGATGGCTTTAAATAAAGACGCCCGTAGCTCATTTTTACCCTTGTAAACACATATCCCCGCCTACTTATCTATTTATTTTCTCTTGTTATACTTTTCGCAAGCAAAAGAAAAAACCCAAGTTTTCTTGTAATAGCTACCAGCTTGACTTCCTCCAAAAATCGATCCCGCCCAGCGACGATTACATCCCAGTCACAGCTGGACCTCGGGATCGGTTCCAGCTCACGGCGATTTCCAGTTATTCCCGGCAGGCAACGGCTGATAACTCTTGCGTAATCACACGAGGGAAGTTACCTCCCTGTTATAACCCTTGTCCCACTTGTAACCGCTAAAATGACTTATGGATTCTTACCACAACACACACACCAGCAATATAGAACAAATATCGCTCCGCAAGAGAAACTATGCTAGCAAGGAATTCCCATTAGGCAAAACAGCAAAATCCGATTACTCAAGTGTTTAACAGCAATCGGACAAGAATTATACCCACGAGATAATTGCTGGGGAAACTGGAAAATCTGGGACCCATTTTGTAAATCGTTATGCAAGAATTAGATTACACCAGCGTGGTTGGCAGCAAATCTATAATTTCTGTGACGCATGAAATATTATATTGATTAATGGATGGAATTCAGTGATCCTAAATGGAATCTTAAACAGAGCAATTCCTATATATATATACATGTGCCACTTGTTGTGGGGTGTCGGAGTTTGGGAATTCCATAACATATGAAATCGTCGTGTCATAAATTTTGAACTTTAAAAAAAAGTATGGAACACCGTTGTAGCTTGTGTTATCTTTCAATTGGTAAAGTAAAGATGATTGTTTTGGAGTGACTGGCGTGGTTGTAGGTGAAGACGTTGACCGTTCTAGCAATCAGCAACCCATAACTGACCATAGCTGACCAAGTCCCTGTGCCATCTCTCAGTTGGCACACCCCCCCCCCACCCAGTAATAGACCTAACCTGGCTAACGGGGCGGGGATCACCATAGTCCCCAAGGCGGTGGAGTCTGCTAAAGAAGCACTGCGCATCCTCTGCTTTTTTTAGACTGAAAAAAAAAATAGTCACCATAACCTGCTGCCAATCAGACACGATTCTGTCCCTTAACATCTCCACAACATTGGCTGTAACGAACACCAGCTCGCAGTTACAGGGAGATAGCAGAAGAAGAAGAAGAAGAAGAAGAAGAAGAAGACGAAGAAGAAAAGTTAAAAAATAATGAAACTTATTCGTTGCAATAAATTCGAAGGCCTGTTACTGTAAGACGGAATACGTCGATCCAATAGACCAATGGAAACTATTTAGCAGTCTCTATTTTAGAAGAAAGGAAACTATGTAATGGACTATAATGTGACAAAATGTTATTGATATTAATTTAGGCTCCCTTTGAGAGGGTAAAGTAAATAGAAACTGCTTGCTTGTCTGCCAAAGAAAAAGGGGAAAATGTGGCAAAATAAGCTACGCTATACATGAGCCGGCATTGTAAGAAAACTACCAGAATCTGAAGAGGCTGAACGATAACTGGGGACCACAGATTGTTGTTGTTGTATGAATGTGTACTGAGGGTTTGTTGCAAAGTGAAAGTTGAGAGTAAAGGTGGCCCTGTTATGCCACGGATGCACCTAAGTTATATGGCGTTACTGTCCTTATTTTCTTTGACTTGTCAGCACACTAGAGGGTGATGTGGTCGGCGTCGTCCCTGACCGCCACACTAGAGGGTGATGTGGTCGGCGTCGTCCCTGACCGCCACACTAGAGGGTGATGTAGTCGGCGTCATCCCTGACCGCCATACTAGAAGGTGACGTGGTCGGCGTCATCCCTGACCGCCACACTAGAAGATAACGTGGTCGGCGTCATGCCTGATCACCACACTAGAAGGTGATGTGGTCAGCGTCATGCCTGACCTTCACACTAGAAGGTGATGTGGTCAGCGTCATGCCTGACCGCCTTTACTTTTCCAGCTCCAAAAGAAGCCAGGTATCCATTTTACAACTGAGTGACCGAGGCGTCTTAGGCCGGATTCGAACATCGAACCTTCGCCATGAAAGTACTAACCAGTTCGCCACTCAGGCGTATGGTTTGGTAGGCATCTGTCCATATTATTCTGCCCAATCTGTTAACGGCCCCAGTGAAAAAGCTCCGCCTGATTATAGAGGAAGTTCTTGCCATGATCCCAACTGTGGTGGAATCTCTCTCTCTCTCTCTCTCTCTCTCTCTCTCTCTCTCTCTCTCTGTCAGGTCCATTGGCAATCAGGATTTGATCGTCATTGATTTCTACAACCATCCATCCCTTGCTCTTTCCATTAAGATGCTTGTTGGACTGCGCTCCATGCTATTCTTTCTGTCCATCAACTATCTTGTTAAAGAAACCTGTCCCTCTGTCCCACTGTCCCTCCAGTTTTCCCCTGGTCACCAGGTGCCCCAGTCTGCCTCTTCTCAAGACATCTCCTACAAATCGTTATTCTCATGTTCTGAATTTTTGACATAATTTTTTTCCTCTTTCTTGCCAACCTCGTTTTGAAACTCTTCAGTTCTTTTCTGGCTGTCCCATAGTATTCTCATCAATGTTCTTAAGAACCACACCTCCGCTGCTTCCAGTAGATTTTAGTGCTCTTGGTGAAATCTAGTATATTTTCAAAAGTCTACTGCCGGCCCTTTAAGCCATCTACCGTAAGTGACTCCGGTTTGGAGTACTTGTGTTCCAACACTTCACAGTGTCAACTGCTGACACCATCATGACAGAAGTCGACTGGCTCTAAAGAACTGCTCATTCATGACTATGGGACGCTGGAACTACATGGTTTGAACTCGAAATTCAGCTACATTTAACATTCCTTTTCCCCACAATCATACGCCCTCTCTATTACGTTCTTACCCAAACGTATATAAGAGGACCCCCTCACTGCACTAGATTACAAAACCTCTACCCCAGCCACATTCATCTATTCCACTCACCCTTTTTTCGGCTAGATTACCACTGTATACCTCTCTCTATCTTTTCCGCTTTCCCTTTACTCCCTTTTTACTATCAACATATCACACATACCAAGTCTCCTTTAACACATTCACAAAACTCTACCACTCACACTCCTGGTTGCAGCTTCTTACACGTCACAGCTAAGACCTTTTTTTTTTAAATTTTGTTTCAAAATGTTTCCATTCCTATTTTGTTTTCGATGACTGAACAACAACCAGCCTCATGGGTGATCAGGAAAAGGAGATGGACATATGTTGGTCACTTGATGAGAAGAAATGATCAGAGAATCCCAAAACAAGCTATCAAGTGGAACACAACAGGCCGAAGAAAAAGAGGCAGACCGCGTGAAACTTTGAAGAGGACATTATTAAGAGAGGCCAAATTAACAGGCATAAAATCCTTTGATGAGGTTGAAAGACTCGCCGAAGACAGGAGAAATTGGCGAACTACTTTGCGAGCCCTATGTGACGTTTAAAGGCACGGGAAGGAAATAAGATATAAGATTTTGTTTTCGCATAGCATTCATATGAATTTCTAGTTTATCTTCTTTCCCTATTTCTTTGTCCTGAAGTTTTTGTATCTTTTAAGGTAAAAACTGAAAAGTCACAACTGTCTGCTTATTAACTCATAAAGCTGATTCTAAATTTTTTTTTTCATTTTTACATTTCGCCGATAGTTCTAGGCTGATACAACATGAGCAACACGCCAACATATCCACAATATTCAAATAAGCCCCGTCGATGCCCTGAATAAACCCCATTTACCCCCTAAATAAGCCCCGTCAATGCCCTGAATAAACCCCATCGACCCCCTAAATAAGCCCCATCAATGCCCTGAATAAGCCCCATCGACCCCCTAAATAAGCCCCGTCAATGCCCTGAATAAGCGCCATCGACCCCCTAAATAAGCCCCGTCAATGCCCTGAATAAACCCCATCGACCCCCTAAATAAGCCCCATCGAATGCCCTGAATAAACCTCGTCGACTCCCTAAATAAACCCCGTCGATGCCCTGAATAAACCCCGTCGACCTACTGAATAAGCCCCGTTGATGCCCTGAATAAACCCCGTCGATGCCCTGAATAAACCCCGTCGACCCCCTAAATAAGCCCCGTCGACCCCTAAATAAACCCCGTCGACCCCCTATAAAAAACCCCATCGATGCCCTGAATAAGCCCCGTCGACCCCCTAAATAAGCCCCGTCGATGATAACCCCTGCGCTCAAGGCATCACGTATTTTTCTCGTTATTATCCCCAACGCTGGCCACAACAAAACATCATCTTTTCAATAAAACGTCTCCATCAGCATTTATCATTACAAACTCCACTGCCCCTCCAATATCCCTTTTCAATTTATCCAGATCACCATATATATAACTCGCCCTTCTTCCACCCAAATAACCTGTCAAGCATGTTTCAGACTCTGGAGATCCTCTTCCCCCCCCCCCCCCCCCCCCCCCCCGATCATGCGAATTATAATATTATTTGATGAAGCAAATTCCCTTAATTAAAACCGGGCGGCATTTCTATCGTCCCCGCCTGTCGTAATTACCTTCCATTTCCTTAGGTATACAAGCTCTGTATTTACCTGAACCAAAAGGGCTCTTTTGATGCGCGTTGCAATCCTTCAGTCGGTGCCATTATTATTGTTGTTTTATTCCGCGGGGTGTCTGCAGTCTTTTCTTGATGTTGACCATCGGTAATCATCGTTATGAGCCTTGCATTTTAATGGAAGTTGTGCACGAATGGTTTTCCTTTCTTTGATGGATTCGTCTTTTGAGTTACTGTTAATCGATGTATAGTTCTGTCGGATTTGTTGTAATGTAATATTAAGATTATTAGTTTAAAGACAATATATATATATATATATATATATATAAATAAATATATATATAAACACATACACATAAGCGGTTAACCCGCCATTTGTTGTTAGCACACATACACGCAAACCAGAGAGAGAGAGAGAGAGTGAGAGTGAGAGAGCTTCATACAAATATCACAGATATACAAATATAACTAACCATTCTGGATTATCACTGATTTCGAATTCTCGTTTTATGAACCACCCGTAAACCGAGGGCACTCTCTTACATATATTTATCAGAAGCAGCGAGCCAAGGCGCTCGTACTAAATCATGCTCAGCAGTTTGGAGCCTGTTTATCAGATTATTTTGACCCATGTTTTTTATGTTATGATCTCTTTATCTAACAACAGAGATAAACATCACGTCTAGACTGTTTATATCCCTATACTCTATTACCTCTTTGATCGATTCTAGAGTTCAGAAACTGCGATCACAGATTATCAGGCTTCCTTCAGTTTTACCATCCTGTGCCATCTCCACAGAGGACTTACATTTCGCCCTGTCTCTCTGCTCTCATAGCTAACCCAGCCAAACTGATTCCTGTCCATCTTTTGGTGGTGGTCTGGTTGGCTGAGTGGCTGGGCGCTCGGTTTGCAATTCCTGTGATACCGAGTTCAAGTCCCAGCTGTGTGTGTGTGTGTGTGTGGGGGGGGGGGGTTCTGGTACAACCACACCAAAAAGACCCCGGGGTCCACCCAATCTCTAAAAAAAAAAAAATGGCACCTGAGAAATCTGGGAAGGTAAATGCGGCCAGCCGCGATACTGACCACATCAGACTTCCATGTGCCGAAGCTCTTGGAAACACGGTCCTAGCACTGTATACCTAATATGCCTTAATGGCATGAAAACGGGGATTTTACCCTTACCTATGACATCTTTTGGTGTTGTGTATCCGTCCAAAGTACTGAGGACAGCTGCTGACCACTCTACCCCATAATGCTGCGGTAACGAGGTGTGAAGACGCTACTGACACTTCATATTCTTCTTCTGCTTCCAAATATGAGAGGACATTAACCTTGACGTCCCCTTCCTGGCCGACCCCCCCCCCCACACACACACACACACAGAGATTTATCCTTGGTGATGATTAAGGTCAGGGGTTCGAATCCGGCCGGAGGTACCCCAGTCACCCAGCTGTAGAAATGGGTACCCGATTTTTTTCTGGAGTTGGGGAAGGAAAGGCGGCCAGGCGTGATACTGACCATATCATCCTCTAGTGTGCTGACAGGTCAGAGAAAATATGGGCACTGACACCATATCCTTATGTGCCTCAAAGCATGGCACGATTACCTTTTTTGTGTTCCCTTTGGTGTATAAACAATCATAAGAAACATTATTACTGCAATAATAAACAAGAAAGTTACCAGGTATGGCCTTAATATATTATATTATGTCTAATTAAAGACCAAGTTTGTGGGGTCATTGTAACCGGACTCTCAGATGACAGACGGCACAGGATGATGATTAAGCTTGCAAACATGGTGTATAATTATACGGTATGAAGAAAGACGTACGCAAAGGTGCAGTGCATTTTCTTACAGGGAGGATATCAAAAGAGCAAAGTTTTACATTCTTTTTTTTTTAAACTATTTTTCGTGTTTTTATTTTACTGTGTTGTTTGAAATGTGATCCCTTTTTTTTAAAAAATGTGCTCATCTTACTTTCTGCAAATCTTGTTTCTGCCCACGTTCCTAATTTTTTTCCCATATTATTTGTAAAACTAAAGCCATACGCACCTGTGTACCTTTATTAATAGAATCAGTTTTACCGCGGTCGCCATTTCTCATAATTACCTTGAAATTGCAGCCGCTGCAGTAAAATAAGCAGTAAAAATTGGAAGCTGCGTTAGCGCAGTGGATTAGTCTCTCGCTCGCCGACCAGGCGACTCGATTTCCATTTCGAACTGTGGCTCGCAAAAAAGGAAAAAAAAAGTCTCGGGATTCACCCAGCCTCAAGGAAAAAAAAAAACGAGTTATCAGGGTTAACGTTTTGGGAAGGAAGAGGAATGACGCCTTTAGCTACGGAGTTAGTGGTGATGGCGACACTAGCCGGGCAGTTTCTGGTCAACAGTTGACTAGGCAACAGAGCACTTATGGTTTGACCGCGTACAATGACGCTGGTTCATCATTCATACCATTACCTTCACCTTCATCGCAGTAAAGCCGTGGAAAGTTTCTGTGATTGATTGGATTCTAATCTCCCTCTAATCATGGCCGAAGCTATATTTATGCTAACTAGACAGCCGCCTTCCGTGCAAACCTCGGAGGAACGCAGTATTTACCTTTGAGAAGCAAAGATTTAAACAGATTTTGTGTGTGCGTGTGGAGTGTGCGATCCAGGTAGTTATGCTTGCGCAGGGCGCAAAAATAGCCTGTCCCTTATCCCACCCCTAACTTGAAATTTCTTTTCCCGTTGTTGTAACAGCTGTTCTGTGATTCCAGGACCGAAGACGAGAGGTAAGAAAGGACAGAGGAAGACATATCGACCCATGAAGCTCCGCTGACCAGGTCGATGCAGTGCAACAGACTGCTCTCTAAAGCTTGTGCAGAAGCTAAGGTAGTACCTATAGCCTGCTGGCTGTGATAACCGAAATGACGACTACGGTAAAAACCTAGTTCTGGTAACGAAATTAGACAGCGGTGTATGGTTTCAGTTTTACAAAAAAAAGACAGAAAGAGTGAGGAAAATGAGCAGAAATAAGAATTGCAGAAACTGAGACGAGCACATATAAATTAAGAACATACAACAATCCAATATTTCGCCAAAAAAACTTTTTCAAGGATCACATAATCTGATAATCGAGCCGTACTCCAGCACTGTTAGTTTTTTTTTTAAAATTCTAAAACATTTGTTCACAGAAATTATGGTTTTAATAAAAACTCCTCCTCCTCCTTCTTCTTCTTCTACTACTACTACTTCTTCTTCCTGTAACAGCTAACTGCTATTTTTTGCAGCCGACACTGCGAAGGTGTTGAGGCACATCA